>CM031623.1:60093788-60146409 GCA_018398815.1 Conus ventricosus | reverse complement strand
CGGATTTGACATTCTGAAATAGCGCAACATCGTTTACGTTACAAAACACTAGTAATGCTGACTTAAAATGTCCGATTTGCAAAAATGAAAAAGAAGATGATGTTCATTTTGTCTTATGTTGTCCTGTTTTGAGTGACTTAAGAACACAGTATATACCTAGTAAATTTTATGCAGATCCAAATAAATTTAGACTTGCATTGCTTATGGCAACAGAGCATAAACAAACTGTGAAACAACTGTCCATTTATCTTTACAAAGCATTCAAGTTGCGTTCTGTTCTGGTTTCTTGATTAGATACTAAATATGTTGTTAATTATGCATTTGTGTATAGAAGTTATGTACCCCTTCATGAGGGCAATGGCCTATACATGAATAAACTTTCCGTTTCCGTTTCCGTTTTCCGTTTCTCTCTCTCTCTTCTCTCTCACTCTCTCTCTCTCTCCTCTCTTTCTTTCTCTCTATTTACTTTTATATCTGTCTGTCTTTGTCTCTGTCTCTCTCACTTTGCCTGTTTGTGCGTCTGCGTCTTCTCTCTCTCTCTCTCTCTCTCTCTCTCTCTCTCTCTCTCTCTCTGTCTCTCTCTCTCTCTCTCTCTCCTCTCTCTCTCTCTCTCTCTCTCTCTCTCTCTCTCTCTCTTTCTCTCTGAAGCAGCAGAAAGGAATGGAAAATTACTTGAACAGATCACCTGTCTCAACGTGTGATCGCGCCTTGCGCTCAAGTATGAAACACCTGTAAATAGGACAGGCCTGTGCCGACACGTTTTGAAATAACGACGCGATTTGAAATAATTATTTCAAAACTTGTCGAGTTTATTTCAAAACGCGTCGGTGTGTGTCGACACGTTTTGAAATAAGACCACAATTTGAAATAAATTCACCAAAGTGTTTGAGTACAACCATTCAGATCTCAACACGCTGACATGGATCATTGTAGAGTGTTTGCAGACCTCAACACGCTGACATGGATCATTGTAGAGTGTTTGTAGACCTCAACACGCTGACATGGATCATTGTAGAGTGTTTGTAGACCTCAACACGCTGCCATGGATCATTGTAGACTGTTTGTAGACCTCCACACGCTGACATGGATCATTGTAGAGTGTTTTGCAGACCTCAACACGCTAACATGGATCAATGTAGAGTGTTTGTAGATCTCAACTCTCTGACATGGATCATTGTAAAGTGTTTGTAGACCTCACCATGCTGACATAGATTATGATAGAGTGTTTGTAGACTTCAACACACTGACACGGATTAGACCTCCACACGCTGACATGGATCATTGTAGAATGTTTGTACACCTCAACACGCTGACATGGATCATTGTAGTGTGTTTGCAGACCTCAGCACGCTAACATGGATCATTGTAGAGTGTTTGTAGACATCAACACACTGACATGGATTATGGTAGAGTGTTTGTAGACCTCAGCACGCATTCATGGATCATTGTAGACTGTTTGTAGACCTCAACACGCTGACATGGATCATTTTAGAGTGTTTGTAGACCTCAACACGCTGTCATGGATCATTGTAGAGTGTTTGTAGACCTCACCACGCTGACATGGATCATTGTAGAGTGTTTGCAGACCTCAACACGCTAACATGGATCATTGTAGAGTGTTTGTTGATATCAACACTCTGACATGGATCATTGTAGAGTGTTTGTAGACCTCAAACATACTGACATAGAGTATGATAGAGTGTTTGTAGACTTCAACACACTGACACGGATTAGATCTCCACACGCTGACATGGATCATTGTAGAATGTTTGTACACCTCAACACGCTGACATGGATCATTAAAGAGTGTTTGTAGACCTCAACATGCTGACATGGATCATTGTTGAGTGTTTGCAGTCCTCAACACGCTGCCATGGATTACGATAGTGTGTCTGTAGACCTCAACATGCTGACATGGATCATTGTTGAGGGTTTGTAGACCTCAACACGCTGACATGGATCATTGTAGAGCGTTTGTTGTCCTCAACACGCTGACATCGATCATTGTTGAGGGTTTGTAGACCTCAATACGCTGACATGGATCATTGTAGAGCGTTTGTTGTCCTCAACACGCTGACATGGATCATTGTAGAGTGTTTGTAGACCTCAGCACGCTGACATGGATCATTGTAGAGTGTTTGTAGACCTCAACACGCTGACATGGGTCATTGTAGAGTATTTGCAGACCTCAACATGCTGACCAGGATTACGATAGAGTGTTTCTTGACCTCAACACGCTGACAGGGATCATTGCAGAGTGCTTGTAGACCTCAACATGCTGACATGGATCATTGCAGAGTGTTTTGGTGACTTCAACACGCTGACAGGGATCATTGTAGAGTGTTTGTAGACCCCAACACGCTGACATACATCATTGTAGAGTCTTTGCAGACCTCAAAACACTGACATGGATTATGATACAGTGTTTGTAGACCTCAACATGCTGACATGGATCCGTTTTGAGTGTTTGCAGACCTCAACACGCTGCCATGGATTACGATAGAGTGTCTGTAGACCTCAACATGCTGAAATGGATCATTGTTGAGTGTTTGTAGACCTCAACACGCTGACATGGATCATGATAGAGTGTTTGTAGATCTCAACACATTGGCATCAATCATTGCAGAGTGTTTGTAGACCTCAACACGCTGACATGGATCATTGTAGAGTGTTTGTAGACCTCAACACGCTGATATGGATCATTGTAGAGTGTTTATAGACCTTAACACGCTGATATGGTTCATTGTAGAGTATTTGTAAACCTCTAAAAGCTGATATGGATCATTGTAGAGTGTTTGTAGACCTCAACACGCTGATATGGATCATTGTAGAGTATTTGTAAATTTCTAAAAGCTGATATGAATGATTGTAGAGTGTTTGCAGACCTCAACACGCTAACATGGATTACGATAGAGTGTTTGTAGACCCCAACACGCTGACATGCTTCATTGTAGAGTCTTTGCAGACCTCAACACACTGACATAGATTATGGTACAGTGTTTGTAGACCTCAACACGATAATATGGATCATTGTATACTGTTTGTAGACATCAACACGCTGGGATGTATCATTGTATATTGTTTGTAGACCTCCACACGCCGACATGGATCATTGTAGAGTGTTTGGAGACCTCAACACGCTGACATGGATCATTGGTGAGTGTTTGTAGACATCAACACGCTGACATGGATTATGATAGAGTGTTTGTAGACCTCAATACGCTGACATGGATCATTGTAGAATGTTTGTAGACCAAAACACGCTGACATTGATAATTGTAGAGTGTTTGTAGACCTCAACACGCTGACATGGATCATTGTAGAGTATTTGTAGACCTCAACACGCTGACATTGATCGTTGTATAGTGTTTTGGAGACCACAACACGCTGACATGGATCATTGTAGAGTGTTTGTTGACTTCAAACCCTGACATGGATCATTTTAGAGTGTTTGCAGATCTCAACACGCTGTCATCGATTACCATAGAGTGTTTGTAGACTTCAACATGCTCACATAGATCATATGATTGTAGAGTGCTTGTAGACCTCACCACGCTGACATGGATCATTGTAGAGTGTTTGCAGACCTGAACACGCTGACATGGATCATTGTAGAGTGCTTGTAGACCTCAACACGATGACGGTGGATTATGGTAGAGTGTTTGTAGACCTCAACACACTGACATGGATTATCATAGAGTGTTTGTATACCTGAATACGCTGACATGGATCACTGTAGAGTGTTTGTATACCTCAACACGCTGACATGAATTATGATGGAGTGTTTGTGGACCTCAACACGCTGACATGGGTCATTGTAGATTGTTTGTAGACCTCAACAGGCTGACATGGATTATGATAGACTATTTGTAGACCTCATCACGCTGACATGGATCATTGCAGAGTGTTTGTAGACCTCAACACGCTGACATCGATCATTGTGAGGGATAATTGTAGAGTGTTTGTAGACCTCAACACGCTGACATGGATCATTGTAGAATGTCTGTAGACACTTGTATGGATTCGTTTTGAAATAACGACGCGATTTGAAATAATTATTTCAAAACGTGTCGAGTGTATTTCAAAACGCATTGGTGTGTGTGTCGACACGTTTTGAAATAAAGACGCGTTTTGAAATAATTATTCAAAACGTGTCGAGTTTATTTCAAAACGTGTTGGTGTTTCTCGACACGTTTTGAAATAACGACGCGATTTGAAATAATTATTTCAAAACGTGTTGACTTTATTTCAAAACGCGTTGGTGTGTGTCGACACGTTTTGAAATAATACCGCAATTTGAAGTAAACGCACCAAAGTGTTTGAGTACAACCATTCAGGACAAAAACCCACTGGACAAAACACTACCCATGCAGGACAAAACACCACTGGATGAAATACCACCTATGAAGACAAAGCCCTACTGGACAAAACACTCCCCATGCAGGACAAAAGCTCACTAGTCAAAAGACCACCCCTAAAGGACAAAAATACCACTGGACAAAACAAATGTTTGTGCACACCCATTCAAGATCAAACGTACTGGAGAAAACACTACTCACGCAGGACAAAAGCCCACTACAAAAAATACCACCCATGAAGGACAAAAATCCACTAGACAAAACAAGACTTTGTGCAGACTTATGAAGGACGAGGAGACACCAGACAAAAAACACTAACCGATGCGATTTGAAATAATTATTTCAAAACGTGTCGAGTTTATTTCAAAACGCGTCGGTGTGTGTCGACACGTTTTGAAATAACGACGCGATTTGAAATATTTTTTTTCAAAACGTGTCGAGTTTATTTCAAAACGCGTTGGTGTATGTCGACACGTTTTGAAATAAAAACGCAATTTGATATAAATTCTCCAAAGTGTTTGAGTACAACCATTCAGGACAAAAACCCACTGGTGAAAACACTACCCATACTGGACAAAACAGCACTGGACAAAATATCACCTGTGAGGACAAAACCCTACTGGACAAAACACTACCCACGCAGAACAAAAACCCAATAGACAAAAGACCACCCCTAAAGGAGAAAAAACCTATTAGAAAAATCATGTGCTTGTGTAGTCCCATTTAGAACAAAACCCACTGGACAAAACACTACCCACGCAGGACAAAAGCCCACTACGCAAAATACCACCCATGGAGGACAAAAATCCACTAGACGAAACAAGTCTTTGGGCTGACTTTTTCAGGATGAAGAAACACCGGAAAAAACAGTACCGACGCGATTTGAAATAATTATTTCAAATCGCGTCGGTACTGTTTTGTCTTGTGTCTCCTCGTCCTTAGTAAGTCTGCACACAGACTTGTTTTGTCTAGTGCGTTTTTGTCCTTCATGGGTCGTATTTTCTGTAGTGGGCATTTGTCCTCCTCGTCCTGAATAGGTCTGCACAAAGACTTGTTTAGTCTAGTGGGTTTGTGTCCTTCGTGGGTGGTATTTTGTGAGCACAAACACTTGTTTTATCCAGTGGGTTTTTTGTCCTGTAGGGGTGGTCTTTTGTATAGTGGGCTTCTGTCCTGTGTAGGTAGTGTTTTGTCCAGTAAGGTTTTGTCCTCATAGGTGGTATTTTGTCCAGTGGTATTTTGTCTTGCATGGGTAGTGAATTTCCAGAGGGTTTTTGTCCTAAACGGTTGTACTCAAACACTTTGGTGAATTTATTTCAAATTGCGGTTTTTTTTCAAACGTGTCGACAAAACCAACGCGTTTTAAAAATAAACTCGACACGTTTTGATATAATTATTTCAAATCTGTCATAGTGTTTTGTCCCCTGTCTCTTCTCCTTAATATATACTGCCAAAGGCTTTCTTTTCTTTGGATTTTTGTCCTTCAGGGTGGTATTTTTTGTTGTGGGCTTTTGTTCTGCATGGGTATGGGTTTGGCCTGAAGGGTGGCACAAAAATTTTTTTGTCTAGGTTTTTTTTGCCCCTGTAGGTGTTTTTTTTTTCTATTTGGGCTTTTTGCCCTGCGGGGGTATGTTTTGTCCATGGGGTTTTTCCTCTATGTGGTATTTTGCCCCAGGGGTGTTTTCCTGAAGGGTTTTACAAAAAAACTTGGGTGAATTTATTTAAAATCGCTCGTTATTTCAAAGTGTCGAACCCCCAAAACCGTTTTGAAAAAAACTAGACACGTTTGAAATAATCATCTCAAATCGCTCGTTATTTCAGAATTTTTGACACCCACCAACGCTATTTCAAAAACACGTGTCGACACGTTTTGTATTTTTTTTTCAAATTCGCAGAGTGTTTTCTCTGGGCCCTCGCCCTTTCAAGGTCGGCTCAAAGACTTGCTTTGTCTAGGGGGACCTTTGTCCTTCATGGGGTTTTTTTGTTAGTGGGTTTTTGTCTGCATGAGTAGTGTTTTGTCCAGGGGTTTACCCTGGGGGGGTGTGGAGAAACACTTTTTTTTGTCCGGGTTTTTTTTTTCCTTTGGGGGGTGGTCGTTTGTCTAGTGGGTTTTTTGTCCTGCTTGAGTAGTTTTTTTTTGAGTAGGGCTTTCTTTTTCATACGGGGTATTTTGTCCAGTGGTGTTTTGTCCTGCATGGGGTGTTTTGTCCGTGGGTTTTTGTCCTGAAGGGTTGTACTAAAACCTCTGGGATTTATTTAAAATCGCGTGTTATTTCAAAAGTGTCGACACACCCCAAACGCTTTTTGAAATAAACTCGACACGTTTTAAAATTATTTTTCAAATCGCGTCGTTTTTTCAAAACGTGTTGACACACACCAACGGGGTTTTGAAAAAAAACTCGACACTTATGAAAAAATTTTTTAAAAAGCGTGGGTAGTTTTTGTAGGGTTTCTCCTGTCCTTCATGTCTGCACAAAACTTGTTTTATCTATTTGGTTTTTTACCCTCCATGGGGGGTATTTTGTGTAGGGGGTTTTTGTCTGATGAGTATGGTTTGCCCATGGTTTGATGCTTAAGGGGTTTGCACAAACATTTTTTTTGTCTAGTTTTTTTTTGTCTTAAGGGGTCGTTTTTGATAGTGGATTTTTTGTCTCGTGGCGAGTGTTTTGTTCGTGGGGGTTGGTCTTCGTGGGTGGAAAATTTATGCCCCGTGGTGGCGTCCTGAATGGGTATTGTTTTGCCCGGGGGCTTTTGCCTGAATGGTTGTACTAAAAAAATTTTGGGTAAATTTATTTAAAATTTGCGGTTTTATTTAAAAACGTTCGACAAAAACCAAGGTTTTGAAATAAACTCGAACTTTTGAAATATTTTTTTCAATGGGTCGTTATTTCAAAACTGTCGACACACCAAACGCTTTTAAAATAAATCGACACTTTTGAAAAAACCTTTTCAAATCGCGCCCCCGTTTTTTTTTCAAAACGGGCAATACGGGTGTCTAAAAACCCCTTTTACGATTCCATGCCGCGTTTTGAGGTCAACAAACACTCTCATGATCCTGTCAGCGGTAGAGGTCTACAAACACTCTACGATGATCCATGTAGCGGGGAGGTCTACAAACATCTAAAATGATCCTTCGCGTGTTGGGGTTTCCCAAAACTCTGAAATGATTCCATCGCCAGTGGAGTTAGAAATATTACAATGATCCATGTCAGGGGGGTTACAAACATCTGCAATGTTTCATGTCGGTGTGAGGTCTACAAACACTCTTATTCCATGTACGGTTGCGGTCTACAAAAGTTACAATGTTTCATGCCCTCGGTTCGGTCTCAAATCCATAAAAGGATCCATGCGCATGTTGGGGTTACAAACACCTACGTAACCGGGCAGCGTTTTGGGTTTACAAAGCACTTTAATGATCCATACCAGCGTTGAGGTCACCAAACATTCTACAATGATCCATGTCACGGTGGACTCACAAAAACTCAAAAAAAGACCCGCGACGTGTGTTAAAGTCTACAAACACTTATCATAATCTATGTAGCATGTTGAAGTCTACAAACACTGTAAAAGACCCATGTCAGCGTTTTTAGGTTATAAACACTTCAATGATCCATGTTAGCGTTTTGTGGCTGCAACACTCTAAAATGATCCATTCAGAGTTTTGATGTCTACAAAATCATCATAATCCATGTAGTGGTTGATGTCTAAAAACCCTTCAACAATGTCCATGTAGCGTGTTGGGGTCTACAACACTCTACAATGATCCATGTCAGCGTGTTGAGGTCTACAAACACTCTACAATGATCCATGTCAGCGTGTTGAGGTCTAAAAAACACTATACAATGACCCATGGCGCGTGTTGGGGTCCAAAATTTACAATGACCATGTCAGCGTGTTGAGGTTACAAACACTGTACTAATCCTGTCAGTGTGTTGAGGTTGCAAAGATCTACAATGATCATGTCAGCGTCTTCAGGTCTACAAACACTATGCAGTGATCCATTCGCGTCTGGAGATCTAAGAACTCTAAAGTGATCCATGTCAGGTGTTGGGTTACAAACCTTTCTATCAAAAATTATGTCACATTTTGAAGTCTACAAACATGTACAATATCATGTCAGATGTTAGGTCTGCAGACACTTAAATGACCCTATATCTTTTGGGGTCTACAAACACCTAAAATTCCATTCAGGTTTTGAGGTTGCAAATACTCTAAAATGATCTAGTCGCGTTTTAAAGGTCTACAAACATTCGCAATGTTTATGCCAGTGTTTTTGGGTCTACAAAAACTCTTCGTAAACCCATGTCAGGTATTGAGGTCTACAAACACTCACAATAATCCTTCAACGTGTTACAATCAATAAACACTCTCAATACCAGTCAGCGTGTTGAGGTCTACAAACAATCAAAATGTCATGTCAGCAGTTGAGGTCTAAGACATCCTTGTAATCCAGGGCGTGTTTTTGAAGCTGCAAACACTCAACAATGATCCATTCAGCAGTTGAGGGCTGAAAAAATTCTACAATGATCCATATCCGTGTTAAAGTCACAAACACTCTACAATGATCCGGGCAGCGGTGGAGGTCTCCCAATCATTACAAATCCTGTCAGGGGTTTGGGTCACAACACTCTTTCTAACCCAAGTCAGTGTGTTGATGTCTACAAACACTTAACAATGATCCATGTCGTGTGTTGAGCACAAACACTAACAATGATCCATGTCAGTGGTTGATGTCACAGCCCTTTAAAATAAATCTTTGCTGTTTTGTATTACGAAACACTAACAATGATCCGTCACGTGTTGAGGCTAAAAAAAATGTACAATGATCGATGTCAGCTTTTTGAGGTCTAAAACACTCTGAAGCCCCCGTCAGGGGTGTGGAGGTCTACAAACATCTAAAATGATCCATGTCAGCGTGTTTGGGTCTACAAACCCCTAAAATGATTCATTCGCGTGTTGTGGTCTGAATGGTTGTACTCAAAATTTTGGTGAATTTATTTCAAATTGGGGCTTATTTAAAAAACGTGTCGACCACACCAAGGGTTTTTGAAATAAACTCGACCTTTTGAAATAATTATTTGAAATCGCGCTTTATTTCAAAACGTGTCGACACACCCAGCGTTTAAAATAAACTCGACACTTTTTGAATAGTTATTTCAAATCGTGTCGAAATTTAAAAAAGTCGCACATGTGTCTACAAACACTCTACAATGATCCATGTCAGGGGTTTTGAGGTCCAAAAACCCCCTACAATGACCCATGTCAGCGGTGGAGGTAAAAACACTCTATCGAATCCATGGCAGGGGGTTTTGAAGTCTGCAACACTAACAATGACCCATTCAGCATTTTGAGGTCTAAAAACATTTTAATGATCCATGTCGCTGTTGGGTCTACAAACACTTACAATGATCCATTCAGGTGTTGGTCTACAAACTCTCGCAATGATCCATGTCAGGTGTTGGGTCTGAAGGGGTTGGGACTCAAACACTTGGGAATTTATTTAAATTGCGATTTTATTTCAAAACGTGTCGACCCACACCAACCTTTTTTGAAAAACTTGACATTTTTTAAAATAATTTTTTCAAATCGGTCTTTTTTTTAAAAAACGGTCGACACACCCGACGCTTTTGAATAAATCGCAGTTTTTAAATAATTTATTTCAAATCGTGTCGCTTTTCAAAACATGTCGACACATGTGTCTAAAAAACAATTACAATGATCCATGTCAGCTGTTGAGGTTACAGACACTCTAAAAAAGACCCATGTCAGCGTGTGGAGGTCTAAAAACCCTTACAATGATCCATTTTAGCGTGTTAGGTCTACAAACTCCTACAATGAAAATGTCAGGGGGGGAGGTCAAAATTTTTGTACTCAAACATTTTTTTTTGAATTTATTTCAAATTGTGGTCTTTTTTTTAAAACGTTCGACACACACTAAGCGTTTTGAAAAAAAATTGACCTTTTGAAATATTATTTCAAATGCGTCTTTATTCAAATTGTCAAACCACACCGAGCGTTTTGAAATAAACCGACACGTTTTGAAATTTTTATTTGAAATGCGTCGTTATTTAAAAAACGTGTGGAAAAGGGCCCGGGTTTTTCATGTTCAAAATAACATTTTTGTATTATTTGGTAAAAAATCTGTGAAAAACGTGCTGACATTTTGTTCATTTAGAAATAGAGTCTTTTTTTACCGCAATGCATTGACTACAAAGCACAAGAAAGACACGATGCTTTCAACCTTGGGCTTCTTTGGGGAAAAAATAAATCAATTTAAAAATTTGGGACGTACAAACAAAGAACGAAAAAACGAAAAAAAAACCCGAAAAAAAGACTCATCTGTTGTTGTCCCTGTGGTGGGGGGGAAAAGCCCGGTAGGGGGAAAGAAAGGGGGAATTAGGGGGAAAGGAAAAGGAGGTGGGGGGGGGGGGTTGCGTAGGGGGAGGTGGTGTGTGTGTGTTTTTGATATGATAGGGTTTTTGTGTTAGTTATTGGGGTGGGGTGATATCTTTGTGATGGGTTGTGGTAATGGGGGTGATAATAGGTAAGGGGGGAAAAAGGGGGGGGGGGGGGAATAGGGAAAAAAAAAAAAAAAAAGTTTTGGTGAATAAATAAAAAATTTTGTTGGGGGATGAAAGAGGGGGTGGTATTATGGTGGGGATTGAGAAAGGGGTTGGGGAATGTTAGGGGGGGAAGGGGGGGAAATAAAGGGGATAAAGGGTTTTATCGGGGGTTGGGGGGTGGGTGGGGGAAAAAAAGGGGGGGGGGGGTGGGGGGGAGGGGGGTAAAGTGTTTGTGGGGGGGGGGGGGGGGAGGGGAAGGGGGGGAAGGAAGAGACTATATCCATTATCCCCATGGGTGGGAGGTGGGGGTGGGAGGGTTATATAAAATGGTTGTTTGTTTTTAAAAAAAAAGTGAACAATGCTGGGGAGTGTTCATTTCAAAAGGTGAAATAATGTGTTGGCATCAAAATGCTGAGTTTGTTGAGAGAAGATGCAGTGATCAATGAAAAAGGGTATTGTGTTCACACACACACCCAAAACCCCACACACACACACACACACAACACACACACACACACCACACACCCACACACACACCACACACAAAAACAAAACACACACACAACCCACAACACAAAGGGTGGGGGGGGTGGGGGACCACTATAAAATTGTTCTGGGGGAGTTAAAAATATTTGATCATAGTGAGACTAACTTTGGGGAGTTTTCACACACATATTTTCTCAACATCACCTTTACAAACACACACACACACACACACACACACACACACCACACACACACACACACACACACAACACCCCACCCACACACACTTAAAAAAAAATTTTTTATCATCAATCTCATGATAGGTGATGATCTATGAAATCAAGGTAGTGTAGGAGAGATTCTTCTCCCCTTCCCCTTTGGGAAGAATGGTGGAGTTAATGGCAAGGCTTCTGTATGGTGCTAAGGGAAAGGAAAGAATCTCTTCCACACTCCTTGATTTCATATGACCAAACCCATCAGGGCTGATTAGTAATATTTTTTAAGTGTTGTGTGTGTGTGTGTGTGGGTGTGTGTGTGTGTGTGTGTGGGGTGTGTGTGTGTGTGTGTGTGTGTGAAGGTGTATGTGTAAGTAAATTGTGTGTGAAAACTTCCACATTTTTTCTCACTATGATCAAATGATCTTAACTCACCCAGAACAATGTTTATATGTGGTCCCCCCCCCCCCCACCTTTGTGTGTGTGTGTGTGTGTGTGTGTGGTGTGTGTGTGTGTGTGTGTGTGTGTGTGTGTGTGGTGTGTGTGTGTGTGTGTGTGTGTGGTTGTGTGTGTGTGTGGTTGTGTGTTGTTGTGTGTGGCAACACATGAACCCCGTTTTTATTGATCATGCATCTTCTCTCAAAAAACTCAGCATATTGATGCCAACACTTATTTTACCCGTTGCAATGAAATCACCACGCATTGTTCACTTTTTTTAAAAACCCATTTAAGCCCCCCACCCCCACCCCCCACCCATAGTGGATGAGAGATTGAGCTCCCTTCTCTTGCCCCCCCCCCCCCCCCCCCCCCTTTTTTTTTTTTCCCCCTCCCCCCCCTTTTCCCCCCCCCCCCCCCCCCCCCCCCCCCACAAAACACAATTTTTTCCCCTCCTTCCCCCCATCCCCCCCTTTCTCCTTCCCCCCATAAAATCCCCCTTTCCCCCCGAAACTTTATTTTATTTACCAAACCCCTTTTTTTTTTCCCGTCCCCCCCCCCCCCCTTTTTTTCCCCCCTTTTTTTTTTCAACCCTTTCCACAACCCACAAAATAAACACCCCATCCAATAAAAAACAACAAAAACCCTTTTTTTTATCACCAACCAATTTTTCCTCCGTCCCCCACCCGCCCGGGTTTTTCCCACCCCCCAAAAACGGGCTTTTTTTTTTTTTTTTTTTTTTCTTCGTTTTACTTTCCCCCAAGTTAAATTGATTTTTTTTTCCAAAAACCCTTAAAATCATCGGGCCCCCTGTCTTTTTGCAAAGGCATTCTAAAAAACAAACCATTTCAAAATTTTTTTTTCCCCCTCGTTATTTTTTTTTTTTTGTTTATCTTTTTTTTACGGAATGTTATGTTTTCAAATATTAATTTTTTCCTTGCCAAAAAAAAAAAAAAGGAAAAAATGTATCCCCTGCTTTTTAGGTGTTTGTGTCTTTTGGGGAAAACACCCTTTTTATTTTTTAAAAAATTTTTTATTGTGGGGTTGGGCGGCCCTAGAAAATTATTTTGAAAAAATTTTTTTTTTTTCGGGGGGTTAGTTGTTAAGGAGGGGTAGTGTTTTAACGGAATGGAAAAGGATTTGTTCTTGAAAAAAAAAAAAAACATGTATTGAAAAAGTTTTTTAAAATGTTTTTTTACATGTGGGAAACTTTTGGGGCCCGGGGAAAAAAAAGAAAAATTAAAACAGAAAAAAATTTTTATGTTAATTTAAAAAAATTTTTTGCGGTTATTCCAAAGGGGGTCCCCGATTAATGGAACGAAGGCGTCATTTGGATTTTTTTTTCCTTTAATCATTTTTTTAAAAGTTTTTTCCCCCCTGACAAGCGATTAAAAAAATTTTTTCGGAAAAAAATACTTACATTACAATTTTTAAAGTAAACACACGCGGCGCCGTGTTTGTGGGTTTGGGTATGTGTTTGTTTTTGTTTTTGTTTTTGTTTTTGTGTTTTTTTTTTGCGTGTGCGTGCGGCGGCGGTGGTGTGTGTGTGTTTGTGTGTTTTTGTGTGTGTGTGTGTGGGGTGTGTGTGTGTGTGTGTGTGGGGTGGGGTTTTTGTGTGTGTGTTGTGTGTGTGTGTGTTGTGAATAATAACAGAAACAGGGCAGCCAAAAACCAGCATCAATCTACTTTTAGTTTCTGACGTCAAACGAAAAGCACGCGTCACACAAAAGCGAGATTCTTCATAAGCTTGTATCCGTTGGAAGTGAAAGTGAACCTAGTTTTAACTTTACCACTACATCTCCCTTTTCAGAAAGAACAATTTAAAGTTTCTCAAACGTGTGATAAGACCATCGAATGGACTAGAATGAGCACTGAGTATTTATGAAAATAATATTGCATGTAAGTTTGTACAATAGCACTAATTTGGTTCTGGGACTCGCACCAGGGTCTTTCAATTGATTACATGGAATGCGCCTCTTCTTTTTTTTCAATTTTTCACAGTTCTAGTCTCTTAACATGTTCAATAAGGCACTAGGCTTCGTCGCGAGTTCTGGCGGATCATCTTGGCTGCGGACATCTGTGGCCTTGGGGTCATTGATGATGGCAGGATCTGAAAGGTGTTGGCATCATGGCTGTCTTGACTGGCGTCCGAAACCATCGGTGACAGCAGGTAGGCGCCCTTGGCAGGTGAGCAGGGAGGAGGTGTGTGCACTGGGAGGTGGTGCACGTGGAACATGAAGGGTGGAGGTGCGTTGGAGGGAAAGGAGAAGGAGGAAAGGTGGTTGCCTTGCTGGGAAAAGGCAAACAAGGCTCGAACAGCTTCCTGGTCATCTGCTGATTTCGGGGATGACTCCACCGTCGGATGTCTGGATGATGAGATCTTCTGGGAGTATCATGACGATAGATGACAATACCTCTTCTTCATGTTCGGGGATCCAACCTTGTTGCCTGACTGAGATGTCTTCTGGAGCTACGACACTTGATGTCTTCTGTGGTAGCTGGTTTTCATCTTTCTATTGGTATTCTTTCCTAATTTCTCAGGACAGGACACGTCGGGGGTTGAAGGAGATTGTCTGGATGTTCATGGAACTCCTGGTTTCTGACCTGCAGGCCATGCTCTGTTGGGCAGGGAGAGAAGCGTTGGGATGGTAGTGTTGCCGTATACATGAGCAAGCCAAGGTACTCATTCATCGCACTTTATGTTGAGGTTCTTGATGGTTTGAACGGCGCATTCAAACCTCACCATTGGCATTGGGCGTAGTAGGTGAAGCACGGTGAATTGCACGAAGTTCCAGGATTGAGCAAAATATGGAGAAGTTTCGGGACCTGCAACATGTGGTCCATTGTCGGAAACTAGAAGTGTCCGGAATGCCATTGCGGACTGAAGACTTTCTTCTTTATGTTCGACTGTCTCTGCAGATGGCGATCTGGTTCTGAGCACGATCTCACGTCCCGTCGAGGTAGTAGTCAAAACTCATGAGGAAACTGCTTGCAATCATGCTGGAAAGAAGTCAGCTGAAACTCTGGAACAAGGGACGATCAGGGAAGGGCGTACCATTTCATAGGCTCCACTCTGGCTTTGTTTTTGGCACTGTCAGGGGCAAGGTCTTGACCATGGTGTCCAATGTCTTGGGTTATCCTTGAGCAACCACACGGAGTTTGTCGCGTTTTCCTTCATCTTGTTGGACCCTTGAATGACCATCATTTAGGTGTCGAAGGACTTATTCGTCCCAGAGTTGATGGAGGGGATGACTAGGTCGCGTACCTCTCACGCAGTGGGCGACCGTCGCTTGACAGACAGGAAACTCTGCTCGTTGAAGTAGGTCTTGAGAGGTTGTTGGAGAGTCCTCTTCTCTTGGCCAGCACATATTGGACGTAAGCGCAGGACACCGTTTGAGCGACTGTCTTCCTTCTGGAGTTCTGAACGGATCTCCTTCCAGCCTGTGGTCAGAAGCTGAAAGGTCAGCAGGACAGCATTGACATATGCCTTGCTTGGCAAGGTCAGGTCATTGTCCCGCAGAATCTGTGGTTGGCAAAGGTGCTCTGGCAGAGTGTCATCGGTATAGTACTCTTTGCCAGGGACATGGACTATGTCAATAGAATATCGCATCAGACCTCATCCTGAAGCGTGGATGCAGATGGAAGTTCGTCGATGAGCATGGTAGAGAACGAGGGACAAGTGGCCTGTGGTCTGTTTCTATCCGGAAGGACATGCCAACCAACAAATATGACCCAATGTTCAAGGGTTCAGGTGACTGCAAGAGCCTCCTTCTCGATCTGTGCATACGCTGCTCGGTCGCTGTGACGGGAACGGCTTGCCGTATGCAACAGGATGGAGTTGGCCGTTGCCTTGGCATGAAGACATTACAGCTCCAAGACCGTAGCTACTGGAGTCTGCAGAGTGACGGTCTCACGCTTCGGGGGACTGTACAGTGCAAGGTCTTGGTGAGGCAAGGGAGACCTCTCCAGGACATCATGAAGCTTGGCGTCGTGCTCAGCTTTGTCTTTGCCAAGCACAAGGCTGTCGTCCATGTGACAAAAAACACCCTCAAGGCCATGGAGGATGCTTGTCCATTCCTCTTCGGACAGTACTCCACGGCGCGGACGTTAATTCCATAGGGCCAGACGCTTGAATTTAAAGCGCCCAAAGGGAGTGATGAATAACGTGGTGCAGCTGCGCGAACTTGCTCGGTCAAGACGAGCTGATGGAATCAGAGTTGATCCAACTTGGAATAACACGTTGCCCTTGGAGATCTTGCTAGGGTCTCCTCCACACTGATGGCATGGCGTAGACCTCTCTATTCACGCCTCTTATGAGGCGGGTCAGTTCGACGCAGAATACGAAACGTTACCATTGGATTTGGGGCACAACAAACGATTGGAGCGCACCAATCTGTCGGAGTGTCCACCGGTTCGATGACGTCACCTTCCACCATCTCGTTCAGCTGAGCTTCCACCTTCTTCAGGAGGGGTAAGAGAACATGCCTGGGCACCGTTTGAGCGAATGGAATTGGCGTCGTCCTTGTGGAGGATGGCTTGATCACCACCCAGTTTTCACAGTCCAGTGAACAACTTGGGGAATGTCGCTGGACGTTCGCTGGATGAGCGAAGGCTGGCCTTCGCCGTCTGCTGGGCCAGGGCTGAACACCAGTAGGCACAGGATCTGATTTGCCCAGGTGTTAAAGGCACCTGGGATTCGCTGATGAGCACCAGCTTCCTGATGGCAGGCGCACCAAGTAGGAATTCTGGATGACATGACCGATGAAGCCCTTCTCACGAAAAACGTGTCGACCAAGGTTGAGGTCGATGTGACGCAACCCCTTCACCTCCAGAGGCTGGTCACCAGGCCCACGGAGAGTGTGGTCAGGCTCTTGGAGTGTTCCCAAAAACGCTGGCTTGAGATGTGGTCGGGCATCACCAGGGACACTTGGGCCCAGTGTCTATTACAACCAGGTAGCTCGCTGATACCACCTTAAGTTGATGTGCCACCCAGGTTCAGGGTCAGCAGGCACTGACTGACCTCAACGGAAACGGCTGCCTGGAGGTGACTGTTCCTGACACGCACGCCATACTCACTGAACGCCACCCATGAGACTGGGACCCCGTCTTCAGGACTGCTCCACTTGGTTCTCGTGTACGAACCTCATGGACTGACGATGAGCTTCTACAGACGATGGGTAGTGGCTGTCTTGGTGCACTTCTCATGCAACGAACCTTCGCTGCCGGCGCAGTTTTTCTTGCCGGGAGGATGCTTGCCCATTGCAGTAGCCGCACTCTGGCTCCAGGTGGCGAGGCCTTGGTGTCACCTTTCTTGCCACCTGCGCCACCTTTGTAGCACCCTGTCGCTTGTTACCTTGAAATTTCTCTGGAGGGGCACCCGCACTGGCTGTCTTGCTTCTTACCAGTTCATTCTTAGCCCAGTTCCCTCATGGAGAGAATGACAGATGGTTTCTGTAAGGTATGCCTTGGACCAACGTCCTACAGCTTCAGCTTTGCGGTGTTCATCTTTGCATGAAAACACAAGCTTGTCTTGATCATTGTGTCACAGTTGTCAAACATACAAAGCTGCTGCCTGAGCCAACAATCAAACGATGGAAGGCTCCCTGTGCAGATGGAACCAAAAACTGTTTGCGCCAACCATCACTGTGGGTCTCTCGATGAAAAAAGGCCATCATACTCCCAGAACTGTGATGTAATTGTCTTGCTTTCTGCTGGCACAAACGCAAACCAGGGCTGGTCGGCATTGTCTACCGTGGTTAGAGTCGTTCCTCCAAAAACACAAATATTGGAAGATGATCTACGGGTACTTCATCACCAATTGGTTTAATAACAGTCCAACCTTCACCGCGTCAGGCTTGGCACTGGCAACCGTTGCTTGAAGGAAAATGTCAAACGAAGTTTTCCACTTCTCCCATGCCGCGCTGGATTTGCCCTAACCCAAAAATGGGTCGGGAGTCCTTCATAAAATTGACTCAGCCATCACGTACCGTCTTTTCCAGTTCACAATCACGTTGGTCTTTTTCAAGTCTCAATTCTGACACAATGTGAAATTATTACTGACTTCCATAAAAAACGCGAAAATTTGAAAGGCTATTTTTCGGGTGAAAAGGGGTGACATACAATATTGAAACCATTTGTGGGCAAGTTGTTGGGTCAAGAGCACGTGCAGTGAAAAAAATTGTCGTGCGCAACACATCTTCCGGCATTGGAGGGTCACAAAAAATGGCACATGGTTGCTGCATGTGAGGCACATGAACACCATGCTGAGCAAAGTTAACCAGCGACAAGTACGAGGTATGCAGCCTTTATAAAAGCCGCGCTACAAGGTTCAGGTACGACTTGCCGTCTGAGCGTACAGAGATGCCAAGTATTACGAGCGAGGAACGCAATCGTGCCCTAGGCCTCTGGAGGCTGGTGTGGATTGCCAGGCACGGTCGCCAACTCTATAACGTCCACATTCAAACCTTCTATCGTTCAGCAGCACCGCATGCGGTCATGGTACCATGTGAATCGTCCCCAGCCAGGCAGTCCTTGGGTCACCGCACAAAGAACGATGCCATCTTGTTCGAACCCATCTGCAGGAACCAGGCGGCAACGGCCGCTATCACTGCTTGACAGGTGTCTGCGGAATCTCCAGACACGAATCCTGCCTCAACACTAAGCGGTGGCTGGGGTATCTTAGGGAACGGGCTGGCATGTAGGCGTCTCACAGAGGTCCAGGTACTGACACCAGGACCACCAGCAGGGACAGGCTGCAGTGGGCACAAGCCCGGAATCAACTGGTGCAGGGCAGCAGTGGGGACACATACTGTTCTCAGATGCAGAAGCCGTTTTGTATTGACATGGCTGACGGTGTCGTCAGAATTATGGCGTCGACTGGTGATCGCTTGCTGACTCCTGTTTGGTAGGGGGAAAACCCCTGTGGAGGCCCGAACGTTATGATTACTGGGTGCAATTGGCATTAAACCACGCCATAGGACCAGCCATCTTTCAGAACAATTGGTTCTGGTCGTGGACAGGGTGTCAATGCACAGCGCTACGTCAATCCAGGTGCTCTGACCCATGTCGATCCTTTTTTTGCGCAACACCCAAACTGGGCATTCCAACAGGGGACAATGCAAGGCCACACACCGCCAGGGCCAACCCAGCAATTTCGTCAGCATAACACGTCAATGTGCTGCCGTGGACAGCCCTCAGTCCCGATTAAAACCAATAGAACATTTTGGGATGAACTTGGCAGACGGTTGGTACCTCCTCGCGTCAACGACCAGCAACAACGGCTCAACTTCACCAGGCCATCGTCCATGTGTGGGCTGGTGTGCCAGGGGGACGCATCAACCACTGGTACCACTCAATGAGCCACAGGTGTCAAGCAGTCTGTCAACGCAATTGGTGGCCACACACGGGTATAAGGACTTCAGCTGGTTTGTCACGTGACCTTGGATTTTCCACACAAAAGACCTATTGCTGATGCAATTCACACATTTCCGGTGTAATGAATTCAAATCACGTTGAATTCTCGCTTCCCACTCCTGTACAATTGTGACCAATTACTAATTCACCCCAACCTTCAGCTTGTTTTGTTTTTCGCGTTATTTTCTTTTTTTATGGAAAGTCAGTATAATAAACAGAAAACAGGGCAAGCAAAAAACCAGCATCGATTACTTTCAGTTTCTGACGTCAAACGAAAAGGCTGGCGTCACACTAAAAGCGCGTCATACATAAGCTGTTATCCTGGTGGAAAGTGAAAGTGAATACTCAGTTTAACTTTACTTACTTGTGTGTGTTGGTGTGTCATTTTCCTATCAACGAACGAGAACGCTTGGTGGTGTATGCTCTGTGTTTTTTGTTTCAATGTGTCGGAGCTGCGCCGTGTTTCTATCTCGGAAGTTGTGGTCCTACCTGGTTTGTGATGGTGCCTGTCTGAGGGAGAGCGGCGTTTTGGTTTTCGTTCCGCCGGTTCGTTTGGGTTGTTTGTTTTGTGTCTTGTGCCGGGAAGTTATGTCTTGTTGCCGTGGCCTTGAGGTGGTTGTGATGCGGCGTTATTGTCCTGTGGTCCTTTCTGGACTGTTAAACCTCCGGGGCTGTTCAGTTGGTATAGGATTGCGGGGGTCTCCGGTGGTCCGGTCTGTGCGCCATCGTTGCTGAGTCGCCGTGGATTGTATTGGGTCGTCGGCGTTTTCTACCCGAGAAGCCGGACTGGGTTTTGTTGCCTGGCAACACCGTTAGTCCGGCTGATGGAAGGGGAATCGCCTCTCCTCTTCTGCCGTTGGGGTGCGGCGCCCCCCCCCCCGTTCGAGTCCTCGTGACTGCTGTGCTGGGGTGGGTCTTGCTTGGTTGTGGCTTGCAGTGGTACCTACTGAGACTGCCTGCTGGAGTTTCAACCATGCTTCTTTTTTTGTGACGCTTTTTTTTTATTTGTCTGCGTCTCACCGATCATTTGACGTCATTAACACAGAAAATTTGCGTGTGCTGTCGTGTTAGTCTTGTTTTTCTTGCAGGGCTGGTCGCATTGTCTGGTTAGGTCGTTCCTCAAAACACAAAATTGGAGAAATCTCGGGTCCTTCATCACCATATGGTTTAAAAAAGTCCAACCTCACCGCGTCCGGCTTGGCACTGGCACCCGTTGCTTGAAGGAAAATGTCAAAACGAAGTTTCCACTTCTCCCAGCCGCCGCTGGATTTGCACTAACCAAAAATGGTCGGGAGTCCTCACATAAATTGACTCAGCCACACGTACGTCTATTCCAGTTCACAATACGTTGGTCTGTTCAATTCACAATTCTGACACCATGTGAAATATACTGACTTCAAAAAAAAACGCGAAAATTTGAAAGGCTATTTTTCGGGTGAAAAGGGGTGAATATACAATATTGAACCATTGTGGCAAGTTGTTTGGGTCCAAGACGCACGTGCAGTGAAAAAATTGTGTGAGCAACACATCATTCCCGGCATTGGAGGGTCAACAAAAATGGCAAACTGGTTGCTGCATGTGAGGCACATGCACACCATGCAGAGCAAAGTTAACCAGCGACAAGTAACGCAGGTATGCAGCCTTTATAAAGCCGCGCTACAAGGTTCAGGTAACGACTTGCCGTCTGAGCGCTACAGAGATGCCAAGACTACGAGCAGAGGAACGCAATCGTGCCCTAGGCCATCTGGAGGCTGGTGTGGATGCCAGGCAGGTCGCCAACATCTTTAACGTCCACATCTCAACCATCTATCGTCTGCAGCACCGCATGCGAGTCACTGGTACCACTGATGATCGTCCCCAGCCAGGCCGTCCTTGGGTCACCGCACAAAGAGACGATCGCCATCTTGTTCGAACCCATCTGCAGACAGCGGCAAACGGCCGCTAACACTGCTTGACAGGTGCCTGGGAATCTCCAGCAACGAATCGGCCTCAACACTATGCGGTGGCATCTTCAGGAGAACGGGCTGGCATGTAGGCGTCCTCACAGAGGTCCGGTACTGACACCAAGACACCAGCAGGACAGGCTGCAGTGGGCACAAGCCCGAATCAACTGGTGCAGGCAGCAGTGGGGACACATACTGTTCTCAGATGAGAGCCGTTTTTGTATTGACATGGCTGACGGTCGTGTCAGAAATGGCGTCGACCTGGTGAACGCTATGCTGACTCCTGTGTGGTAGAGGGGAACCCCTGGGAGGCCCGAACGTTATGATATGGGGTGCAATTGGCATTAACCACGCCATAGGACCAGCCATCTTTCAGAACATTGGTCCTGGTCGTGGACAGGGTGTCAATGCACAGCGCTACATCAACCAGGTGCTCAGACCCCATGTCGATCCTTTTTTTGCGCAACACCCAAACTGGACATTCCAACAGGACAATGCAAGACCACACACCGCCAGGGCCACCCAGCAATTTCGTCAGCATAACAACGTCAATGTGCTGCCGTGGCCAGCCCTCAGTCCCGATTAAAACCCAATAGAACATTTTTGGGATGAACTTGGCAGACGGTTGGACCTCCTGCGTCCACGACCAGCAACAACGGCTCAACTTCACCAGGCCATCGTCCATGTGTGGGCTGGTGTGCCAAGGGGACGCATCAACCACCTGGTCCACTCAATGAGCCACAGGTGTCAAGCAGTTGTCAACGCAAATGGTGGCCACACACGGTATTAGGACTTCAAGCTGGTTTGTCACGTGACCTTGGATTTTCCACACAAAAGACATATTGCTGATGACATTTTCACACATTACCGGTGTAATGAATCAAATCACGTTGAATTCCCTCGCTTCCCCCTCTGAAATTGTGACCAATAAAATTCACCCCCAACCTCAGCTTGTTTTGTTTTCGCGTTTTTTTTTTTTTATGGAAGTCAGTAAAAAATAACAGAAACAGGGCAGCCAAAAACCAGCATCGATCTACTTTCAGTTTCTGACGTCAAACGAAAAGCGCGTCACACAAAAGCGCGTCATACATAAGCTGTATCTGGTTGGAAAGTGAAAGTGAAACTAGTTTAACTTTACACTACATTGTGTGTGTGTGTGTGTCATTTCCTATCAACCGAAGAGAACTCTTGGTGGTGTATGCTCTGTGTTTTTTGTTTCACTGTGTCGGAGCTGCGCCGTTTTTCTATCTGGAAGTTGTGGTCCTACCGGGTTTGTGTGGTGCCTGTCTGAGGAGGCGGCGTTTTGGTTTTCGTTCCGCCGTTTCGTTTGGGTTGTTTGTTTTGTGTCTTGTGCGGGACGGTCTTCGCTTGTTGCCGTGGCCTTGGGGTGGTGGTGATGCGGCGTTATTTCTGTGGTCCTTTCTGGACTGTTAAACGCTCCGGGCTGTTCCGTTGGATTGCGGGGTCTCCGGTGGTCGGTCTGTGCGCCATCGTTGCTGAGTCGCCGTGGATTGTATTGGGTCGTCGGCGTTTTCTTCCCCCGAGAAGCCGGACTGGGTTTTGTTGCCTTGGCAACACCGTTCGTCCGGCTGATGGAAGGGGAATCGGCCTCATCCTCTTCTGCCGTTGGGGTGGCGGCGCCGTTCCGCGTCCTCCGCTGACTGCTGTGCTGCGGGTGGGTCTTGCTTGGTTGTGGCTGCGTGGTAACCTACTGAGACTGCCTGCTGGAGTTTCAACCCTGCTTCTTTTTTGTGACGTCTTTTTTTTTATTTATCTGCGTCTCACCGATCATGACGTCATTAACACAGCAAAATTTGCGTGTGCTGTCGTGTTTGTCTTCGTTTTTCTTGCCACACGTGAATAAGTTCCTGGATTCTCCAGTCTACAATCAAGTCAGTGCGCGGTTTCGTCTTGCTTTTCCCACCTCTTCTACTTCTTAATTTAAAATCCAAATTGTGTTTCTGACAACTAGAATTAGAGTCACCGACGGCTCTCAGGCCTGTTAAATTGGCTTGAAGGCTTGAATATTTTCATATAGTCGGGATACAGGTCATTGCTGCGTTATTCAATTTGTCTAACTGATAAAACCTTTTTTTCTTTCTTTTTTTTTTCTTTTTTTAAAAATCTAAGCAGTTATTTACTTTAAAGTCGACAGTCTGGGTTTGGATGATTTGAAAAGTCCTGTCTGTTTCCAAAAATCCTAAACTAACGGTGTGTGTGGTTGTGTTGTGTGTGTGTGTGTGTGTGTGGTGTGTGTGTGTGTGTGTTGTGTGCTCCCCCCCCCCCCCCATTTCTTTTTTTTGCCCCACAAAAACAACAGCAAAAAAGGATCTGCATGGCGTCTCCAAGCTCAGTGCAGTTATTAAATGAAAAGGAATTTGGTTGTCTGAATGATCTCAAAGTTTCACAACTTAAAAGAATCTTAGTTGAAAATAATCTCCCTAAACATGGCAAAAAAGCATCTTATTAATTGAATAAAATCTAAGCTTGGTGAGGGAAAAACACAATTGTCCTGAAGAAGAAATGTGCTGTTGATACCCTCTTTAAAAACAGCAAAATCGTCACAATCTTGCTCTGTTTTATCGCCGATGTATTATGCGTAAATTCGTCCGCACATCAATCCCCTATCCCACAACTTTGATGTGAACACATCTTCCACAAACCCCACTTTTCTCAAAAAAAATCATTCTCCCTTTCACTTCCAAAACACTCCCTCAAGCTGGTGGTTGTTCGGTTGTATTTCCGCCGATCAACAAAATCGACTACAAAAACAACCAATTGGCAGAATTTTGATAAAATGTTCTGTACTGAAGTTTTCACCGAAGGGTGGTAAAGCCAGTTCCTCTTGACATAAGTCTTTCTGACATAGAAAGAACGATCATGTTTCGTCTGTTAAAAGACTTCCCAATAAAGATGGTAGGAATCAAGGCCATAAAAATCACTTTCTCACATCACACTGCCAAAGAAATCTGTATTGGTTCCAGTGTTTCTCCTGTGATCCTTTCCTGCCACCTGTCTATCGTTGTAACTAGGTGCAACAGACTGGGCACACAAAGTCCGCGGTGTCGGGCTAAGCCGACTTGTGGAAGATGAGGTCACAATGACCATGTCTTGGAATCGTGTACCAGGGCCAAACATTGTATAAACTGTTCTGGAGATCATTCAGCCTCTTACCTTGGATGCCCAGAATATAAACTACGTGTTTTGGCCGAAAGCTAAAGTCTTCCAGCCCACATGCCATATTCTGAGGCTCTCAACAAATCAAAGTCCAAATGAGCAAAGGAGAGGTAAAGTTGCAGGAATTAAAAGAAGACCCCAGGGTGCCGGGAAACGATAATTCAACCAAAGCTAATCACCACAGCAGGTCTTATTCCTCGGTTTCAAGTCAAGGAATGATGAAGGCTAATGAACAAAACCCGGTGCCCACTTCTTTGGATTCTAGCCATCCTTCAATCTGGGGCACACGTAATTTTACCAACTCATACTGACAGTTCAAATCAAACTAGTATTGCTGTCACAAATCAGACAAGTATAGGACAGACACAAAAAAATTCGAAAACATCTGTGCCAAGTACTTATAGAAAAGTCTGACTCTTCAAATTCGTTCAAAAAACAATCTGTAAATTTTGATCTTGAAAAGATTTTAATGTATCTTGAAAATCTCTCAGTGAAATTCCTGACCACCTAAGGAAAAATTTCTGAGTCATACTTTCAATCATGAATTGAAAACAATCTGTCCAGTGCCTGTCTGAACTCCAAATGAACGTACAAAGAGAATTCTGGTCAAACTTCATCCGTTTTTGGTGTTCCTGTGCTGGTATCTCAGTATAGTCCTTTTCTTACAATACAAGTGTACGAGGCCTGAACAAGTCAAACCTACGGTTTTGCTCGTTTTTCTACAATTGAATTGCAGAAGTAAGTGCAATTTTGTTATTTGGAAAAAATTTTGCAGAAGCGCTTTTGACGTATTGTGCTCAGTCATGAATTGCCACAAAAATGACTTACCCAGCTTAAACGGATTTTTCTACCCACCTGTTAAGATGAGGTAAAAGTCAACGTTAAAATAAAAGTTGCTAATATGTAGCTTGCAATCTCATTATCAACCGTGCAAAACACCGTGTTCTCAATAGATAAACGTCATACTTGCTGTATAGAAATTAAGGTTGATGTAAATACTTAAACATTTGAACTGTTTTATCCAGATGGAGCGTCTAAAAGTGAAGCTGACGGGATAATGGATCTAGATTGCTCTAGACAATGGGTTATTCTTGGCGATTTTAATTCCCATCACGCTTTGTGGTCCGAAAATCCCAATAATATTGTTAACAACAACGAATACCTTGCCAGTACAATAATCAACGCAAATTAACCATTTAAATGACGGCTCTATAACAAGAATTGCTGATCGATCAGATAAAACGTTGCTCATCAATAGATTTGTCTTTAAAGTTTCCCCAGACATAAACCCTTTGTGTACTTGGCAGGTTCATCAAATACCGTTAGGCAGTGATCATCTCCCCATTGAAAACCAACTTCTAGTGAGCCCTGAAAAAACAATTCTGAATGCACTAAATATAATGAAGATAAGGCTAACTGGGCGCTTTTCAATCAAATTTTGACAGCAGGTTCGTCTTTTCTAAATTTCAATCAAAATACAGTGTTAGAGGAAGGTTTGGAAAATTGTTATTTTGAATCAAGAAAACTTATCCTTAAGGCTGCAGATTCTGCAATCCCAAAAGTCAAATTAAAGAATCATCCAAAGAAAGCATCAAAGCCATGTGGAATATTGCGTGTGAAGTCGCCGTGGGTGCAAAAACTAAGGCCTTCAAAAGCTGGATGATAAGCCGTCATACGCAGCCTAAAAGTAGAGTGGAACAGTTACACGCTGAATACAAAAAAGCTACAAAAAAGCTAACACCAATAGTGACAAAGTTGATGCTTTTGCAAAGCAGTAATATTACAAAAACTTTGTCACCAACTGTTCCAAACACCCAAACGATAGTGCTTTACTTGGAAACAAATGAGAAAATCTAAAGGTTCTTTTCATCTTCCAGATCCTGTCTTGATCGAAAACGATAAAACTGCAAAACCAACGAGAGAAAGTTGAATTATTTGCTGACACTTCGCAGCAATGAGTCAGACTGAACATCTGCCTAAAGAAGAGCAAGAACGAAGAAAAAATATTGAAAACAAAGGGAGAAAACATTGAACCACATGACAATGACAACACGTTATATATTAATAAAAATCTAACAATGGAGGAGCTTCTGTACTCACTTCGCCGTCCTAAAATCTGGTAAAATTGCGACAGGATTTGATCCCATTTCTTACAACATGATAAAGCATTTTCCACAATGCTTTCTGAAAAAAAATATTAGAGTTCTTCCAATTATGCTGGAATTCTGGAAAGCTCCAATGGCTTGGAAAAAAAGCAACCTATCCATAAACAGGAAAATAAAAAAGAAAATCTTCTAATTTTCGACCCATTTCTTTGACCTCCTCACATTGGAAAACTTTTTGAGAGGATAATGAAATTCAGATTAAGAACATTTCCGTGAAAAGAATGGATTTTGCCAATATTTCAAGCTGGTTTCAGAAAAGGGAGGGGTGTCACTGATCATGTTAGTCTTTAGCTTTACACGTCAAGAAGCCTTGGCTAAGCGACACTCCCACTTTAGCCACGTTTTTGATATTCGTAAGAGCGTACGATTCCGTTTGGCATTTCAAATTATTGTCCAAGGCTCATGAAACTGGATTAAAGGTCTTTTCCCACATGTTTTTACAATCATTTTTATCTGGAAGAACGCTACAAGTAAAACTAAATGGTGTGCTGTCAAGTACAAGATATGTTAACATGGGTGTCCCTCAAGGAAGTGTAATTTCTCCAATCCTCTTCTCATTGATGCTTTAAGATCTTAACCAGATTGACACGAAAGGGCAACTTTAGCTGCTTATGCAGTGATATTGCATGTGGAAAATGTAAATTGTAATTTTAACAAAAAACAAAATCAAGTGTAATAAAATTGTTGAACAGTTTCAATTTGCGGTCAGTAAACTTGTTAATTATTTGAATTCAAACGGTTTTAACTTATCAACAGACAAATCAGTTTTTATTATATTTACAAAGAAAAATATCGATTTTGAAGGTGGGGACGCTGTAAAAGTAAAAATAGGTGATTCTTTCATTTTCCCAAGTAAGCAAGTAAAATTTCTAGGCGTTATTTTTCACTATAAATTATATGGTGTAAACATATAATCACCTCGTGGAAAAGGCAAGAAAGAAAATTGCGTTACTGCAAGTCCTAACTGAAATCCCTCTAATAAATTATGGATCTAATCTTATCCAGTCGCCATAAGGACAGTTCGTTCGATTGTAAGTTATGGTCAAGAAGTATTTTTTAACTGCACAAAAGACAGATTTACATAAGTTAACTAGTATGATTTCCCTTTGCACTTAAAATTGCTTTGGGGCTTTCAAGATGGGCATCAATTGATATGAAATTATAGAGAGGCAGGATTTTACCTTTAATTGAACATAGGATGCTCTGTGCTTGTAGCTACTCAGCACGAGCAAGAACAGTCCCTAACTCAGTTACTTCTGAACTTGATGAAAGCACCTACGTTTCTAGAGAGATGCGGAATAAAAAAGCATACACTTCATTGTCTGATTATGTATCTCCTCTTTTACATGCATGCGACTTTTCGCTTGACAACATTGTTAAAATGACCAAATACCCTTTCCCCCTTTGGTTGATGAAGCAAGCAGATTTTTTCTATTCCTATGGTAATATTACTAAAAATGAGAATCCACTTTTGCTTGCTTCTCTTGTTAAAGAATTGATTTACACTGAATATGAATCTTATCTGCATATTTTCACTGATGGTTCAGTTTCGTGTACTTCTGAGGTTGGTGCTGCTTTCGTGATACCTTCCCTTAACCATTGAAAAAAGTTTTACAGCAACTTTTTTTTCCTCTCCACACTTTCGTTTGTTTGCATTACTACTCTTCGCTGGCTGCTCTGGGGTCTATTGGATTCTTTTTGCACCCATGGTGGTGAGAACACCACAGTATTATGGACTGTGTGTGTCTCTATTTGACGCCGGGAGCGCAGACACAACCAGCCGTGTCTCCCTGATGAGTCCCGATCCAGCGGCGAAAGGCCTCGGAGCAGGCAATACAAATATATCTGCCTTCAAAAGGATTGCGATGGTTCCCTTATGCAGCTAGTGAAGAGTTTTCATATCTGTAACTTTTCTTTTTTTTTAAATTTCATTTTCCCAGTTTCTTCATCTCAAATTCCCCTCTCCCCTCCCCTCAATCCAAATCTTTGCCAACAGTTCAGTTGTTGGCCTGCGCTTGTTTTTCCCCCACTATTAGATTGTTCGTCTATGTATTTTGTCTGACTTATTCAAATTTAAAAGGCTGTGCCAGTCTTGAATAAAGTTACTCTGTGTTAGGTTTCCTTATGGAGCAAAACATACCCCACTTGTTTACTGTTTATTGAAAAAAGAGTCATATACCAAAGTTGTTCTATTTCACCGCTGAGTTATTTGCTCTATAAGCTATTAATTTCATTCTTGATATAGCTACCAGAAAGAATACTGATTTTGTCAGATTCCAGTCTGCTTAACGCTTTACACCTCAAAATAATCAAGTCGTCCTGTCTCGTCAGTGAATTTATTTAATTCACCAGGTATGAGCGAGTTCTAAAAAAACATTATATGGGTACCCAGTCACTGCATCTTCGAGGGAAGAATGGCTGATACCTTGCAAAAGATGCTTCAATGTGCAAATCGAATACAGTTGTAGTATATCCTATTCGTTCTGAAATAAACAGTATTCTGACAAAACACTCTGGACCAAGAAACCAGTACCTAAGCTACCATTCAGAAGAACAGATGGATTTTTCTGCCCCCCACAATCATTGTTAAGTCTGCCATTTCTACCCGAATAAAATTAATTGCCAGAATACCGGGGGGAGGGATGGTTAGGCGGGTTTTAAAACCCACTCCTTGTGTGTGTGGGGTAAAAAAACCTTTAATGTATTCATTTTTTACTTAAGTTCATTAACAAAAGCGTATTTTCATTGTCTTCATATAAAATTTTGTCTAAAAAATCAAACCTTTAACATTTGCATAGTGTTTTTTTTTGTCCCAACCCAGAAAATGGGGGGAGTCTCCTTTTTGGCTGAAATCTGACAAGTCTCACCCACTTGGCAGATTTTTCAAGGGATTTTGTGTGTGTTTTTTTTTTTTTTTGTTTTGTTTTTTTTCTTGGTTTAGGGGTCTGTTACCGTAGAGCAAAGAATTTTTTACATGACAAGCGTCCGACTCTCACGTGTACAGGCGCAATTTTTCCCTTTTTCGAAATTTTTTCATAGGGTTTGCCGCGCTAGACAGAAAGAGAGAGAGAGAGAGAGAGAGAAAGAGAAGAGAGAGAGAGAGAGAGAGAAAGAGAGGGGGAACTTGGTTTTGTTATATGAGTCATGTCGTGCGTACGTCTATAGTTTTTTTTTTGTGTGGGTGTTTTGAATGGTGTAGGGGACGGGGCGTTTTTTGTGTGTGTGTGTGTGGGGTGGTGTGTGTGTGTGTGTGTGGTGTGCGCGCGCGCGCGCACGCGCGCGGCAGAGAGAGAGAGAGAGAGAGAGAGAGAGAGTTTTGGTTCTTATTTATTTTTTTGTGAGTAAATTTTAATTGCGTGCTCGCAACACTGATAGGGGGGGAAGGGAAGCGTGGTTTTGGTGTGTGTGTGTTTTGTGTGTGTGTGTGTGGGGTTTTGGGGTGTGGTGTGTGTGGTGGTGTTTGTGTTGTGTGTGGTTGGGGTGGTGTGTGTGTGTGAGTTGGTGGTGGTTGTGTTGTGTGTGGTGGTGTGTGTGTGTTGTTTGTGTTTTGTTGTGGGGGTGTGTGTTGGTGAATATTGTGTGGTGTGTGTGGGTGTGTGTGTGTTTGCTGTGTGGGTTGTGTGTGTTTTGTGTGGTGTGTGTGGTGGTTGTTGTGGTGGGTGATTGGATGGGTGTGTTTTTTGTGTGCTGTTATGGGGTTTTTTGTTTTTTTGTTTTTTTTTTAAAAATTTTTTGGGGTTTAAGAAGAGAGAGAGAGAGAGGAGAGAAAAAAAGAAGGAAAAAGAAGAAGAGAGGGGAGAAAAGAGAGATTTTTTTATTTTTATAAGTTTTGATGTAATTTTCTTTATTTTACAATTTTTTTTTTTATGTTACTTATAAATGTTAAATTTTTCCCCGTTAATTTTCCTTTTTAACTTTTATGTCTTTCAGATGTTTTTTTGTATTATTTTCGTTATCTCATTAATTTATTAAGGTTTTTTTCTTTTTTAAATGTCAGTACAACACTATGTTAATCTGACAGTAAATGGTTTCAGTCGTCAGTGTGTGTGTGTGTGTGTGTGTGATTGTGTGTGTGTGTGTTGTGTGTGTGTGTGTATGTGTGTGTGTGTGTGTGTGTGTGTGTTGTGTGTGTGTGTGTGTGTGTGTGTGTGTGTGCTTGATCTCATCACCTAAACATAAATTCATTTTCGTTTTAGGAAAATACTACTTACAAAACAAGGGAAAACAGCTGCATACATGTTTGCTTTTCATTCAGCCTTTACATTTTTTTTTTTTATTAGTGTTCATATTCATCTCGTTTTTTGCTAATGGTAACAATATATTAGTTTGAATATATCATTATGTTTTCCTGTATTACGAAATGATTTTTTTTTGCGAGAGAGAGAGAGGGGGGAGAGAGGGAGATGTCTACAGCTAGCCTGTTTTACATTACAGCTACCGACGAATGTTCCAGTGGGATGATCAGACGATCGCATATCACCCAAGAGTGTGTTATGAACTCCACTGTTCTACGAGGATAGGTAAGTGGAATAAATGAAAACAGTAATGAGAAGAATGCTGCTTATGACAGCAATGACTGTTAGATCTCTCTCTCTCTCTCTCTCTCTCTCTCTCTCTCTCCTCTCTCTCTCTCTCTCTCTCTCTCTCTCCTCTCTCTCTCTCTCTTTGCTGAACAGAACAGGAAAAAGAATGTTCCCGCGGGGCACACTTAACTCCCACCCATGGATATCAGACAGCGTTGTGTCAACACAGACACGAAACCACCAAATCAGCCAGAAAGTGTTTAACAAAAATAGGCAGATGACCCCGAAAACCAGATTTACAAAGGTCCACAAGAATTCCATTCTTCCAAGTGGCATCATAGATCCCCCCAGATCAGAAAAGATAGTAACCACATGTTGTTTATTAATGAGGGCGCTGCGGATGGCGGCTTCAAGACTGACCAAATGGTCAATGGTAGGGTGGTACCTTCAGAACCCGCACCGTCCATTGGCCAAAAGACCATCGTGTTTCCAGCCTCCTCAACAACTGGGAGCCGGCCATCCCCTCCACCAGCTTGCAGACACAGCTGATCTGAGCCACTGGACGACAGTTTGAAGGGTTGGCAAGACCCCTTCCAGGCCTAGGAATAGGAAATAGGAATAAACAGGGCTCTCTGCCAGGAGGGCGGAAAACATCCTGCGGTGTAGATATGGTTGCAGACCTCCAGAAGGGTCTGGACACAGCTCTATATGTGATGCTTCAAAACCTGATAATGAACGTCATCGAGGCCAGGTGCAGAAGCGCTGCAGGCACACACAGCCGATCTCAGCTTATCAATTGACAGTGTCAACTTGCACACCTCAGAGCTGCCTGAAGGACGACACATTAAGGCTTTCTCTCAGTTGTTTGGTTTTCAAGAAAACAGAAGCTTATTTGAGAAGGAATCAAGTTTAGTCGAATGGTGAAGACTAACAGATTGCAACATATAGTTTGTCAGTTGGCAACACACACACACACACACACACACACACACACACACACACACACACACACACACACACACACACCACTCACACACACATACACACACACGCACGCGCGCGCGCGCGCACGCACGCACGCATGCACACGCATGCACGCACGTGCACGCACACCCACACACACCCACACACACGCACACGCGCACGCGCCACACACACACACACACACACACCACACACACACACCACACACACACACACACACACACACACACACACACACACATATACACACACACACACACACACACGCACGCACGCACGCACGCACGCACACGCATGCACGCATGCGTACGCACACCCACACACACCCACACACGCACACGCACACGCGCACGCGCACGCACACACACACACACACACACAACACACACACACACACACACACACCACACACACACACACACACACACCACACACTGACGAATGCACACTCATAGCCTTTGACAACCAAGTTAATACACTTGCATTGCATCATTGATACACACTTACCAGTGCACTTAAAAAAAATTAAAACTAGGGGATCCTTAAATATTAAAAGTCTGTTTTCCCTCAGCTGTAATGCGTTAAGTTTATAGTGTCTGCTCTTGGACAGGCTCAGCATGATCTACCCCATTCTCTGGGTTTGTTGCAGTGTTATCCTTGACACTATTCCAACATTTGTTTCGTTGATGATGTTTCTTACTTTTCCTTTTCAGTCCGGATGTTTGGCCACTTCCTCTCTTAATGCTAAGCTCTGCAAGATAAGATTTTTAAGGTTTGTTATGGAATTGGGCAAACTGTAATCCTTTCTTAACGTTGCATCTTGTGACAGTATGTCTGCTCTGACATTTCCTTTGACACCCGCATGTCTTGGAAAGTACGCGCCCACATTTGTTTTCTGTTTTTCTTTTTGTTTTTTCTTTCCTGAAGGAAGTCTCCATATCATTTCATGCCAAGCAGGGCCTCCCATCCTCTTCTACGTTTTGAAGCAGATTGACTGAGTCAGTGTCATGACTTATTGAGTTCTAAGCTGGTCTGTGGATAGGAGCCAGTGGAGTGTTCGTGTCACTGCATCGATTTCCATTGCTAGATTTTAAGTTAAGTTGTGTGCGCCAGTCCCTTCCTGAATTTTTCGGCCACTTTGCTTCATTGTCTATCTTGAAGCTGACTTCTCTTGGTGACCAAACCGTCGGTGTGTAAAACAATATCATTTTTATTTCCAGCTTTTCCACAGCATCGAACTTCTGAATTTGCCCTTCGCCATCTACATAGTGTCTTCCAAGCTCTGAAGGGTTTTAAAGTGGTCTGGATACTTTTCTCATGCCTTAGCCTTTTTGAGTTCTGATAACTGGCACACAAGCTGTGTACTATCTTCTGTCTTTCCGAATCATGATTTTTCCACGTTCTAGACGAGTGCTTTTTGTTTCAATCACTGCTGTATGTTGTGGCTTTGGGGAGTTTTCAAGTGCTCTACAGATGCCTTCACTTGTTGCAGCTTGTGTCTGACCTGCAATGAAGACAGGTCAAGCAGGAAATGCATAGTTTTCTATTCGTGTGTTCTTCAAAGTTCCCAAAGTCAGTTTTCTTGCTTTATTCTGAATTTGTTTTAAAATTCTCTTGGACAGTGTTGTAAGCAACACTGAGCACAACTGTCTGATGAGGTTGATAGAGATAGCATTGTTCAATGCCTTTAGCTGCCATTGCCATCATGGCAGAAAGGTGCTTTTTGCATTGAAGTATAATACCCACGACATGTTTGCTAAAGTTCAGCATTCTGTCGAAGCCTGTACCCAAATAACGGAAGTTGTAAATTGAATTTGATTTGTATTGCAATGAAGGAAAACTAGAGACGGAATTTTTTTCTGATGTTTTGTTGTTGACAGTGCAGACCAATCTCAAGGCATTTGTAAGGTATGCTGGACAATCAGTTTATTGACACCACTAAGCAATGTTTTTCCATTGCTGGTGGACTTCTGTCAATCGTTCTTGAGTATTCTTTGGTATTTTGTAGACCATCATCTGCAGGTGCTGGCAATCGAACAGTTCTCTTTGTACTTTGGCCTGCAAAGCGTTTAGTGTAAACATTGCACAAAACAGGTGGAAAAGGGAAACCTTGAAGTAATTTCATAGAGTTATGAAGTTCAGGCAACATGTCTCAAAGTCGTAGGATGACGGTTCGCTCCTGAGGATTTTTTTGAAATAAATCTGACTGTGAGCAGTCTTTTCTAGAATTAGTTCTCATACTCTCTGAGTTTATTTACACCTATGGAATCCGTTTTGACATGGTTAAAGCCCTGATATTGGTTCACTTGTTGTCTTGGCCATAGGTAATAGGAGAATGAAGTGTTTTATCTATGAATCAAAGTACCTTCTCTTGAGTCAGAAGGCACTTCTGTCAGTGTGTGTTTATTAATTGAAAAGTTTATACAGACTACGAGAAACTGTAATGCAATATTCTCGCAAATAAGAAAGCACACACATTCAATATTGCGCAAATAAACTCGATACCTTCACAATATTTAAATAGAGTACGATTGGAAAGAACCTTGAACATTACAAATAATTTTGGTCAATGGTTGCATGAACATCATTCTCTTTGATACCTGTACTCGTCCATCAAGTCGGATTCACCGTTCAAGTGAACCCATTTCTCGGTTTCGCTTTAATGAAGGATGCCAGAAATTTACTTTATGCTTATGTCGTGCCAACGAAGACCTTACAAAGCACACAATTAACCTTTGTACTTTGTTTCTCAAAATGTGCTTTTACATGGAGATGAATTATCCATTATTATCCTATACTGGTGTATGAAATTATATGAAGATGATTGGTAGTAACAAACGCCAGTTATTATTCAGGTAGTAGCCTGTACGTCAGCTAAGGAATGCACCGATAATTTAAATTTTGTCTAAGTTAGGACTAATGAATTCCACGTTTTTTTTTGTTGTTGTTGTCGTTGTCGTTGTTGTTGTTTGTTTTTCTGTTTTCGTTGTTTTTTTTTTGCTTTCTGTAATTCAATATCGTGGCGTGTACATGGTATGTCGGTGAAAACTATATTGTGAGTCTGTTCTTAATTCATGTCTTACCGAGTTACGTTATTTGTGTTGGAAAAAAATCCGTGAGCTACAGTATTAGGGCTGCCATGGAATTGTGTCAATAAAGACAATTAAATGTTGTGGAATACGTTAATTGTTCTGTCCTCATAACTAGCACGTCAATAAATGCAATAGTGTATGAGAAGATAAATCGATCTTGTGCATACAGTAGTATATCTTGTTATTATGCACGCAAGAAATCAACAAAAATACCTCTGTAAGAATGTCCACTCTCTCTCTGTCTCTCTCTCTCTCTCTTCTCGTCTCTGTTCTCTGTCTCTCTCTCTCTCTCTGTCTCTCTCTCTCTCTCTCTCCTCTCTCTCTCTCTCTCTCTCTCTCTCTCTCTCTCTCTCTTTAACTTTAAGAACGTTTCATCCCGAAAGGACAGTTGCTTTATTCGACATCCTCATCACCCCCTTTTCGGAGCAATGATAAACCCAAGTAAATGTCTGTGTTCACATGACAAAGGGTTTTGCACTAGCAGGGGGTGTTACATTATTTTGGCAATTTTGATTCCTGCATATAGTTCCAACCGACCGAAAAAGCAATACGCCCTGACAAAAAAAGAACGGGAATCAGTCACATTGCAGACTAAATCAGACTCCTTCCACACTTTCTTGCCCACCACTCGCTGCCCTAGCAGTCAGGGGGTCCCGGGGCTTTCGGCCCTGTGTTTTCTGCAAAGCGATTGCTGGGTTTAACAACGACGTCGCTTTCACCACCTGACACGCCTCCTGCACTGACTCATCTTGGGTGCCGCTCCCAACACTCAGACCGTAACTTTTCTGTTTCCACTTTGGAGAGCGCCCCCTTCACTTTTGGTTTTTGTGATTACAGTGTGGACGTTTCGATGGCGTGTAGGTTTTTCTTTTCCCCCACCACCAGGGTCCATTAGGAAAGATCCCGGGTGACATGGCATAAATCAGGGATGACACTCGGAAAAACATTTTTTTTTTTTTTTTCAATATTCCAATACAGGAAACAAAGGCATGAGTTGTTGGTTTTTCAGTCTATTAACACAAAACACCACCAACAACAACCCAACACACCACAAAACACACCCACACACAAAACCCCCCCACCCACACAACACCCCCAACCACCCACCCCCCCCCCCACACACAACCCCCCTCACCCCCCCCCCCCCCGCCTCCCATTTCCAAAATTCTTTTTTCTCCTCTCTCCTTTCTCTCTCCACTTTTTTCTCCCCCCTTTCTTTTTTTTTTTTTGGGGGGATTTTACAATTTAAAAGTTGTTTTTGGTGCTCGTCTCGGGTGGTTTTCGAAACTCTGGTCTCTTTTGCTGCTCTCACTGTTTTTTTTGTTTGTGTGGTTGTTTTTGTTTTTTTTTCCCCAGGTATCATTTTACAGGAAAAAAATAATTAAGAACCGCATTTAATTTTTTGGGCAGATGCAGTTTGGGGACCATACAGAAAAATGAAAATTAACAATACCCAAAAAAACTTTTAAAACGGCTTTTCCACTGATGAGAGATTTCCTTTTTAATAATTTGACGAAGGAGGGAGTCCTTTTAAAGGAAGTAAATGGTTTTAAAAGAAAAACGGACACCCCCGATTTTTTTGTGGCAAAGCCTGTTTTTGGGGGGATTCCAGGGGTTTATAGTGGGTGGGGTTGTTTTGAATTTTAAATTTTAAAATGGGTAGAACTATTAAAGAAAGAAAAATGTTGTGTAAAAGGGGCCCCCAAATTGTGGGAGTGGGATTGAACGGGGGAAAAAGGGAGGTTTTTTCCAACCGTTTATTTTTTTTTTAAATTTGGGGGGTGGGGGTGTAAAAAAAAACCTAGTTTTTTTGAGAAGGAGCCCAATTTTTAAAGATATCCTCTAGGGATTCCTTTAAAAAATTTTGGTAATTGCCAGTTTTGAAAAAAAGGGTGAAAAAAAATTATTAAAATGTAAATTTTGATGATTAAAAAAGAAAAAAAGATTGGTGTAAAAAAGAAGAAAAAAGCACTTTTTTTAAAAAAGATTTTTTTTTTTCTTTTAATTAATTTTTTTTTTTTTTCAAATTTTCATTTGGGGCCTAAGTGATTTTTTTTGTTCCCCCCAAAAATCTTTTTTTTTGGGGTTGGGTTTAAATGTGTAAGTGCCCTTTAACTTTTTTAAAATAAAATAAATCAGCTAATAGAGGGCCGGGGGTTTTTTTTTTTAGAAACCGCTCCCAAGGAAAGTTCCCCCCAAAATTTAATCCCCTTTTGGGTTTTAAAAAAAACCCCAATAATGGGGGAAAATTAAAAATTTACCCCTTGGCCAAGAAGAAATTAAAACACAGCCCCAGGGGCACTTTTGAAAACGGTTTAAATATTTTTTTCTTTTTTTAAAACCCCCTGTAAGGACTAAAAAAAGTAATTTTTTTGCCCCCCAGTAAATTTTGGATCCCCTGTTTGAACACTAAAAAACAAAAAACTCAAATTGGTTTACAACTTACAAATCCAACCATACCCCAAAAAAACATCAAACAACCTACAAAAATTCCCCCTTTTTACCCCTCACTTCTTGGGATTCACCCACAAAAAACACAGACCCAAACCACCAAAACAAAAACATTTAAATCATTAACACACGTAGAACCCCTAATAGCATAAACAGTTAAAACAAAAACCTTTTTCAATTAAAAAAAACGAAAACCCTTGAAAATGGAAAGTGACATGAGAAGTGCTTTGTTTAAAGATACAACCACTGATATCAATGAATGAAAATCAAGAAAGAAACGACCAAAAAAGTCAGACCACAAATACAATTAAGAATGATGAAGAAAAAAAATGACAGGGGGAGGCTCACAGACGTAAGGGTTTTCCCAGGGAAAATTTTTACAAATGGTGTCCATGGCAATGGAAAGGAAAACCTTCGACTCCTGTGCCAGAGCTAGACAGAAAATCCTAACTACATAGACAAAACAAGACAGGGGAAATAGATGACCTGCTTGGTCCTTTTCATGTAGTCCGAGCAGCGATGGGGGACCCAATGAAAAAATTTTTGTGAAGTAATTTTGGGGGGGACATCAAAAGGGGACACATCAGGGACTACATGAAAAACAAAGAAAAAAGGGAGAAAACAGGCCAATGCCTTTGCCCACCGAAAAGCAGTGTAACTGCTGAGGCCAAAAAAGGGGACAAAGCGGTGGATCCGATCAAAGAAAACAACTTCAAATCCGACAAAACCCCACAACTACAATGTAAAGAATTGGGTTGCAGTCCATGGCTACTTCTTTTTTCAATACCTAAAATTTGAGCCCAAATTTGTTTTAAACAGTAAACAATCTCTAAAGTCTTCTTACCTAGAGAGGTTTACATGTTGTTTTTACAAAGGTAAGAGACACAAATCAAGGTCGGGTTTTAAAAGGGCGGGAGGGGATGAAGGAAGGAGATAAAAGACGACAGTGCTTGTAAAATAAACGTGGACACCATCACGTTCATTTTTCCTCACCACATGTACAGGAAACTGCCCTCCTTTTTTAAAAGACTTATACAAAAGGTGCTAGTAAAAGTTACAAAGCAAAAAAGGGAAAGACTTTTCTTATTTTTTCCCTTCCGACAGTTTCTTATTTTTGGGAGTTGATCAGACAAATGTCTTCGAGTTTTAAAAGGCGGGGACGTTATTCCTTTAAATTTGTGGTGGGGGGAAAAGGGGGAAATGGATGGGAGGCATGTGAAACATAAAAAAAAGGGTCATGAAATTCAATTGAGTTTTATGTCTTTTAAATCACAGATAAAGGGTGAGGGGGAAAGGACATGAAACAATAATAATAATAAAAAAATTATTTTTATTATCATTATTGTATGTATTTATTAGTCATTACATTGTTATTCCTATTATTATTATTTTTATTAAAAAAATATTATTATTATTATTTTTTAAAATTTATTATTTTTTGTTTTTGTTGTTGTTTGTCGTTGTGTCTAACCTTGTTGTTATCATAGCATTTTGTGATTAAAGTGACATACTTAACCACCATGATTTTAAATTTTTTCATAAAAGGGTTTTAAATTTTAATGGATTTGCATCGCATTCTCTCCCACCGGCCTGCACTGAACTTCACTCGCTTTTGCATATTTTTAAGCATTTTTGGAATCAACGACAATTCCCTTTTTTTTTTAATTTTTATTCTCTCTGTAGGGAAAGTTTGGTAGCAAACGGAGGAACTATGCGAGTCTGGGTAAAAAAGTGAAGAGTTGTGTTTACATACCAAACGACTCGATACTTGTTTTTGAATCTTAGTATCCAACATTAATTTGGATCTAAAGCAAAAACTGATTCCTTTTGAGTATGTTCTTATTGCATTATTCTAGTCCTTTTGTTTTCTATTTCCTTCTACCAGTCAGAAAACTTTTGTCGTAGTTATGGGATATGACTTTTTGATTCTTTTTTTAAAAATTCGCCGTGTTTGACGAGTCCTACAAGTGCATGCTATTCACTCTCCCTGCAAAAAGTCTCTTGACACCGGCCTATAAAACCAATCTAGGATACTGAGTCGTTTCATCTTCACATCATCGGGGAACTCTTATTTTTCCTGCAGGGGTCGTTTCTATGAGATACGATGAAAGGGGATAAGTTACCACTCAGTGAGACGGGATCCCAAAGTCCTCCAACACATTTTGAATGTCCACCAGCTTTCCTCTCCGGTTTTTGCGGGTAAGGGCGGTATGCGCCCCACAAAAAAGACAGGGGCGGCTGTGAAGCTTAACCCGCCCTGTCTTTCGCTGCGTCAGTCCAGTGTGTCGCACCCAGATCAGTGTTGCGGCAAAACCAGTGTCTCACTGAGATGAAGGGTATTTGCTCCCATGTGTTGCCCTACCATGCTCCCCGGGGTTTTGTTTTTAACCTGCAGACAGGGTTCCCTTGGGGATCTTCCCAGACTGGATATTAGACGGCTTATACCAATAAGCGGAAATTTTATGAAATAAAATGCGATATTTTGAACTGACAAGGTGTTTTCAAAAAAAACTTCCTTCCAAAACCCCTAAGGGAAGGGTTTTTTGATTTTCGTGAAAACCAATTGAAGACTTTTTTTTTGGGAAATCCTAAACAATGTCAGCAACCTTAATTATTTGGTTTTGGCAAAAAAACCTTTGGCGCTTTTTTTAAACCAGAGGACAAACGAATGAGTTTCCAACTCAGAATCCTGGCTTGGCATTTGTCAAAAAACCAAAATTTAGACCTGAACAAACTTCAGTTTTTTTTTAGGACTCGTTCCCCCAAACCCTTCTTACAAAAACACCAAGGCGTGACGAAAAGTTTTTGACACCTTCTTGCCAAATTTGGGATCACGTGGTAGGAGATATCAGATTTTCCTAAAACGTTGTTGGGGAATCTGATAAAGCTCAGGGAACTGCATGCTGAAATTTAAGCCTGCGTATTCAGACTTTGCCAGAGCCTTCAATTTGGGGAACTGGACCCCCTCCCCATTTTTTTTCCCCCTGTGATCGCTTCTAGGGGCTAAGGGGCAGCAGGGTTCTTGTTACCTTTTTATCACCTTTTTCCTTATAGGGAACTTTTCATTTGTGTTAAGTTTCTGGGGAAAGGGTAGAAAAAACAGCAACCTTAACATTTTTGTGTCACCATGTGGGTCTAAAAGCCAAGGGATTTTCCTTTCAATACGGTGGATGGGCCGTTTACAGTGGTTCTATCTGTGGGAAAGGGCACAGCTTGGGGATCCAGATCTGGCAATGTTACGTTTATATTCTTGCTTTCCTGTGAAGTAAACCGTCTTCAGAGTTATAATGGGCCTGGGGAAATGTTTGCCCTCACATGGGTAACAAAGGGGGATATCAGTGGGGAAAAAACGATTTTTTCCTCTTTGTCTCCTGGGGTGGTTTGGGCTGCTGTCTCTCTGTAATTTTCCCCCAGTGTCATCAGACTAGATTCATTCAGACAAGTCTCTCATCCCACTGCCTGTTTCAGGGGATCAACCAGAGGGCATCATAAGCCTTCCCGCCTGAGGGCGTTCTGAAAACACATGATTTTGTTGGGTGTGGGGGGACGATTTCATTTACTTCCATCCCCGATGACACTTTTTTTTTTTCCCGGCCAGGGCGACCAAGCAAAAGATGTCTCATAGGATTAAACCGTCATCGCGTTTCTTCGGGGGTGTGTGCTGTTGAGTCTTGTACGTGTTTGGGCCGTTTGACGTCACATGGCATGGGGTTCATGGCGACTAATGTTCTCGGGATCAGTTTTCTTTTTTTTTGCCCGTGCTCTATAACGCCGTTCCTGCATTGTTGAATAGTTTTATTGGGAAAGCGAAGACAAGTCAAAAACAACGCGTTTTTAAACGTTTGGGTTTTCTGTTAGAGATAAAGACGTTATTTTAACAATCTGCACATTGTTCCAAAAAACAGTTCTACATCATTGGTGGCCATAAATTTACTTCTTTTTTTTTCTTTCTTTTTTTTTTTTTCTTTCTTTTTCCCTTTTTTTTTTTTTATTTATTTATCTATAATTTGTTAATTAACTTCTTATTTTTTGTTTCTTGATTACCATATATAATAATATTAAATAAAATAATATATATATAATATAAATATAATATAAATATATATATTATAAATAATATATATAATATATGGTGTGTGGTTGTGTGTGTGTTTTTTGGGGTGGTGTGTGTGGTTGTTTACTTAGATGTGTGGGTTTTTTTAAAAAAAAATGTTAAATTGATCTCTCTTTTGCGTTTCTGTCTTCTGTCTCTCCTCTCCTCTCTCTCTCTTCCCTCCCCTCTCTTTTCACTCTCTCTCTCTCCTCTTTCTTTTCTCTCTCTCTCTCTCTCCTTTTCTCTTCCCTCTCTCTCCTTCTCTCTCTCTCTCCTCTTGGGGGGCGTCATCAAGATGGCGCAAATAAACAACTTACGAACGCAGTTACCAGTTTGAAGTTTTTCAAAAAATGGAAGCTGGGACGCAGAAGAGTGTTTTTAAAAAATACCAACAAACTATTCAGTGAACTATAAGGAAATATACTGACTTTGCTTGTGGAGAGCACGCACGGGCTTTTTTTGGGGGCAGTGCCTAGTGTAAAATCGGGGGGCGGCGCCATGTTCAAGGACAACGGGGAAAGTGACACTGGGGGCGGCATTTTCACGGTATGCGTTGCATTCTTTTGGGGGTGGGTGTACTGCTGGGATGGAACATCTTTCGGGCGTTTTTTACTTCGAACGATGCATTTTTTGGCTGTGGGGGGGGGAAACCTGAGAGGGAAAAGTTCAAGACAGTGTGGCTCTGGCAGCCCGCACATACCCAACACCTTTTCGTTCCCCCTTTGTACCCGCCCTTTTTTTCCGTACCGCCAAAACTGTCTGTGTGTGAGACGTCACTCCCTTTGAGGAGCATCGATGTAAAACCCGGCCCGATCACCGTCATCTAGAAAGGAATCCCTTTATTCTGCCCTTAATGGGAAAAACGATCCAATCACGATGGTCAAAAAAATTTTGACAGCAATACGCAACAAAGTCAAGAACACGGGGGAAAAAAATGCTGCCATTAAGGAGACCTTGTAAATTTAATACAACGGAAAAGGTAAAACAAGAATCAAAAAAATTAATCAGCGATTAATGACTTTGAAAAAGAGAACATAAATTAGCAGAGACATTTTTGTCCTTATCGCACAAAGAAAAGTTTTACCTAGGTTTAATCCAATACGGAACGAAACCGAAAGAAAGTTTGAGACGTCGAGGATCTGAGGGAAGATTTAAACAATACTGTTTTAAAGCCAGTTCGGGGGGGTTTTCACGAAAGCAACCCAATATTTTCATTCCCCAGTTTAAGGACAAAATTAAAAACACAGGCTAGACCATGGCCCAGCCTTAAACATGGAGGGAGGGGGGGGGGGAAACAAGCAGGAACGAAGAGGGCATTGCTGCACACGTGTATGGGAGGCTAAAACGGAGCCTAGCCCCATGATCGCCAAGTTCCGAAACTGGGGTGATAAAATTCGTGCTGATGACCAGGGAGTTCGGGGGCTGGGAAAAAGGGGAGTGCGTGGGGCCAAAGCCTGACCGACGACAAGCCTCATCGGGCACAAGCCAGGGAAAGGGCGGGATGTCACCACTTTTCCAAGGGGAGGCTGACCATCGCCCTGGAAAACCCCACCCCGAGGACGTACCCGAACGCAGCGGGGCAAGCCATCAAAGGGAACAGAGAACAACATCGGGAGCGCCGGGGTGCGACGCCGGGGGGGACGGTGACACATCGACAAAAGGAAAACACGCCCCCCCGACAACAACCCACGCGCTGTGCGAAACCCGAAAAACACACTTGAAGGGATTCCCCTGGCCCTTAGCACGTGACTCCAACACCAATCACGACCACCTCTTAAACCCCGGAGCGAACACAGGGGCGCTCCACTATTGACTGGGGACGGGTTTGGCAAGTACAGGGACGTCGATAATGACGCACGTGCAGCAAAGGGGGGGCCAAGCAGAGAACGACAGCAAACCGGTTTACGCAGCTACAGATGACAGTGACAGTAAACAAATGGGGGGAGTGTGAGAAAGACCCCAAGCAATGATACATAGCACAGGGAGACCCCCAGTCCTGCTTTGAACGTTTGAACTACAATGGGGAAAATTTGTAACAGATTAAATGATGTCCCCTTTTGTTAAATACATCAATTCTTTTGATTTTTGTTTGTTTACCCAAAAACCTTTACGACAACGTTTTGATTTGGCATAATTTCAAATTATATTAAACGCCAAAAGCGCCTGCCCCCAAAAATTGTCGTTTTTTGGAGAAATTAGGGGGAGTTTCTTTTTTTGGTGAAAGAGTGCTTTGCAGAGTTTAGAGAAGAAAAAAACCCGAATGTGCAATGCCTTGCTAAAAATTAAAAAGGGTTAAAAATTTTATACAGAGTTCATTGTTTCTCTATATTGAACCTGAAGGGGGGGGGGGGGGGGGGGGGGGGGGGAGCCAAAATAATTTAGAAAAAAAAATACATACACGTACTTTAAGAGAATTTTTTTTTAATGTATATAAAAAATAGGTGTATCGATGGGGGCGGGGATTTGAAAGCGAAAGGGATCTGAAAAAAGCGCGAATGGAAAACATGATGAATTTGTGAGACATTGATGAGAAAAGAGACTGGCGCGTGTGTCAAAGGATCTTTTGAAATAATTTTGGTAATCACTGTTGGTTTTTTTCTTTTTATTTGATTTATTTGTTTGGATCTTTTCAATGATTTTAATGGAAAAATTTCTTTTTTTCTCCCCAGGGGAAATAGTGTCATTGACTATTTTTTATCTCAGATGAGCTGTTAGACTAGTGCAATTTTAAAAGTTGGTGGAGGCTATATTCCTGGTATCTGGGGGTTTAACTATCGGGGAAAATTGTGTAAAGATTTGCTCCCCCGCACCCCCATGTGAACATAAAGAAGAAAACAAATATGGCTGACGACACAGCGGAAAAATAAAGAAGAGCTAGTCTGATGAATTAAGAGTTTTAAACACAGCACAACGACATCTCGCTACTGATGTGAACAGAGCCATAAATGTTTATAAAAAGCAATGTTTGGCCAGCATGTAGGTTAGGAGAGTTGGTAGAAATTTAAAAAAAAAAACAGTTTAACGCTGGTTTGACAATTTAGAGGGAAAAAAACAAAAACAAAAACAAAATAACGCCGGCTTTTTAGGTCTTTTCCGAGAGCTAATCACCTAAAAAAAAAAGCATTGCAAAAGAGCCATTAAAAGAAAGAAAAGAAATTCAAAAAAAGAAAAAAGAAAAGAGAAGTATGTGAAACTAAATTAGAAGCCAAAAATCAACAAGGACCGAAACTTTTCTGGCAACAAAAAAGCTGTTTAAAAGGAAGATGATTTTTAAGATATGAGCCATCACCAGTGGTAGATCATTCTTCATGTCTTCAATAGCTTCGAAAGACATCATAAGAAACTGTTGAACTGAAAACTAGAGGAGGAAGAAAACGAAGAGGGCCCGTTTCACCATCCAAAACTAAACAAAAATAGCGACAATTTAAAAAAAACGGAATGACAAAAGTGCGGGGACAGACAAAAACATAGGAAAAGATTAAAAATTCAAATACGAAAAAGGTGGGCTTTTTAGTCAAATGTTTAACACTTTTTTTTATAGTGGAATGTTCCCCCAAACGGACAAATCTACAATAGGAAATTTATAAAAAAAGGGGATCAAATAACCCGGATAATTATAGAGGAGTACTTTAACTAAAGTTGTAAAAAATCTATACAAGCATTTAAAAAAAAAGATGAAATAAAGGGGCAGAAAGGGAATAATAATTATAGAAGAACAAGCAGGTTTTAGAAAAGGCTACATCACGAAAGACCACATTTCACTTTATATGCACTTGTTCAGAAGTATCTACTCCAAATGCTAAATTATATGTCGCTTTTGTTGACTTTAAGAAAGCTTTCCACTCTGTAAACAGGAATATCCTCTGGAATATTTTGAGAAAAATTGGCATTAAAGGGAAAATGTACAAGGCTCTTAGAGGAGTGTATGTTTCAGTAGTGGCTTTGTGCGCGATAAAAGTGAATATTCAGACAATTTCAATTGTTCCGGGTGTAAAACAGTGATGCCTACTAACCCTCAGCTGTTCTCATTCTTTATAAACGAATTAGCGACAAAATCAAAAAAGGGCAGGCAAGGTATTCAAATGATACCAGGTACAGTTGAAATCTCCCTGATGCTGTTTGCAGATGACTCATTTTACTTTCTGATACCACTGTTGGTTTACAGAACCAGCTGACCACTCTCAAAGAGGAAGCAGACCGATTACAAATAACTGTTAACCTAGATAAACAAACATTATGGTCTTTAGAATGGGGGATCATCTTTCCAGAGATGAAAAAATGGTGGTGCGGTAGTGCAGACGTAAGAGTGACAACTAGTTACAAATATCTTGGACTAACATTCACAACTAAGCTAAGTCTTAATGCGGGCTGACAGAAGTGTGTAGAAAAGGGAAAAAAGGTGTGATTGAAATTCTTGTCATTAAGGAAGTTGAATTCCATTGAACCATCATAATTTGGAAACTTTTTGACACTCAGATTACACCCATGTTAATGTACGGAGCGAAAGTGTGGGGTACTCTTGACATCAACCAAATTGAAAAGGTACATACATTTGCAGTTAAGCGGTTCATAAATGTCCCATTACATCCTTCTAACAAAATGGTTTATGCATAGTTGGGGAGATATCCCTTTTATATGCATACGTATGTTAAATGTATTATATATTGGCTAAAACTTTTGAAATTACCACAAACAAGACTGTGTAAGCAGGCATACAAAATGTTATTACAGCAACATGAGAATGGAAAGTTAAGCTGGGTGTCTAAAGTAAAGAAATTCTTGACAGAAAACGGATTTGCTGTTCTTTGGTTAAGTCGAGAAGTAGGGAACGATAAGCTGTTCGTTTCTGAATTGAAAGATACAGTGGTGTGTATGTTTCAACAAAATTGGCATTCTAAAAATGGAAGAAAATGATAAAAAGCAGAGCGACAGATGACGATGTTTTTTATCATTACATTAAATGTCCACATCACGCACATACGAATAAACGTATCGAGCCTTAAATACTCCCAAACTTACGACGAGTATCTGATAAGGCGACCTTCCAGAGGCAGCCAACCATCCAGAAAGGTTTAAAATCCCAGCAGTTGTAACAGGTGGGCATTCAACGGTCATAACCTGGATGCTAGCTGACCCCTTTTTCAGCATGAGGAGTGACACAACGGGAAGGCAGTCGGTATATGATTACCTAAAAACCTACAGTCTAACACACTAAGCAGACTTTAAAGAATATTGGTATGTCTCTATGCCTTGCTTCTGTTTATGTGTTTCGTTTGCTTAGAAATGCTCTTACGCGTAAGACATGTGACTGTCCATAACAGGCTCGTTCACTACCCCCCCCCCCCCCCCCCACCACACACACACACACACACACACGCACGCACGCACGCACGCACGCACGCACGCACACACACACGCGTCACGCACACACACACACACACACACACACACACACACCACACACCACCCCCACACACACCACCACACACACACGAGCGCGCGCGCGCGCGCGCACGCACGCACGCACGCACGCACGCACGCACGCACGCCCCACACACACACACACACACACACACACACACAACACCTACACACACACACACACACGCGGGGCGCGCGCGCGCACGCACGCACGCACGCACGCACGCACGCACGCACGCACGCACCACACACAACACCCCACACACACACACACACAAAACACACACACCCCACACACACACACACACAAGCGTGCGTGCGCGCGCATGTACGTATTTCCACGATATAACAGACTGTTCCACCAAATGACTAGCGTGTAGGCTGCAGTGCGCGTGATGAAGAAATCAGCTAAAACTGATGTCGCCTGCTGCTGTTCATTTGCACTCGTTACAGTGCTCAATGTGTGAGGTGCTAGTAGATTTGATGGGATTATTTTCATATTACTGTTAATGTTTGTTTTAACTGTTTCTCTACAAGAGCCCCGTTAATATCCAGGAGAAAATATCACTGAGCTTTTTAACACAGTAGCCGATGGGGCAAGCATGAGGAAGTATAAATCCGGCTGGAACTTGGCCAGGGATAAACAACAGCTTGATGAGAGAGCTTCTGGCCCAGTTCACTACAATGGCAGGCTAGGTGAGTGTTTCCCTGCATAATTGCTACTGTCTACTCAACTGACTGACTATAAAGACGACCTCAGAATACTGAGCTTTGGAAACAAGACCCTCTCCACCCTTTCGTTTTGCCAATGACATCAATGGCGTAGCAGGTCAGGTGATTTAAAACAAAACCAAATGTTGAAACAGTAAACGACTTCAAATATCGAGGAGCAGTTGTGACAAATAAAGGGTCAAAAACCATATAATCGCGCTATAACTGGTCAGGCATCAACAGCGCCTCAAATCAAGACCAGTTTAAAAACAAACCACATCCTTCTAAGTTTCAAAGTAAGGAACAAATGCTATCTGTCTTTCTCTAAGATTTAATAAAATCCCAAATTTTGAAATGAAATTGCTGCAAATTCAAAAGGATCCCTATAGAAACCATACCACCAATAAAGAAGTGCGGCAAGAAATGGGGAAAGCCATTGTCTCTTCTGAAGGTCTGACACAAGTCAAGAAACGGAACGGAAATGGGTGGTGACATTTCTTGATGACCTGGCGTGGAAAACCATTTTGATGGCTCTCTACCAAGGAACAAGAAAAGAAGTAGACTGAGAAAGAGGTGGAGGACAACATCTGGAACAGGCGACCGGTCTATGGTGATTTCCCACAGATCAGAAGAGAACTTACATGATGGGGAAAATGCTCAGTTCCAATGGTGCCCTAGCGACCCATGATGAAAAAGATGGTGATACCCTGCAGAACAATTTCCACAGTTCCAAGTAATTCTACACAAGCAAATAATAACACACCAAAGGTGAAATGTTATCGTGCAGTGGGGATCTCTCTGTCTGTCTGTCTGTCTGTTTGTCTGTCTGTCTCTCTCTTTTCTCTCTCTCTCTCTCTCTCCTCTCTCATCTCTCCTCTCTCTCTCTCTCTCTCTCCTCTCTCTCTCTCTCTCCTCTCTCTCTCTCTGTGTGCGCGCGCGCGCGCGTGTGTGTGTGCGTGTGTAGTGTCCGTGCGTGCGTGCGTGCGTGCGTGCGTGCGTGTGTGTATGGTGTGTGTGTGTGTGTGTGTGTGTGTGTTGTGTGTGTGTGCGTGCATGCGTGCGTGCGTGCGTGCGTGCGTGCGTGCGTGTGTGTATGTGTGTGTGTGTGTGTGAGTGTGTGTGTGTGTGTGTGTGTGTGTGTGTGTTGTGTGTGTGTGTGTGTGGTGTGCAGGCCAGTAAGCAACTGTTTTATCAATGGTGCATTGCTTCATCATACCTGGCAATCTTCATGAACTGTGTTTGAATTTCAAACGAATTGTTACTTTGTCGTTTACCCCCAGATCAACACTTATTAATCCTGCCTGTCAGCAATCGCTTTTCTCTATACGTGTGATCAACACAACAGTTAGTTCAGTATATTTTGTTGAGCCGAGACTGGACAGAACTTTGATAAGAGCTAATGGTCCCATCCACACACACACACACACACACACACACACACACACACACACACACACACACACACAGACACACACACAGATACACACAGACACACACACCAGACACACAGACACACACACAACACCACCACACACACACACACACACACACACACACACACACACACACACACACTTTTCTATTATATTTTTTGTACTTCCTCTCCCTCCACCCCCACGTCCTCCATCCTCCCCCCCCTCCCTCCTCCTACTTCCTTCCCCCTCCGCCCCCCTTCAGATTTCACCCCACTACCTCCCTCGCCCCTTTTCTGCTGATTTTTATCCCTCGTTGTATTTCTTCGTTTTCATTATTTTATTATTCAAGTTTCTTTGTTTTGGTTATGATGGCTTGATGTGAAAAGGCGGTTTCTCTGCTTATACAATGTTACATCTGGAAATAAAATTTTGACTTGATTTGACTTCACACACACACAGACAAGCGCATGCACACACGCACCACCCCCTTCCCCCCCCCCCCCCCCCACACACACACGCATGCGCATGCACAAATACATACAAACACACAAACAAATACAAAGTAACAGTTAATGACCCATAATGTTAAATTTCTGCTGGCACATTTGAATGTAAAAGGGGAAAGCACAACAAAGCGTCTATAAATAAAAAAGAAAACAAAACCAACAAAACAAACAAACAAACAAAACAATCTCCTCAGTTGTAAGCTCGCACGCTCAGAAAATTACAAATAACATCTTTCCTTCGAAAAGAGCAATGCACTTTCAAACGAAAAAGCACCATGAGAATAAGATGCATACACCAACAAATTACATCGCAACGTTGTGCATATAACCAAGAAAAATGAAAATTTAAATTTTTCCCAACAAAAACATTGTGTGCATGCATGCGTGCGCGCGTGCAGGCGCGCGCGCGCCTGTGTGTGCAAAAAAAATTTAACCAAACACTACTTATGAGCTCACATTCTCTGGCTGACCCTTTAATTTCTTAGAAGTCCTCACACATCAGTCCACCTTTACTGGCCTCTGAGCAAGGGACGTTTTTTCGACGAAAGATGAAGCAAATGGGATTCAATATACGTGGCCTCAACCAGGCGCAGCCTAGTTGTCTCAGCCTACCTCTCCTCATCTCAGCATCCGAAGTAAAGCATCGCACACTGGGGAAAGGGAGCAAGCCAGAGACTGGTCCTTGCGGCAGCGTGCCTCAGCCAGCTTGCACACGATACGAATACATCAAAACGTGTGACATTTAAATAGGTCAAGTCATGGATCTCTCTCTCCTTTTTCATCTCTCCTCCTCTCTCCTCTCTCTCTCTCCTCTCACCTCCCCTCTCCTCCCAAAAACCCCACCCCTTTTAATTTATCTTTTAAAAAACAAAAAAAAATATATAAAAATAATAATATAAAATTAATTATATATTAATAATTTATAATTTTTATTTTACCCTTACATCAAATCGATTGTGAAGATTTTTCCACCAAACCCTGCTTAAATCCCAACAAACTTTTCCCCACGGGAACTTACCCAAATTTTCCCATTATAATTTTATCAAAAGTATACCCTTTTTTTAAATAGTCTTTCGCCATTTTGTTTTTCCCCAAATGATTTAAAATAACAAAAGGAAAGGGGAAAATTAATCAATTTTTACTTTTAATCAAAAATGGAATGTTTAATCTTTAAACTACACATACGTGTAATCGGCACTTTATAATTCAATCGGAAAATGTATTTAAAATGCGTTTTAAGCCGATAACCCATAGCGATGATCCTTGGTAAACGCTAAAAGCAGACATGATTTTGATCAACATTCGTGTAGAGCACCCACGAAAGGGCCCCAGCATGTTGTACATCGTTGGAAAGGTCATGAACTCTACTTTCTTTGTCTCACATTCACTGCGTGAAAATCAGCCAATACGAAACACTGTTTCGAAATCTTTGGCATAAACAAAAAGCGAAGTAGGTCGAGCCGATAGACCAATGAGGGATCGCGTTACGAACCTTTCATGGTAACCGCAGGGACATCGCGCTTAGGGGTTGGCTGACCGATCTTTGTTTACGCCTTTCACCGCGAACAGCATGGCTTCGAAAACCACGATTTGCAAAGATGACTGTCTTTTTTGCTCAGTGCTGGTCAGTCTTCAACTCTACCAGCAGTAGATCAAGATGAATTGGGCAAACTGGTGACCGAATATTTCGCTGCAAGTGATTATGAAGACGAAGACACGCTTGACAGTGACGATGACTGCGAAACTTCGCCGGTCGATTCCGTGGAGCTTGACCCAACACAAGATGAAGTTGACAAACCACTCGTCCACGTACAAGAAGTAAGAGAAGGTGCAGAGTGTAATATGGATGTCGACAACGGCGTGCCAGCTATGCTACAAAGAGCACAGACACGCTCATGTAAGGCGAATAGACATGGGTGTGTACAGATTAAATTTAATAAAATTTATTTTTCTAACACGGCTTGCTTTTTGTGTCAGAGAAAAGGCTATATAAAAACTTAGATAACAAGACAACTACAACATATTTTCACACCAATGTTTGTGTGCTATTGTGGCATGATGTGTTTTACCATGGTACAAAATTTGGTAAAGATTGGTGAAGTAGAAATACATGCTGCTAAGGTAAAACTTCACTGAAGTGGTGACAATTTTCAAACTTGATTTTCTCAAAATGGCCGTTTGCTATGTTACACACTTCAAACACCCATAACTTCCTTATTTTTAGGAGTAGAATGATAAATTTCATATGAAAAGAAAGGTAATAATCTGGACATTTTGAAAATTACAATATCCTAAATCTGTTAATTTCACCTTAAGACTCCTTTTGTGAAAACAGGTCACTAATCTGATTATCATCATTACTACCTTGACTCACACAGTATCTCCCTTCTGACAGCTCGTTTTTATTCAACACATATCTTGAGCTGAAGTGATTGAAGATAAGTGATTGCCCGTTCATTCTCGTTGTAATAATTGTTTTGTATTTTGCCTGAAGAAGACCTATGAGGTCGAAACGCGTCGTGTTTTGTCTTGTGATTCATTTGTCCACGTTTTTTTTGGCGGTTCACTAACATTTCTAAAGAGTTTTTTAGATTTCCACTGCGGTCATCTCTCTTTGCAGCTAGATCAAAACTTAAATGTCGTTCAAACACAGCAATTTGCTAATAACTTTCC
>CM031623.1:60090636-60092788 GCA_018398815.1 Conus ventricosus | reverse complement strand
TGCATTCTTCCTTCTGTCTCACGTCTTTTTTTCATCCTGTGGATCTTCATGCTGCGCTTGGTGGAAAATTTTCTTTGTCACAGAATAATTCCACTTATTTATCACCATAGTTCGCTGTGGATTTCCAGTCTCAATATGGTTGGGTGTAATCTGAATGAAGTTATTTTTCTAAGATAACGTAATGTGTTAATCAGTCATTCTATGGACGTTTTTCTGGAATAATATTATGTAATATAAACTGTAATTTTCAGAATTTAGGTTTCTGAGGTGACATGACATCAAAGTAAATTGAAGGACACAAATAATACTAAGATCAAGTTATTAACTGACAAGAATGAAAAAGGACAGATTTCTAGGATGACAGATCGTGATATATGCAGTAAAATTAATAAAGGATATTTCGTTAAGATTACACAACGTCACAGACGGTAAACTGAGGTTTGTTTTATATATAATATCAAGTCATGGCAGTTAATCGAGGGCATTTTTCTAGAATGACAGGAAGTTACAGATGGTAAATCAGAGGACATCTTTGTAAGATGACAGAACCTGATAGTAAATTAGATGACATTTATCAAAGATGAGAAAAGTGACAGACAGCAAATTAAAGAACTTTTTTTTTTCGAAGATAATTCAATAAGATGGACGGCAATTCGAAGGACGTTTTCCAATCAGAATTTCCACGAAACAAAAGCATTACAACAAATTTATAAAAAACAGAATGTCAACGGCTTTCCAGAGCTCGAGCTATTAACAGAAGGTACCCGACGTATCGGAAGCAAGGGTACCTAAGACAGCAAGAGAACTTGTACATTACTTTTTCTTTCTCTCTTTCTTTCGAATTCCCGGATCCCGGCCTTGCTAGATCTCAATCCGGTTAGTAAGGCAAAGTTAACAGGCTGCTGCAGTGATCTCGCTGGTCCCTTGTCCTGGACCTCAACCAGACTATCGACTGGGCCACGTCTGGCGTCTCAAGGCTTCAAAGGATGGGCAAGAATGTAAGATGTGGGTGGGAGTTTGGGAGCTTGTGTCACAAAGGCACTGGTCAGTATGAGAGAGTTTGAGATTACGATCAACAATTCATTCTCTCTCTCTCTCTCTCTCTCTCTCTTCTCTCTCTCTCTCTCTCTCTCTCTCTCTCTCTCTCTCTCCACTACATTTGAAATGACGCTTTGTGATGATTTGTCAGCAACGGTTGTGGTCAATCGCTGTCTTTTTAGCATCGTACATTTCAACGTAATCAGATTACGTGAACCATTCTGTTCCATCAAAGAGCCGATGGTGTTGCCCAGGTTTAAGACAGACCACTCACCCACTACCCCAACCCCCTCCCCATTCCACCCCTCTCCCTTCCTGAAAAAGTAATATTACATAAAAAAGACATCTAAGATGAGAGATCCTATTCATTCTTCGGCTCAGCTTTATATCTTATGTGTAACATTGCCATTATTTGCCTAGGATGTGATCTCTCCGATACTGAAACAAAAGAAACCGGTTGAACCTATCTTCCGTCTGTCTGCCTGCCTGTCTGTCTGCTTGCCTGCCTGTCTGCCTCTCCCTGTCTCTGTCTCTTTGGGTCTCTGTGTGTTTGTCTCTGCCTGCCTGCCTGCCTGCCTGCCGGCCTATGTCTGTCTGTGTATGATTGTCCGCATAGACTTGTGTCCATCTGTCTGTCTGTCAGTCTGCCCGTCTCTCAGTCTGCCCGTCTCTCAGTCTGCCTGTCTGTCTGTCTGTCTGTCTGTCTGTCTCTCTCTCTCTCTCTCTCTCTCTCTCTCTCTCTCTCTCTCTCTCTGTCCATATAGATATAGATCTAGATGTACATAGAGATAGGTTAGATAGATTTATAGATAGGTGGGTTGGTCTTTGGATCGGTGGGTCGTTGAGTCAGTGGGTCGATTGGTGGGTTGGTGGGCGAGTCGGCGGGTGGGTCGGTCGGTCGATGGGTTGGTCGGTGGGTCAGTGGGTGGGCTAGCTTGGCTTGGCCTGGCTCGGCTCGGCTCGGCTCTTGGCTCTTGACTCTCGGCTCGGCTCGGCCCTACCTGGGCTGGGCTGGGCTGGGTTGGTCGGCGAGTCGGTGGGTGGGTCCGTCGGTCAGTGAGTAGGACGGTGAGTTGATTGGTGGGTCAGTCAGTGGGGTGGTCGATGGGTCGGT
>CM031623.1:60073136-60083136 GCA_018398815.1 Conus ventricosus | reverse complement strand
GGCGGACCTAGCCCGCAGTACCCTTCCTCACGGAGGAGGATTCCAGCCAGGCAGCGCCACTTTGGGCCGTTAGAAGGCTGTTTTGATATCAGTATCAGAAGTCGATAATCCATGTTGATGAAGAATGACTCCGGCGCATTTCCCCATGTGGACGAAGAATGACTCTGGCACATTCCCCCACGTTATGACTCTACTGTATAAACTCAATGTTGTGAATTGTGATTTGATTGATCTCCTGTGTTGAGGTTATAAGATAATGATATATGGTATAAATATGGTGATGAAGGATAGTGACATAGCCCCCATGTTTTATGAACGTTGCAATTGAAGGGGAAACAGTACCTGGTGTCACCTGGTGTTACCTCCTTAGTGTAGAGGAGGTGTGTTTGTATTTATTTGGTGTTACTTCCGTAGTGGAGAGGAGGTGTGTTTGTGTTTATCTGTTGCCTCCACATTAGAGGGAGGTATGGTTAAGTTAATTTGAAAATTGTATGTACTTATTATATTTGTTCTCCCGTAGGAGGAGGGGGAGAAAAAAACCACAACTTTTCGGTGTTGTGTATTCATTTGACGCGCCTCGGGTGAAAGGAGTGATTGCGCGCCTTTGCGGAGTTCGCTTTAGCGGTAGTGCGTGCGTGTGTGGCACGACTCCAGGAAGCATGACAGTGTGTGTGTGTGTGTGTGTGTGTGTGTGTGTGTGTGTGTGTGTGTGTGTGTGTTTGTTGTGTGTGTGTGTGGGTGTGTGTGTGTGTGCGGGTGTTGTTTTGTGTGTTTTGGGGGGGGGGGTGAGAGAGAGAAAAAGAAAAGGGGGAAAAACGAGAGAGGGGAGAGGTGGGGGAAAAAATGGGGGAGAGAGGGGGGAAGACGAGGGGGGAAGGGAGAAAAGAGGGGAAGGGGAGAGAGAGAGAGGGAGAGGGGGGAAAAACAGAAGAGAACGTGGGGGTGCTTGTCCCCACTTTAAACCCCCAACCCTACGTAAAACCTTTTTTGGGCACTATCTTTTTACAATCACATTTTTAAAATTTTAAAAGGGATCTACGCTTTTTGCTTCTTTTTTTCCTTTTGTCAGGGTTTTGTTACGGGGCCCTATGACGTTTGGGCCCCATTAGGTTTAGAAGTGTGTTTTGGTTGTTGTGTCGTTGTTGTGTTTATTGTCCCTTAATGTGGTTGGGGTTTGTGGTTGACCTTTGGTGGGGTTTTAAAGCTCGGTTTAAAGGTTTACTTTCTTTTTCCCCTTCTCTAATTCCCCTCCCCTGCAATTCTCTGAGGTTCCGGGTGGCTGGTATTTTTTCTTGTACTGGTGCCTCTATGGGCCCTCTCCCCTGTTTTTTCACCTGCCCGACGTGAAGGTTCCCCCTTTAGGCTTGGGGTTTATTTCCCCGTGAGAAGGGGGCTTTTGGGCCCCGCCATCGCTTGGGCAAGTTTTCTCTTCACTCGAGGGGAAAAGGGGTTTTTGGGAGGGGCTGTCCGGTCCGGGTTTTCTTCCTTTTTGTCAAAGGTCCCGGGTTTTTCTTTCCTACATTAGGGGGGGGCCCTCACTTAATTTTTCCGCTTTGCGTTTGGTCTTCGATGGACAGGGGAGGGAGTCGTTTGACCCCCTTTTTTGGGTCCCCCACGGGTAGTTTTTTTAAGCATCGTTTCGTGGTTTATTTGTTGTTGTGTTTTTTTTATGTTCCCCGGTAATTTTTTTTTAAGGCAATTTTTTTTTGGTTTTCAAAATTATAAAAGAAAAAAAGGTTTGGGGACCCTTTTTTTGGGTTAAAAAAACCCTTTAAACCTGGCCGTCAAAATTTTTTTTAAAAGTCTTTCTCTTTTTTTGCTTTTGGGTTTGATGCGGTAGTCGGGGGGGGATGGGAGAGAAACTGGTTGATTTCAGGGTTGGTATTGCTTGGTCTCGTGTCCCCCCCTGTAAAATTTTCCCGGGGCACTTTCCCTTCGGCCACGTTTTTTGTGTGTGCAAGGAGAACAAAGTTTTTGTTAACGGCGTGCGTCCCATGATTTTCGTTCGGATCCCGTGGTTGGAAATTTGTGTTTTTTTTAAATGTTGCAAAAATTGGGGAATTTTTTGCCGTTGAATTATTATTATTTGAATGTGGGGGAAATGAAAAGGCGCGGTTGCTGTGTTGGTTCATTTCCAAAGAAAAAAAAATTTTTTAAAAGTAAAGTGAGGGGATAAAGATATTTTTTTTTTTTTATAGCCTTTTAAATTTTAAATGCAGCTTTTCCCTGTTCGTTTGAAAAGATCAATTTAAAACTTTCCCTGTTTTGGGTTTGGTTTGATTTTGGTTTTTATGCTGGGGTTGTGTTGAGCTGGTTTGTTGGTGTTTTTATTTGACCCCCTGCCCTATGCGTTTTGGTTTTAGGTTTTAAACAGCAGGGGCCCGATGTACTGACTGGGGGGTTTCCCCGTCCCCCCTTCCCGTCTTTCTTTTCCCCAGTTTCCCCCTTTTTCCCCCCTCCGGAGACTTCACCCCGGGGAGATGGTTGGGGCCACGCATGGTTGGGACTGCCCCGGGGTTTGGGAAGCCAATGGTTGGGAGGGCACTGGTTGGGGAAAGCGATGGTTGGGGCCCCGATGGGGGGCCACGCATGGTTTAGGCCCAAAGGGTGGTGGAAAAACCGGGGGACTTGGCTGGGCCGTCCGGGTTCCCCCCTTGGGGGGCCCCCGGCGACGGCGCCCCCCCCCCCCGGGACGCGCTCTCCCCCGGCTGTTTGTGGTGTCAAGGGGGGTCGGCCGTGAAAAACTCTCTTCCAAGAAAAAAACGGGTTTTGGGGGAACCCCGTGCGACAGGGTATTCCCAGTAGACTTTGGAAAGGGGAGGAGTGTTAGGGGCCTTTCATGATGGGAAAGGGATGGGTGCTGGAATTATTTATTTTGATTTTGATTGTGTTGATGTATTGAGTTGGTTTTTTGTGATTGTTTATGTTGTGCGTTTTTCGAATGCTTGATTGTGATTGTGATGGTGCGGGTTGAATATTTTTTGTGATTGGGGGGTTGGTGTGAAAAAATTTTGGGGGTTGTTGTAATCCCTTTTGTGGGGTTTTGCGAGGGGTTTTGAGTCAGTCATTCCCTTCACTCCCTCTAGACCGATCCTGTCGGGAGACCTCCGGGGCGGTCTTTACATTTGTGGGGCTTGTCCGGGGAAGGGGGTTGGCTGTCTCTCTCGTTTTTTCGGAGGTACTGTCCAATTTTTGTTTTTTGTATTTCGTTTGTCAGTTTGTCATGTTGTTTGTGGGTTTGGGTTTGGGGGTTTTGGGGGCTCTAGGCGTTTTAGGGAGTTTTGGGGCCCGAAGGGCATTGGGGGTGGCTGGGGAGTCGAGGTGGACCAGGGGGGGGCGGACCCGTCCGATCTTCCCCGGGTGCCCCACGCGTTTTGGCCCCTAAAAATCTTGCCTTTTGTTTTCCCCTCAGTCTGCCTTCTGTTTTGTAGTTTGCCGGGTTTTTTTTTCGGGGTATTTGGGACCGATGGTGTTCGGCGTTGTGTCATTTTTTTTTTTCTCTTTCCCGGGTTCCCTTGCCCCTTTTTTTGTTTTTTTTTTTTTGGGCCCCCCCCACCGCACTGTTTTCTCGTGCTGTTTGGGGGCGGTGGGTTGGCCCCCCGGGGGGGGGGCCGCCGGGGCTTTGTTTTTTTTTTTTTTTTGGTGGCCCCACCGCACTGTTTTCTGTGCTGTGGAGCGCGGTGTTGCAGAGTGGGAGCAGCCGGGAATTTTCGCACACACGAAAACCCCACCTACACACCTTACCACACCCCTTAAAAAATTTTTTTTTTCAAATGGAATGTCTTTCCCGTATTTGAAAAAGTAGGATATTGTTGTCATGGCAACGTTCCCGGGTTTCTGGGGGGGCGGGTGGGGGCGAAGAAGAAAAGGGATTCAAAATGTGTCCCTACTATTAGTACCAAATTTTTGATAAGTGGGCTTTAATTTTTTTCCCCTGTGTGCCCATAGTCCCGTGAGTACTTTCATACTTCTTCGTGGGGGGTCTTCCTTGAGACCCGACTGGGACTTCCGCCGGAAGGGTAGGTATAGTGAAAACAAATATGGGCTTTTGTTTAGTCGAGAAACCCCAAAACCCTTTTTTTCCAAGTTCCCTCGTAAGGGGTTTTGCCCGGGGGGACTTTCCATGGGGTTTTCGAGCCCAAGGAAGGGTAGAAGGTCATCCTCCCTGTCGGGAGTGGTTTAATCCCGCTTGGGTATCGCCCCTGTCCTGATGTTTTTTTAGAGCAACCAAACGAAAGAGAGGTGCTGCCCGCAGGAAGCCTTTTGTTTAAAGGGGAAAAGGCAATGTTTTGTGGGAAAGTTTGTAGGGGGGGCTGCTCTTTGGGAGAAGGAGGTGCCAGACCGGAAGATCGGATAGGGGGGGGGTGTTGGCAGAGGGAGGGGGGGCGACCGGAAGGGTCCCTGGGGGGAAGAGGCTTTCCCGCAGGGAAAACCCCCCGTAAGGGAAAAAGCTTGGGTGGATGGGGCCTTTCGGGGGGGGGAAGAGATGGAACCCCCTTTTTTCAGGACTCCCCGTCGTAAAAAAGGGGGGGTTTATCGAAAAGGCCCGTGTTTGAGTTTGAGGGCCCAAAAATTTAAAACTTCCAGGGGTTAGACCTTTGTGAGGGGCTTGAAAATGTTTTAGAGCTTTGCAAGGGGTTTCTTGTTTTAAATTTGTTGAGGGAAAAAAAAGGCCCCTGCACCTTTTTCTGGATTATTTTGGTGCTTTCAAGGGGGTGTGTGTCACTCTAAAAGAAGGGCCGTCTTATGCAGCTTTAGGGGGGCTCTGCGTAAACGGGTTTTAATTACTCCAGAAAGTACCGGAGGAAAGTTCAGGTCCTGAAAAAGAACACCGGGTGGATTCGTACAGTTTTTTAATAGGCTGCGGGAAAAAATGGGTATTTGGGCAGTTGGCTAAACTGGAGGTGGGGGATTGATTTTCCTCGAACAGGGACCAAAAACTGTGTTTCCCGGTTGAGGATCCCCTATAGGCCCAGCAGCACTCGATTTTGCGGGGCGTTCATACAGTGAGGTGTTTGTGGGGCCCGTAGGACGTTGGGCATGCTCAGAAATGGAAGGAAGGGCCCCTCAGGATTTAGTGGCGGGAAGGGGCCCAGATGCTAGGGGGTTGAAAAAAGGGGGGCCCGTTTATCGGGGGATTTCGCACCCCGGTTTTGTTTTCTTTGTGGTGTCCCCGGTTTTCCCCTTAGGAGAGATTGCCCTTTAAAACCGCGGTAAATCCCGGGGTAGTCCCTTTTTTTTGTCCCCGTGCCCCGGCCAAGTGGGTTCCCTCCCGTTTGGTTTGGGACGGAGGGCCCCCGTGTTTCTTTGTTGTTGGTCTTCCCCGGTCGACCCCCATCAGGGGTTCAGGAGCATTTAAGTCTTTGTGGATAAGGGTTTTGGGTTTCCCCGGGCTCCGCGGGGTGCAGTTACGATGGGGGGGTTGGGGCTGGGGTTTTTTCCCCCACCGTCCCTTTTGTACTCATTCCCGGGTTTTCACCCCCTAATTCTGTTTGGGGAAGTGTGGGCTATCGCGGTGGAGCGGCCAGGTATTCCCTTTTTTTTCTTTGGGAATACTATTCCTTCGGGAAGGGCGGAGCAGTCAGTCCCTGTTTTACGGATTGCCCGTACAGGGTGTGGGGAGTTCCACAGCGCCCGAGTAAGGGGAAAAGGAACAGGAAAATTTTCCCTCCCGGGTTTTTCAGCCCATCTTGACGAGGTTTTGCAAAAGGGCCCACCCCGTTCCCAATTTTTTCCGTTTAGGCAGGGATTTTGGGTGTCCAAAACCGGGGGGGCGGGCAATGGTAGTTCCCCCTCAGTCTGGGCCCGGGGCACGCCCGGGGAATTCAAGTCCCAAGGGGATCCTCTTTTTGGGTTTTTCATCGGGCAGATCGTGTGGCCAAGCCAAATTGTCGTTTCCCCAAAATTGGAGAATTGTTCTCGGGGAGGCCCCCGATTCCCCCCGGCAGGTTTTGGGTCCCAAGGGGCCCCCGAAGGGGTTTAGAAGGTTTCTTTTGGCCCCGGGGGTGAAAATTAGGTTTGGAAGTAAATGCCCCCGTTGCCCCATGTCTGCCAAGGACAATTTCCCAAGGGTTGTTTTAAAAGGGGTTTCCCTAAGGTCAGTGCCCCTCGTTGGGGGGCCTTTGCAAGGGCGGTGTTTACTGGGGGGAACCCCCAAACAATCCCCCATCCCAATCGGGTTTACCTACTTTTGGTTTTGCGTAGACTTGTTTCCCCGATTAAAAGGGGTGCCCCCCCTTGGGGCTATCGATACCCCATTTTGCTTAAGCTCTCCGGAGATTTGGGGCGCCTGGCGTGCCAGGAAAAAAGACCGGGGGGCCCGGGAAATTTGTACTGGAGAGCGATCATTTATTTTCAGTAAATGGGCCGGGGTCGGCCCCGTCAGTCGTCGACTCATGAGTTGGCAGTGGAATGCAGAGTATTTTGCATATCAAAGGGGTTTCCGCAATTTCGGTGTGACTTTTCCCGAGCCTCCCTTGTCAGCACCCTTGGAGAAATCCGTCAGAGGGACATTCCCCCAAAAGGGTTTTATCCCCCTTTTGGGGCTCTGTTATCAGGTTTTAGTGGCAGTTTTTTTCAGTGATGTTAACCCGGGAGTGAATCGCCAATGGTTGGGGTGTTATTTTAAATTGTTGGAAGGTTTGTTAAGGTTTGATAAATGGAGTATCTTTTATTTCCTTGTGTGTTTTTATGTGGGGGTTTGTATTGGATTTATGTTTCTCTGTCGATACCGAGGGTTTTGGGGGTTTGGGCCCATTGTTGTGTTTGCACAGCGTAGGTTAAAAGGAGACTGTTCTCAAAAAGAAACGATGCTTTTAGGGAAGGGGGGTTGTCACCGGGGTTTTTTACGAGGCCCATGGCGATTTGGCCCCAAATTGGGTAGTAGAATTGTTTTATTTGGTTTTTGTCGTCGTTGTTGGTATTTTCTTTCCCCTTAAAGTGGTTGTGGGGTGGTTTAACCCTTTTGGGGTGGTTTAGTCAGGTTAGGGGTTTTTTTCTCTCTTTCTCTTCTAATTTACTGCCCGGCAAATTTATCCTCAGGTTACGGGGTGGCTGGAAACTTTTTCTTGTTCTGGCTGCTTATCGGCCCCTTTACTGTCTTTTTACCGCCGCACGTGCAAGGTTCCCCTTAGGCTTGAGGTATTTCACCCTGCGTAGCGTGGCTGTTGGCCGCCATCGCTTTTGGCAAATTTTTTTCACCCCGGGGGAAGATGTCTTTGGGGGGCCTGTCCCGGGTTTGGGCTTCACCCTTTTCGTTTGAAGGTTTAAATCGGTACTTTCATTTTCCCGTGGGCCCGTAGGGGGGGAGACTCACTTTCCTTTTTCCGCATCTTTGGTGCTGTCCCCTCGACTGGACAGGGGGGCGAGAGAGTCGTTTGACCCCCCTTTTTGGGTCACCACGGGTGTGGGAAGCATCAGTTTCGTGGTTTATTTGTTTTTGTGTTTTTTTTTATGTTAGCCCGGGGTTAATTTTTTTTTTTTGCGCAATTTGTTTTTTTTTTTTCAAAAAAATAAAAAAAATATTGTTTTTAGCCCTTTTTTTGGTTAATTCAATTTTTAACCTTTGGCCGTCAAAACTATATCTTTTAAAAATCTTTCTTTTTTTTTTGCATTGGGGGGATGCGGTAAATCGGGGGGGTGGGAAAAGAACCCGGTGATTCGGGTTGGTACTTGCTTTGGGTTTGCCTCGCCCCTGTAAATTGCGGGAATTTTCCCGGCCCCGTTTTTGTTTGTTTTTGTGCCCAAAGGGGAAAGAGTTTTAGTTCCGGGGCGTTTCGTCGCCTGATTTGTCGTTCGGAATTTGGGGGTTGGGGAAAATTTTTGTTTTTTTGAAGTTGCCAAAAATGTGGGGATAATTGTGCCGTTTTAATTATTATTTTTGCAAAAAGTGGTGGCAGATGTAAAGCGACGGTTGCTGTGTTGGTTCTTTTTTAAGAAAGGGGGAAAAATTTAAAGTGGGGAGGAGAAGATAAAACATATTTGTTTTTTTGCCTGTTAATTTAATGCAGGGCTTTTACCCGTTTTTTATGAGGGAAGGGGGCCCAATGAAAAATTCCGATTTGGGGTTTGGGTTTTATTTTGTTTTTTGCTCGGGTCTGTGTTGAGCTGGTGTTGTTGGGGTTTTGTAGACTCCCCCCGCCCCTATGGAGTGGGTTAGGGTTTAACAGGATGGGTCGATTTTACTGAGCGGGGGGTTCCCGTACCCCCCCTTTCCCCTCCCCTTTCTTTTCCCCCCGTTACCCTTTTCCCCCCTCCCCGGGACTCCCCGGAGCACCATGGTTGGGGCCCCGCACTGGTTGGGATTTCCACTGGTTGGTTAACATGTGGTTGGGGGCCCCGCACTGGTTGGAAACCGGGAAGGGGTTTGGGGGACGCACTTTTTTTGGGGGCCCCGCCTGGTTGAGGCCCCGGTGGTGGGAAAAACCGTTTGGAAATTTGGTTTGGGCGGTCGGGTCCGTTGGGACCTCGGCGGGCGGCGCCCGCCCCCCCGGGGGCGGCTCTCCCCCGTCTGTTTGTGCGTGTTTTAAGGGGTGTCGGCCCTGAAAAAATTCTTCCCCGAAGAACCGGTTGGGGCACCCCGTTTCGAAGGGTTTTTCCCCGTTGATTTTTTAAGAGGCAGGAGTGTGAGGGAATGCATGATAGGGAAAGGGGGTGGGGTGGAATTATTTATTTTGATTTTTGATTTTTTGTAGGTGGGTTTTAGATGTTATTGTGTTTTTGGTGTTGTGCTTTTTCGGGAAAGCTTGATTGTGTTGGCATGGTGCGTGCGTTGGAAAAATTTATTTGTGATTTGGGGTGTTGGTGAATAAAAGGGGGGTTGGGAACGTAAACCTTCGGTGGTTTTGCGAGGGTGTGAGGTTCCCGTTTTTCCCATCCCCTTAGACCGTCCTGTCAGGGCAGACCTCCAGGGGTCGGTCGTGAGAACCTTTTTCCGATATTTTTTTCAATGAGACACGTATGCCCCATTTGTGTGGATCCTCCTTGCCAATAAATGGCAGATATCTTACATACTACAGTTAGTGTTAACATTTGACCTAGATACACCATTCACATAGAGAACGTTAGTGGTGCTTGATCCCACACCACCCCCAACCCTATAGTGCACCTTTTCGACACGATTAGGTTCCTCCTGCTCTAGGTTTTTCACTCACTCTTTTTCTCCCCTTTTCTATCTTCTTCTCTCTCACACTTCTTTTACCCCCCCCCCCCTTTCAACCCTCCTCTCTCTCTCTCTCTCTTGCACTTCCTCTCGCTATTCCTTCCCCCTCATTTTCCTGACAAGATTTCGGTACCATTTTGGGTCTCTTTCCTGTGATCCCCTTCCCCATGTGTCTTCTCTTACCCTGTCTTCCAGAGTTCATAGTTCATCCCTATCCCCCCACCTCCCGGATTTTTCTTCTCCTATTATTTAGGCGAATATTGATATAATGTCACAATACTGCTTAGACCTCTTAAATGTAGACGGTGTGTTTTGAAAGCACACATGCATATTTAAGCAGTTATTGTTATGAAAAACATCCTTATTATTCTTATGTATTCAATTACTGTTATATCATACCCAGTAAGGGGGAACAAAATCTATACCGAATTTACGTTCCTTTTTCATTTGATAACGGACATAGCCCTCCATTTTCTTTGAAGAGAAAACCCCAACAGATTTTCAGCTTTCAACTCTAAAAGAAAAGAAATGTCTGTTTCCGGGTCACAGCGACAGTACCATTTCATATGTCAGAAAGATCTGTTTCCATGAAGCCTGAGGTGGAAGGTCTCAGTTTGATCTTCCACTGCTCTACAGTGCTCAGTGTGGGTTTGATGGAGATTTTTAATGCAACTATAAAGTTTGACGTCGCGTCTTGAAGCTAAGTATTTAATCGTGTTGACAAAACGACTGCTGGACTCCCTACTCAGAGACGAAATATCTTCAGAAGGTTATTCAGCGAGTTTTATAAATTTGGGGCGATGATAGGAACCAACGCGCTAATTGCGCGCGCGCCCCCCC
>CM031623.1:60058905-60072136 GCA_018398815.1 Conus ventricosus | reverse complement strand
TGATTTGTGATAAATATGTGTGTTTCACTTAATAACAGTCTTTTTTGATTTAAAGCAGCACATGATGGGTCATTAGAGTCACTAGCTATGTCCTTAAAGTCCTGCCCAATAACGGAAGAATATTTTGACCCAACTCTTGTTAAAAGGGCGTTTACCCTTATGAGTACATGAACAGTTGGGAAAGGTTTTGACGAAGACACACTTCCCCAAAAGTTGCGTTCTGTTCTAGTTCAGGGAAAGGAAATCAGCGATTCTGATTACCAGCATGCTCAAGATGCGGGCAGAAGTTAAGTGTAAAACGATGGGAGCTATCATGATGCATACTTGATGGCTGATACATGTTTGTTGCGGACGTCTTTGAAAATTATAGGAAGACCTGTATGAAAACATTACAGCCTGGATCCCGCGCATTACATTTCTGCGCCCGGGATGAGCTGGGACGTTTTCTTAAAGTTTACTGGAGTACAGATTGATTTATTGTCTGATTTACCAATGATTCAGATGATTGAAAACGGATTGCGTGGGGAATTAGTATGGGGTCCCACCATTACTGAAAGCCAAACAAAAAATACTTGGACGACTATGATCCAAGTAAAAGGTCTAACTATCTCATGTATTTAGATGCAAACAATCTGTATGGACGGGCAAGGGCGCAATCACTTCCATTACGTAACTTTAAAATGCACACAGGCGACAATTTAAAAAATATTCAAAGGCATTAAAGTGGTTGAGCAGTTGACGCCTGATCAACCACGGGGTTTCATTCTAGAAGTTGACTTAAAATATCCTCAGGAACTCCTACCTGCAAATGACATCCATTAGCAGCAGAAAGTCTAAAGATGTCAAAACAGAGCCGCCTAAACTTGTGCCTAATCTTCGTGGAAAAAAAAAAAAAATGTCTGTCATTAAGACTTCTACAATTTTTTTAAAGGGACATGGTTTAAAGTTGACAGCTGTTCATCGTATAATTGAGTTTGATCAAGAACAGTTCCGGGAAAACCATACATCATGAAAAACACTGATCTTAGAACTAAAAAACCCCAGATGGTTCAGAAAAAGACTTTTTCAAGCTGATGAACAACAGCGTTTCGGAAAGACTATGGAAAATCCACACAGCGCAAAGATGTTAGATGGTCACCAGAGAGAACGAAGCAATTAGCTGACTTCAAAACCCAAAATTTTCAGGACTTAGAAGATTTCATGATCAGCATTTTGGCATAATGAATGAAAAATAAGAAAGTCAAATTGGATAAAGCCCGTTTTTTTTGGGGTTTACTGTTTTAGAATTATCAAAGCTTTGATGTTAGAATTTCTTTATGACTACTTTAAGCTCTTGTATCCTGAGTCCAGAGTACTTTACACAGATACGATAGTTTTGTTATAGGGTATCCCTACTGAAAATATCTATAAAGACATGGAAATAGAAGTAGCTAAAGGGCATGCGAGATGGTTTCGACACATCTGATTATCATAAAAGATTCGCCTTTGCATTCAACCCTTAATAAGAAGGTTTTAGAAAGATGAAGGATGAATTATCTGGAGGGGTTTATCAAGGGAGGTTGTTGGGTTTAAGGTAAAAAATGTACAGTGTTTCGTGTCAAGAACCCCCCACCCCCCCCCCCCTCCCGGGGCTTATCTCGCAGTGTTGTGCAGTCAAGCATGATTCACATGACAACTACAAAGAAAGCATTGTTTGACAATAAGACTTTTCATCATGACAAACGTACATACTACGATCTAACTTACATGAGCTCAGCACAAACTGTTGTAACAAAGAAGTCCTTAGATAGAAAAAACACAAACGTGTGTTTGTTAATCAGAGTTTTCATATGCAACGGCACTGGAGCCCGGCATAAGTTATATACGTTCTTCGCCCTCGGGTTTCATATTTTTCCTTTTTTACAAAACATAAACTTTATCTATAAGCTCAATCATAATCGTAAATCAAGTCATCCAAAATTTTTTCTCATGTTTGCTTGATGCGCCTCGAATTTTTTTTTATTATTTCAAGATATTCATATATCCCATAAATTGATAATCACAATTTGGGATTTTGGGCTGTAGGCGATTTGGATGCATTAGCATGTGCCGAGAATCCACGCAAATGTTTCCCTCAATCGCAGACTGTATATATGATTCTTCGTATTCAATTCTAAGGTCTTTTCCTTTATCATTCTTGGTTCGTCTGTGCTTCCTTCTGGGCTTCCATTTTATGTTAATTAAAAAATTAAATTAGCCACTGGAAATGTGTCTGGTGGGATTATTCTGCAGTTTTTCCTTCACAAAAGATCTTTGAGGAGCTGGTGTTTGTTATGTCAGTTTCTCGTAAAGATACACGGGCAGGGATTCATTTTCTTTTCTTTTTATTTCATATGGATCCACCTCCAAAACTGGACTGTTGCCTGATGCGAGTGGTCCCCTTCTGCTTTCCGCGTGTAAATAAAAGGTACCTTACTTTTAAACCAAACTGTAATAGTTTGCGGTTGTACTGGGTCTTCAGCAACATTTATTGTTTGTTTTTTGATTGCTTGTACTGGTTTTAGACCTTTAAATTCTTCATTATTCATTGCGCGTAGAACTGAGGGCAGTCTTCTAACCCATTCTGTGTTGCGAGAATTGTCAATCAGCTTTCTGTGATACTGGTAGGAGAAAAGTCTTTCAGATAACTGTTTGTTAAAGTTTTCAACCAAAGCCTGTGATCTGTGAACTCCCGGAATGCCTCTTTTAATGGTAACTCTATGTTTTAACAATAATTGATTCACTTGGCCTTTAAATTCTTTCCATCATCGACTTGAATCATGCGAGGATAAGTTAGCGGGCTCGTTGGTATATCAGCTGTATGCAACAGAAACAGCAGAAGCACTCTTTTGTGTTAATGGTTCCGCATCTTTGTATCTTGAAGCTATGTCAATGACTGTAAGTGCGTACTTAAATCTTTTTCGTCTAATCGTATCATGGGGTAAATATAGAAGATCCATTTGATGGGTGTCGTTCGGCATTGTATTCACAAAGTGTGGTCTCTGTATTCGTCTAGGTGCAGGTAAATAATTTGCCAAATCGCTTGTTTAGATAACCATTCCTTTGCTGTTTGTTCACTGACTCCCGCTGCTTGGCTTAGCTTTTTTATTGCTGTGATTCCCTTCCAATATCCTTTTGGCGAATATAGATTTTGTTCATTTTTATTCAGCCAGTATTATGCGCAACAAAATACACAACAGTCATACCAAAGACGATAACACGATTTCTTGCATCTTTTGTTTTTCTGATGGTTGATAAAAGTCACTGAATTTTGGCGGGGCAATGTCTTGATTGGTTTGCCTGTTACAAGATAATATTCTTTTATTGCCTGGTCAACGTCTTTAAATGTGTAAGTTGCATGTCCCTGTTTTCTCAGTTTATCGTTAATAAAATCTAACTGTTCAATTCTCTGCTTTTCATAGTAATCCTGTGCTGCGGCTAGTTGCTCCATAGCTTTGTTATGTCTTTTTCTCTCGCCGTCATCCCGCAGTTTACTAAACGCATAATTTACTTCCGCTAAAGCAAGCGCATTAACCACAGCGCCACCAATCATCATTACGAGTGAAGCCATTTTTATAAATGTATTTTTTATTTTACTATTGATACTGTCTGGAATTATTCCTGCTTAACTAGAAAATCTTTCGTAGCAAACGAAGCTGTAATGATAGCAATTAGCTTTGCTGAATCCTCAAAGCTAGCTTGCCAAGATCAGCCGGTTTTATTTTTAACAGGCTTTTACCAAGCATTGTGTATCCTACACTTAGGCCTCCAATAACAGCAGAATGGTATACAAGGTTGGTAACAGTTTTTTCGGTGCTCATTTTTAAAAAATAAAATAATTATAATTAATAAAAAAACATGAACAGCGATGATCTACTACAGCTACAGGGCAGCCTAAACCTTCCTTAACTTATGATTACAAATGATCAAGTTGATGACCAAGCTATTATGCCAAAAAAGAAATGCTGTATTCTTTGGCAGCATGTGGGAAACAAAACAGTTCCTCGGAAATGAATTCAGCATAGAACAGATTCAACAGATGTCGCCACAAGACATTGTAAAGTATCATAACAGGTATGAAGCGCAACTAGATCAAGAATGGTAAAAAGTGTAGGGCAAACGGTTCTTAGTTTTACACTAAACTAGTAAGTAAATTTGCGCCTATTGATTCTAAACAAGATTTTATGTATGATTTAACGCAGGATCCAGTTTTAACAAAGTCATTAGAGTCTCTAGGATGTGATCTGTATTACAGATTTGGAACATTATTATCGCCGCTAATCATGGATTAATACTTTTAATCATATAGATTTTGTTTCCCTAAAAAATGACCGAGCCAGAAAATCAGCAGAATCAGAAAACACTGAATCAGGTGGAGAAAGTGACCAGTAAAAAGCCTTCAATCCTGGGCGCGTTGCAGCAGGAAAAAGAGTAGCAGAGTGGAACAAAGAAAGAAAATTACAGTTACAATCACAGATTATAGCCCATAATGAAAAAGTGCTAGAGCCGCAGCCAGTTGTTTCAATGCCAGCTATAAAAACACCAGAACAAATTGATTCAAGACCTACAACAGGGTTGCCTACACCGCCAAAGTCTTCATGGAATTTTCTTAAAGCAATTGTCATTTTTGGCGCATTGCTGCTGGAGGTGGTTATTACGGTTATAAAATATATAAACAACGACAGCAAAAACCGAAGCAGTCAAAAAAATCTCTGCCACTAAATACAGAAGCCGAACAAAAAAGCATGCCAGAACCACCAACAACAAAAGATTTTGATCCATTTAAGATGGAATAATACTTTAAGAACTTAATAAATAATTATAAGTTGACTTGAATAAGAACTTGGTTGTACTTAGAGGATGACTTAATTACAATCTTGAGGTGACTTAAGTTAAGAACTTGAGGTGACTGATCAAACTTATTAAGAACTGAGGTGACTTAATTAAGAACTTAATTAAGAACTTAATTAAAACTTAATTAAGAACTTGGGTGACTTAATTAAGGACTTGGGGTGACTTAATTAAGAACTTAATTAAGGACTTGGGGTGAGTTGGGGTGACTTGGGGTGAAGGTGTCAAGTGTCTCAAAGTGGAACTGGGCCACTTGCTTTGTGACTGAACAGGCTGTGTCCGCGCGCACCTCAATCAACTAGGTCAAACGTTCCTGTAGGAACGTTTTCACCTAGTTTACTGCTGCGCTTTGTAGGTCAACGTTCCTGTGGGAACGTTTGACCTAGTTTGCTGCTGTGCTCCTCTTTTCTCAACCAGGCTTGCAACTGGCTTTGGCAGAGTTACAGCAGTTACTGCTGTAGCCGAGCTTTTATGGCAGCTCTAATCGCCAGTAGTAGTACATCCGTCATTGTATATTTGGAGCATTTATATGGAGATAGTGCTGGCTGCACACTACTCCTCTCCATACTGGTAGATCTACTAAGGTCTGCCTAGCCCTATCTAGTTCGTTTGCCAGAACTCCCGAAAATCGCTATTCAGTTGCATAATCCTAACATTTGATATACAGTTCAGCAATGCTGATCCCAGCTTATGGAATTTGGGATACAACATAGCACTGCTTTTTAGAAAAGGAAGCATCTCATCAACAGTTAAACACTTATTATAATTGACCACATCTTGTTCGCTAATGTCATTTTCAATTTTTGCATCTTCCTTAACCAACAAACCTTTAAGATAGTCGTGCATTTCCAAAGCAGTCGGTTTGCTTTTTCCTTTTCTCCGCCTTCTAGAAAAGCAATGCTTCTTTGGGGTTTCACTGGTAGAGAACATGCTTCGCCTAGTTTCTTTTTTTGACAAATACTCTAACATGCAGTTAAAGTAAAACTTGTTATCTTGATTAGCGCGAGCCTGTTCTTTGGTAAACCTATTAGCCATTGTTAAAATAACAACACAGCCAAACACAGTAGTCGGTAGAGCACAGTCAAAAACACAACCTTCTCCCACGGCTCTCTGCAAAACTCTGTAAAATAGGTGGGGGCGTGTGCTGTGGCAAAACCAGCCTTGCTGACTGTTACTATAAATGCCGTTCGCACGTGAACATTTCTGGTCAGGTGCACGCTGCAAGCCTATATATCTCTCCCTTTACAAGTTCTTACTGTCGGCACCAGCAATTAGGGGTGTTGCCCCCGTCATTTACCTTTCTCATATTACCAGTGCCTGTACCTGTTGCTGTCTGACACCGCCTGATACGCCCTGCCACAATCAACAAACCCTGTAATTAGTCTGCGCGCACAGTGTCTCGGTCAAGTCATACATGATTTCCAGATTTAGGCGGGATTTTCCACTCTATGTTTGTTGCCGTTTACAGAGACACATTCAATGAATGTATGCGCGAAAATGATGTTATTGAAAATGATCAGGAAAAACACAGGATTAAGCAAAAACTAAAATCTGAAAAGTTTAGTAAATTAGTATTGAAAACAGACAATCCTACACAGTATGCATGTTTGTAGATAATCGTTATTTTTTGGTTATTGAAGTCTTACTTGTCAGAGAACAGTAAAATGCGGGGTCTAGGTTCAACCGCCCAAACTGGTTGAGGGCGGTTGAGCTAGACCCCGCATTTTACTGTCTCTTGGTTTAATAAAAGTCCAACCTTCACCGCGTTCAGCTTGGCACTGGCACCCGTTGCTTGAAGGAAAATGTCAAAACGAAGTTTCCACTTCTCCCATGCCGCCGCTGGACTTGCACTGACCAAAAATGGGTCGGGAGTCCTCACATAAATTGACTCAGCCATCACGTACGTCTATTCCAGTTCACAATACGTTGGTCTGTTTCAAGTTCACAATTACACATGTGAGTAATAACAGAAACAGGGCAGCCAAAAACCAGCATCGATCTACTTTCAGTTTCTGACGTCAAACGAAAAGCGCGTCACACAAAAGCGCGTCATACATAAGCTGTATCCGGTTGGAAAGTGAAAGTGAAACTAGTTTTAACTTTACACTACATGTGTGTGTGTGTGTCATTTCCTATCAACCGAAGAGAAGTCTTGGTGGTGTATGCTCTGTGTTTTTTGTTTCACTGTGTCGGAGCTGCGCCGTGTTTCTATCTGGAAGTTGTGGTCCTACCTGGTTTGTGTGGTGCCTGTCTGAGGGAGGCGGCGTTTTGGTTTTCGTTCCGTCGTTTCGTTTGGGTTGTTCGTTTTGTGTCTTGTGCGGGAACGGTCTTCGTCTTGTTGCCGTGGCCTTGAGTGGTGGTGATGCGGCGTTATTGTCTGTGGTCCTTTCTGGACTGTTAAACGCTCTGGGGCTGTTCCGTTGGGATTGCGGGGGCCCTCGGTGGTCGGTCTGTGCGCCATCGTTGCTGCGTCGCCCGTGGATTGTATTGGGTCGTCGGCGTTTTCCTCCCCGAGAAGCCGGACTGGGTTTTGTTGCCTTGGCAACACCGTCCGTCCGGCTGATGGAAGGGGAATCGGCTCATTCCCCTTCTGCCGTTGGGGTGGCGGCGCTGTTCCGCGTCCTCCGCTGACTGCTGTGCTGCGGGTGGGTCTTGCGTGGTTTGTGGCTGCGTGGACCTACTGAGACTGCCTGCTGGAGTTTCAATCCTGCTTCTTTTTTGTGACGTCTTTTTTTATTCATCTGGTCTCACCGATCATGACGTCATTAACACAGCAAAATTTGCGTGTGCTGTCGTGTTTGTCTTCGTTTTCTTGCCACACGTTAATAAGTTCCTGGATTCCCAGTCTACAATCAAGTCAGTGCGCGGTTTCGTCTTGCTTTTCCCACCTCTTCTACTTCTTAATTTAAAATCCAAATTGTGTTTCTGACACTAGAATTAGAGTCACCGACGGCTCTCAGGCCTGTTAAATTGGCTTGAAGGCTTGAATATTTCATATTGTCGGGATACAGGTCATTGCTGCGTTATTCAATTTGTCTAACTGATAAAACCTTTTTTTTCTTCTTTTTTTTTCCTTTTTTTTAAAATCTAAGCAGTATTTACTTTAAAGTTGACAGTCCAGGTTTGGATGATTTGAAAAAGTCTTGTCTCTTTCCAAAAATCCTAAACTAACGGTGTGTGTGTGTGTGTGTGTGTGTGTGTGTTGTGTGTGTGTGTGTGTGTGTGTGTGTGTGTGTTGTGTGTGTGTGTGTGGTCCTCCCCCCAGTTTCTTTTTTCCCCACAACAACAACAGCAAAAAAGGATCTGCATGGCGTCTCCAAGCTCAGTGCAGTTATTAAATGAAAAGGAATTTGGTTGTCTGAATGATCTCAAAGTTTCACAACTTAAAAGAATCTTAGTTGAAAATAATCTTCCTAAACAATGGCAAGAAAAGGATCTTATTAATAGAAATAAAATCTAAGCTTGGTGAGGGAAAAAACCAATTGTCCTGAAGAAGAATATGCTGTTGATACCTCTTTAAAAACAGCAAAATCGTCACAATCTTGCTCTGTTTTATCGCCAGATGTATTATGCGTAAATTCGTCCGCATCATCATCCCCTATCCCAGCAACTGTTGATGTGAATACATCTTCCACAAACCCCAACTTTCTCAAAAGAAATCATTCTCCTTTCGCTTTCCAGTACTTCTGGAAGCTACGAAGAAAGGATCTGTCACACTGAGTGGTCTAGGCATTTTGAGCAAAAAGCTTTGGGTCAACCCATCTGACCCATAGCCGGTCAGAAACAGCTCTCCTCAGGCAGGTGGTTGATCGGTTGTACTTCCGCCGATCAACAAAATCGACTACAAAAAACAACCAATTTGGCAGGAATTTTGATAAAATGTTCTGTACCTGAAGTTTTCACCGAAGGTGTGGTAAAGCCAGTTCCTCTTGACATAAGTCTTTCTGACATTAAGAAAGAACTGATTCATGTTTCTTCTGTTAAAAGATTTCCCAATAAAGATGGTAGTGAATCAAGAGCCATAAAAATCACTTTCTCAACATCAACACTGCCAAAAGAAATCTGTATTGGGTTCCAGTGTTTCTCTGTTGATCCTTTCGTACCACCTGTCTATCGTTGTACTAGGTGCAACAGACTGGGGCACACAAAGTCCGCGTGTCGGGCTAAGCCGACTTGTGGAAGATGTGGTCACAATGACCATGTCTTGGAAATCGTGTACCAGGGCCAAACATTGTATAAACTGTTCTGGAGATCATTCAGCCTCTTACCTTGGATGCCCAGAATTATAAACTACGTGTTTTGGCCGGAAAGCTAAAGTCTTCCAGCCACATGCCATATTCTGAGACTCTCAGACAAATCAAAGTCCAAATGAGCAAAGGAGATGTAAAGGTGCAGGAATTAAAAGAGACCCCAGGGTGCCGGGAAACGATAATTCAACCAAAGCTAATCACCACAGCAGGTCTTATTCCTCGGGTTTAAGTCAAGGAGTGATGAAGGCTAATGAACAAAACCCTGGTGCCACCTTCTTGGATTCTAGCCATCCTTCAATCTGGGGCACACGTAATTTTACCAACTCATACTGACAGTTCAAATCAAACTAGTATTGCTGTCACAAATCAGACAAGTATAGGACAGACATAAAAATTTCGAAAACATCTGTGCCAAGTACTCTTATAGAAAAGTCTGACTCTTCAAGTTCATTCAAAAAACAATCTGTAAATTTTCATCTTGAAAAGATTTTAATGTATCTTGAAAATCTCTCAGTGAAATTTCTGACCATCCTAAGAAAAATTTCTGATGTCATGACTTTGTCAATCATTTAATTGAAAACAATTCTGTCCAGTGCCTGTCTGAACTCCAAATGAACGTACAAAGAGAATTTCTGTCAAACTTCATCCGTTTTTGGTGTTCTCTGTTGCTGGTATTCTCAGTTATAGTCCTTTTCCTTACGAATAACATGATGTGTACGAGGCCTGAACAAGTCAAACCTACTGGTATTCTGCTCGTTTCTACAATTGAATTGTAGAAGTAAGTGCAATTTTGTATATTTGGAAATTTTTTGCAGAAGCGTTCTTTTGACGTAGTTGTGCTTCAGTCATTGAATTGCCACAAAAATGAACTTACCCAAGTTAAACGGATTTTTCTACCCACCTGTTATAGATGAGGTAAAAGCCACGTTAAAATAAAAGTTGCTACATATGTAGCTTGCAATCTCATGTATCAACCGTGCAAAACACTGTGTTCTTCAATAGATGAACGTCTATACTTGCTGTATAGAAATTAAGTTTGATGGAAAATACTTAAACATTTTGAACTGTTATTATCCAGATGGAGTGTCTAAAAGTGAAGCTGACTGGATAATGGATTTAGATTGCTCTAGACAATGGGTATTCTTGGCGATTTTAATTCCCATCACGCTTTGTGGTCCGAAAATCCCAATATATTGTTAACAACAACGAATACCTTGCCAGTACAATAATCAACGCAAATTTAACTATTTTAAATGACGGCTCTATAACAAGAATTGCTGATCGATCAGATCAACGTTGCTCATCAATAGATTTGTCTTTAGTTTCCCCAGCCATAAACCCTTTGTGTACTTGGCAGGTTCATCAAATACCGTTAGGCATTGATCATCTCCCCATTGAAAACTAACTTCTAGTGAGCCCTGAAAAAACAATTCTGAATGCACTAAATATAATGAAGATAAGGCTAATTGGGCGCTTTTCAATCAAAGTTTGACAGCAGGTTCGTCTTTTCTAAATTTCAATCAAAATACAGTGTTAGAGGAAGGGTTTTTGGAAAATTGTTATTTTGAATCAAGAAAACGTATCCTTAAGGCTGCAGATTTTGCAATCCCAAAAGTCAAATTAAGAATCATCCAAAGAAAGCATCAAATCCATGGTGGAATATTGCGTGTGAAGTCGCCGTGGGTGCGAAAACTAAGGCCTTCAAAAGCGGATGATAAGCCGTCATACGCAGCCTAAACGTAGAGTGGAACAGTTACACGCTGAATACAAAAAAACCTACAAAAAAGCTAACACCAAATAGTGACAAAGTTGATGCTTTTGCAAAACAGTAATATTACAAAAACTTAGTCACCAACTGTTCCAAACACCCAAACGATAGTGCTTTACTTTGGAAACAAATGAGAAAATCTAAAGGTTCTTTTCATCTCCCAGATCCTGTCTTGATCGAAAACGATAAAATCTGTAAAACCAACGAGGAGAAAGTTGAATTATTTGCTGACACTTTCGCAGCAATGAGTCAGACTGAACATCTGCCTAAAGAAGAGCAAGAACGAAGAAGAAATATTGAAAACAAAGGGAGAAACATTGAACCACATGCAATGACAACACGTTATATATTAATAAAAATCTAACAATGGAGGAGCTTTTGTACTCACTTCGCCGTCTAAAATCTGGTAAAAATTGCGACAGGATTTGATCCCATTTCTTACAACATGATAAAGCATTTTCCGCAATGCTTTCTGAAAAAATTATTAGAGTTCTTCCAATTATGCTGGAATTCTGGAAAGCTGCCAATGGCTTGGAAGAAATCAACAGTTGTACCTATCCATAAACAAGGAAAAATCAAAAAGAAAATCTTCTAATTTTCGACCCATTTCTTTGACTATCCTCACATTGGAAAACTTTTTGAGAGGATAATGAAATTCAGATTAGAACATTTCCTTGAAAAGAATGGGATTTGCCAATATTTCAAGCTGGTTTCAGAAAAGGGAGGGGTGTCACTGATCATATTAGTCTTTTAGCTTCACACGTCAAGAAAGCCTTGGCTAAGCGACACTCCACTTTAGCCACGTTTTTTTTATATTCATAGAGCGTACGATTCCGTTTGGCATTTCAAATTATTGTCCAAGGCTCATGAAACTGGGATTAAAGGTCGTTTCCACATGTTTTTTACAATCATTTTTTTCTGGAAAAAACGCTACAAGTAAAACTAAATGGTGTGCTGTCAAGTACAAGATATGTTAACATGGGTGTCCTTCAAGGAAGTGTAATTTCTCCAATCCTCTTCTCATTGATGCTTTATGATCTTAACCAGATTGACACGAAAGGGGCAACTTTAGCTGCTTATGCAGATGATATTGCAATGTGGAAAAATGTAAATTGTAATTTTACAAAAAACAAAATCAAGCGTAATAAAATTGTTGAACAGTTTCAATTTGCGGTCAGTAAACTTGTTAATTATTTAAATTCAACGGTTTTAACTTATCACGGACAAATCGGTTTTTATTATATTTACAAGAAAAATATCGATTTTGAAGTGGGGACGCTTGTAAAAGTAAAATAGGTGATTCTTTCATTTTCCCAAGTAAGCAAGTAAAATTTCTAGGCGTTATTTTCACTATAATTATTTTGGTGTAAACATATAAATTCATCTCGGAAAAGGCAAGAAAGAAAATTGCGTTACTGCAAGTCCTAACTGAAATCCCTTTAATAAATTATGGATTTAATCTTATCCATGTCGCCAAGGGAGAGTTCGTTCGATTGTAAGTTATGGTCAAGAAGTATTTTTTACTGCACAAAGACAGATTTACATAATTAACTAGTATTGATTCCTTAGCACTTAAAATTGCTTTGGGGCTTTCAAGATGGATCAATTGATATGACTTACAGAGAGGCAGGAGTTTTACCTTTAATTGAACATAGGATGCTCTGTGCTTGTAGCTACTCAGCACGAGCAAGAACAGTCCCTAACTCAGTTACTTCTGAACTTGATGAAAGCACCTACGTTTCTAGAGAGATGCGGAATTTAAAAAAAAAAAGCATATACTTCATTGTCTGGTTATGTATCTCCTCTTTTACATGCATGCGACTTTTCGCTTGACAAACATTGTTAAAATGACCAAATGCCCTTTCCCCTTTGGTTGATGAAGCAAGCAGATTTTTTCTATTCCTATGGTAATATTACTAAAATGAGAATCCACTTTTGCTTGCTTCTCTTTTAAAGAATTGATTTACACTGAATATGAATCTTATCTGCATATTTTCACTGATGGTTAGTTTCGTGTACTTTTGAGGTTGGTGCTGCTTTCGTGATACCTTCCCTTAAACATTGAAAAAAGGTTCATATTACCAAAGGTTGTTCTATTTTCACCCGCTGAGTTATTTGCTCTTATGAAAGCTATTAATTTCATTCTTGATATGCAAGTCTTACCAGAAAAAATACTGATTTTGTCAGATTCCAAGTCTGCATTAACGGCTTTACACCTTCAAAATACATCAAGTCGTCCTGATCTCGTCAGTGAAATTTTATTTTCATTCACCAGGTAATGATGCGAGGTTCTAAATAACATTATTATGGGTACCCGGTCACTGCAGTCTTCGAGGGAACGAAC
>CM031623.1:60023905-60053905 GCA_018398815.1 Conus ventricosus | reverse complement strand
TGTGAGCAGTCTTTTCTAGAATTAGTTCTCATACTCTCTGAGTTTATTTACACCTATGGAATCCGTTTTGACATGGTTAAAGCCCTGATATTGGTTCACTTGTTGTCTTGGCCATAGGTAATAGGGAATGAAGTGTTTTATCTATGAATCAAAGTACCTTCTCTTGAGTCAGAAGGCACTTCTGTCAGTGTGTGTTTATTAATTGAAAAGTTTATACAGACTACGAGAAACTGTAATGCAATATTCTCGCAAATAAGAAAGCACAACACATTCAATATTGCGCAAATAAACTCGATACCTTCACAATATTTAAATAGAGTACGATTGGAAAGAACCCTTGAACATTACAAATAATTTTGGTCAATGGTTGCATGAACATCATTCTCTTTGATACCTGTACTCGTCCATCAAGTCGGATTCACCGTTCAAGTGAACCCATTTCTCGGTTTCGCTTTAATGAAGGATGCCAGAAATTTACTTTATGCTTATGTCGTGCCAACGAAGACCTTACAAAGCACACAATTAACCTTTGTCACTTTGTTTCTCAAAATGTGCTTTTACATGGAGATGAATTATCCATTATTATCCTATACTGGTGTATGAAATTATATGAAGATGATTGGTAGTAACAAACGCCAGTTATTATTCAGGTAGTAGCCTGTACGTCAGCTAAGGAATGCACCGATAATTTAAATTTTGTCTAAGTTAGGACTAATGAATTCCAGTTTGTTTTTTTGTTGTTGTTGTGTTGTCGTTGTTGTTGTTGTTTTTTCTTTTTTTTCGTTTGTTTTTTTTTTTCTTTCTGTAATTCAATATCGTGGCGTGTACATGGTATGTCGGTGAAAACTATATTGTGAGTCTGTTCTTAATTCATGTCTTACCGAGTTACGTTATTTGTGTTTGGAAAAAAAATCCGTGAGCTACAGTATTAGGGCTGCCATGGAATTGTGTCAAATAAAGACAATTAAATGTTGTGGAATACGTTAATTGTTCTTGTCCTCATAACTAGCACGTCAATAAATGCAATAGTGTATGAGAAGATAAATCGATCTTGTGCATACAGTAGTATATCTTGTTATTATGCACGCAAGAAATCAACAAAAATACCTCTGTAAGAATGTCCACTCTCTCTCTGTCTCTCTCTCTCTCTCTTCTCTGTCTCTCGGTCTCTCTCTGTCTCTCTCTGTCTCTTCTCTCTCTCTCTCTCTCTCTCTCTCTCTCTCTCTCTCTCTCTCTCTCTCTCTCTCTCTCTCTCTCTTAACTTTAAGAACGTTTCATCCCGAAAGGACAGTTGACTTTATTCGACATCTCTCATCATCCCTTTGCGGAGCAATGATAAACCAAGTAAATGTCTGTGTTCACATGACGAAGGTTTGCACTAGCAGGAGGTGTTACTATTACTTGTGCGAATTTGATTCTGCATATAGTTCCAACCGACCTGAAAAAGCAATACGACATCGACAAAAAGAAGAACAGGAATCAGTCACATTGACAGACATCAATCAGACATCCTTTCCACACTTCTTGCCCACCACTCGCTGCCCTAGCAGTCACTGGGTACCGGACTTTCTGGCCTGTGATCTGCAAAGCGATTGCTGGGCTAACAACGACGTCAGCTTTCAGCCACCTGACGACGCTCTCACTGCACTGACGTCATCTTGGTGTGCCGCTCCCAACACGTCAGACTCGTTATACTTTCTGTGTTCCAGCTTTGGAGAGCGTCTGCCTTTCACGTTGGTTTGTGATTACAGTGTGGACTGTTTCGATGGCAGTGATGAGGATTTCTGTGTCCATCCACCATGTCCATTAGAGAAAGCACTGCCCTGTGGTGACAGTGGTCAGGTAAGGATCAGGGATGACACTCGGGACATCATTTTCTTTTTCTTTTCAACTGGAATGAATCACTTTATACAGGAAACGGAAAGGCAGTGAGTTGTATGCAATGTATAATCAGTACAATATTTAACACATAAATGCTGACTATTTTCTATTCGTCATGACAATTTTGTTTTTTGGTTTTTTTCAAGCGCTCTTTAAGTTGCACACACACACACACACACACACACACACACACACACACACACACACACACACACACACACACACACACACACACACACACGCACACACACACAGACGCGCGCGTGCACGCACACACACACACACAACACCGCGCGCATAACACACTCCATTCTCCTCTCTCTCTCTCTCCTTCTCTCTCTCTCTCTCTCTCTCTCTCTCTCTCTCTCTCTCTCTCTCTCTCTCTCTCTCCGGGGTGATTTCATACAAGTTCAAAGTGTGTGTGTGTGTGGTGGTGGTGTGCGTGCGTGCGTGTGCGTGCGTGCGTGCGTGCGTGCGTGCGTTTGTGCGTGCGTGCGTGCGTGCGTGCGGTTTGTCGTGCGTGCGTGCTGCGTGTGTGTGTGTGTGTGTGTGTGTGTGTGTGTGTGTGTGTGTGTTGTGTGTTTTCTGCAGGTATCAATTATGTACCATTTTGGAGAATTATAATTAATGAACTCGTCATACAGTTAGGTTGGAGTTACAGATGAACAGAAATGTGTGAGCTCATTACACTGATATGAAAATTAACAATAGCTCTCAACATGTCTTTTCAAACGTGCATTTGCCAACTGCATGCAGAGATTTCCTTGTTAATATCTTGTACTTGATAGCGAGGCGAGTCACTTTTACAAGGAAGATGAAAACATGGGTCATTATAACAAGGAACAAACTGGACACACTTGTATTTGTTTTTGTGGCAGTATGTCTCATGTCTTGTGGGGACTGTCATTGCAGTGGTTATACGTGGGTAAGCGGTGTTTGAATATTTAACTTTACATGGACGCTGAGACACGTGATTAAAGACAGACGATCACTGTTTGTAGGAACAAGTGTGTTCCCGATATGTAGGGCAGTCCAGGAGTTGCCAGACGGGAGGAAAGGGAGCGTGGCTTGGGCCAAGCCGTTAGCCTTTTTTTTTCAATGTTGGGGGGTGGGGGGTGTAAAAGAAAAACCTAGTTTTTCTTGAGACCAGCGAGCGGCCGATTTTGATGTAGCACAGATATCTGCTAGGGATTCCATGGTTAGAATATTGGTAAGTTGCCAGTTGGGGAATGAAAGAAACATAAGGGTAGAAAAAAATATTAATAAGTAAATGTAAATAGTTGATGTGATTAAAAAAGAAAACAAACGATTTGGTGTAATGAAAAGCATATCGTAAAAACGCACAATTGGTTTAAAAGATGTTTTTTTCTTCTTTTTAATTCATACTTTTTTTTTTTCAAGATTTCACTTTGCGCCTCCAGCTGTAGGTAGGATTGTGTTTTGAATTCCACAATAAATTCGTATCTTTTTGTGGTATGTTATGTGTAGAGTGTCTTTAACATTTTTTACATAGAATTATACTCTAGCTAATATGAGGCCTAGGGTTTCTTTTCAGAAACCTCAGCGTCCAACTCTCGGACTCAAGTTCCTTCCTCCTGGAAAGTTAATCCGCGCTGGTGGAATTTTTAAGAAACAATTATGTAAGTGTCAACTGTGCAATGATTGGAAAAAAAGAAGAAACTTGAAATGTACCATCCATATGTTGCTCTTTGAAGAAGGAAATTGAAATGCATCTATGTTATCATGCGGCTACTTTTGTGAATTTTGTACATTTTTCGGCATTGTGAAATTTTTTTTGCTTTGTTCACAACATTGGTAAGGGAGCTAAAAAAGTGATTTTTTTGTTTCCCCAGTATCTACTTTGGATGCCTGGATTAGAAGCACGTATGGAGTAAGATGTCATATGTGGGATTGAGTGCTGCAAATGTGTGTGACAGGGACGTTGAGCTAAATCCAGGACCTGATGACGACAGACAAGACAGTGCATAGACAACCGCTGACAAGAGAAGTTCCCATTTACCCCTCTACATGTCTGTGGTGATTCTTACCTGTCAGCAAGCATTACAACAGCAGACCCTAAACGCTACGCAGTGACAGGAAAACAGGTTCAAATCATTAACATCTAGCATAGAACTCATGAGATAGGTCATCAGTGCAGTTAAAACAGATATTAGTCTTTTCAGAGTTAAATGTGATGAAATCGATGACCACTGTGAGAAATGTGAAAGTGACAGTGGAAGTGCTTTGCTTCAAGATACAACCACTGATATCAATGAACTCTATCAGAGAAAGAAAACGACAACAAAAAGTACAGACTCACAAATACAATTAGAGATATGATGAAAGAAATGAAATGACTGAGGGTGGAGGCTCACAGACGTAAGGGGTTTTCCCAGGGAGATAATTTACAAATGGTGTGCCAGTGGCAGAGGGCAAGGAGACCTTCGACTCCTGTGCCAGAGCTACGACAGACATCCTGAACTACATAGACAGGACAAGACATGGATAATAGATGACACTGCTTGGTCCTATCATGTAGTCCAGAGCAGCGATGGCGGACCCTAATGTATATTTGTGAAGTAATATATTCGGGGGGACATCACAGTGGACACATACACGGACTATCATGACAAACTGAAGTAAAAAGGAGTAATTATGGCCAATGACTTTGCCCACCGACAAGCCAGTGTAACTGCTGAGGCCAAGAAAAGGACAAAGCGGTGGATCCTGATGCAAAGCAACAACTTCAAATCCGACTAAACCACAACATGACAATGTAAAGAATTAGGTTGCAGGTCATCATGGTCTACTTCTTTTTCAATACCTAGAAATTGAGACCATTCTGTTTTACAGTAACATCTATCTCTAAGACGTAACTTCTTACCTAGAGAGGTTTACATGTTGTCTTTACATAACTGGTAGAGAGAGCATCAGTAATCAAGGTCAGGATGTTTCAAAGTGTTGCGGTAGTGGAAGGAAGGAGAGTAAAAGACTGACAGTGCTTGTAAAATGAAACGTGGACACCATCTATCGTTCATTCTCTCATCACATGTATGCAGGCAAACTGCCTCTCCTGTTCTTAAATGACTTATATCAAAAGGTGCTATGTAAAAGTTACAATAGCAAACAAGGAGAAGACATTTCTTATTATTTCCTTCCGACTAGTTTCTTATCTTTGGAGTTGATAAGACGTATGTCTTCTGATTGTAGTAAGGGCTGGGACGCTTTATTCCTTAATTGTGGTGGGTGGTGTAAAGGTGAATGGATAGGAATGCGTGTGAAATCATAATTAAAAAGGTCATGAAATTAAATTGAGATTTATGTCGTTAAATTACACATGATGATAATGGTGATGGTGGTGAAGACGATGATAACAATAATAATAATAATAATAATTATTATTATTACATATGATAATGTGATTGGTAGTAGTATTGATTAACAATATAATAATATTATTATTATTAGATTATTAGTATTAGTAGTATTATTATGTATTATCATTTTATTACTATTATTATTATTATTGTTGTGTTTTTGTTGTTGTCGTTGTTGTGTACCTTGTTGTTATCAGTAGCATTTTGTGCATTAAAATGTGACATACTTAATCTCATCTATGATCTTAATTTTTCTAAAAGGGTGTTAATTTAATGGATTTGCATCGCATTCTCCTCCCACCTGTGCCTGCACTGAGCATTTCACTCTGCTGTTGCATATCTTGAGCACTTGTGAATCAACGACAAATTGCTTTTCTTTTATTATTATTCTCTCTGTAGGGAATTTGGTAGCAAACGTTGAGGGAATCTATGCGAGTCTGTGGTAGAATAGTGACAGAGTGTGTGTTAAACATAACTAACGACCCGATGACTTGTTGTTGATATGCGTTAGTATCCAACATTAATTGGATCAAAAAGCAAAATACTGATTCCTTTTGATGTATGTTCATATTGATTATTCTATCCTTTTTTTTTCTATTTTCCTTGAAAACAAGCCAGTAACATTTGTCGTAGTTTATAGGATATAAACTTTATTGATTTTTTTTCTTAAATTCGGCAGTGTGTTGACGAGTCCTACAAGTGCAGTGCTATTCACCCCTCCCTGAAAAAAAGTCTCTTGACACCGGCCTATGTACCAATGCTAGGAGTACTGAGTCGTTTCTATCTTCAGCATCATCATGGGAACTCTATAGTTTTCCCTGCAGTGGTTCGTTTCTAGATGAGTACAAATAAATGGGAGTAAGTTACCACCAGTGAGACGAGGATCCCAAAGTCCTCCAAAAACATTTTGAATGTCCCTCCATAGCTTCCATCTCCCTGTTTTTGTGCGGTGTAATGGCGTTGTATGACTGCCCCTACAAAGAAACGAGGCGGGCTGGGGAAGCTTACTTTGCCCTGGTACTTCCGCTGCCCGTCATCTCAGGTGTGTCTGCCCCCAGATCATGTGTGTGAGGGCAGAAACCAGTGTCCTCAGCATGACGATGAATGGTATTGCTCCATGTCTTGTCCTGACCAGTGCTCCTGCCAGGGTCTTGCTTTAACCTGCAGACAGGTGTTCCCTGTGGATGCATTCCCAGACGTGCGAATTTAGACGTGTCTTATAGCAGAATGAGAGCGGAAAGTATGTATGTAAATATAATGCTGATATATCTGAACATGACAATTTTGCTTTCTAAAAGAACTTTTCCTTCCAAAACTCCCTAATGTGAAGGTTTTAGATTTTCGTGAAAACCAATTAAAGGGACTTTTTTCTTTGGAAATCCTCAACAATGTCAGCAACCTTAATTATTTGGTTTTGGCAACAATCCTTTGGCTGTTTTGTTTACAAGAGGATCAAACGGAATGACGTTTCCTAATCTCAGAATCCTGGACTTGGCATTTGTCAAGATCCCAAAAATTTAGACCTAACAAACTTCAGTCTTTCTCAGGACTGGGTTGCCCTCAACCTGTCTTACAGAAAACACGCAAGGCGTGACTGGAAAAGGTTTTGACAATCCTCTTCTCGCCAAATGGACCCACCGTGGTAGTGAGATATCAGATTTTCCTAAAACGTTTTTTGAGGAATCTGATAAAGCTCGGGGAACTGCATGCTGATAAACTTCAACCCTTGCTGCATTCAACTTTGCCAGAGCACTTAAATTTGGGGGGAAAACTGTGAGGGCACCCCTCCCCTTTTTTTCCACCTGTGATCGTCTTCTTGGGAGCTAAGGTGCAGCAGGTTCTTGTTTCCTTTTATCACCGTTTATCCTTATAGGCAACTGTCTCATTTGTGTTAAGTTTACTGGAGAGGGTAGAAAAAAGCAACACTGAGACATTTTTGTGTCACTATGTGGGTCTAAAAGCCTGATGGGAGTTTACCTTTCAATACTGTGTGGGGTGGACCGTATGTACAGGGGTTCGTATCTGTGAAGACACAGCTTGGAGATCCAGTATCTTGTGCAAGTTTTTAGCGTTTATATTCTTGCTTTCCTTGAAGTAGCCGTCTTTGTAGATTTTTATAATGATCCTGGAGGGGTGTGTTTGCCCCCAGGATGAACAAAGGAGGATATCGTGGGGAAAAAAAGCGATTTTACCTCTCTGTCCCCGGGCTGGTTGGTGGGCTGTCTGTCTCTCTGTAATTCCCACAGTGTCATCAGACTATGAGTTTCTTTCAGACAAGTCTCTGCATCCCACTGCCTGTTTCAGTGATCAACCAGGGGGCATCATTATGCCTTCAGCCTAAAGGTCGTTCTGAACAGCACGATGATTGTGTTGGCTGTGGTGGGACAGATTTACATTTACTTCACGATCCAAGATGACACTTTATTTTTTCTGGCCATGACGACCAAGCAAATGATTGTCTCATTAGGATTATCCGTCAAACGTCGTTTCATTCGGGATGTGTGCTGTTGGGGTCTTGTGACGTGTTGGGCGTTTTGACGTCACATGGCATGTGGGTTCATGGCAAGCTAATGTTCTCGGTATCAGTTTTCTTTAATTTTTTCCAGTGCATCTATAACGCCGTTCCTGTAGTTTGAATATTTTTTGGAACGTCGAAGACAAGTGCAAAAACAACGCGTTTTGAAACGTTTGGGTTTTGCTGTTAGAGATAAAGTAGCGTGTATTTAACATATGCTGCACATTTTTTCCGAAGAAAACAGGTTCTGACATCATTGGTGTGCCGTATAATTTTTCTCTTCTTTCTTTTTTCTTTTTTTTTCTTTCTTTTTTTCTTTCTTTTTCTTTCTTTTATTTATTTTCTATAATTATTTATTTAACTTTTTATTTATTTGTTTGCTTGATTACTCATATATATATAATATTATATATATATGTTTACTTAGCAGTGGGGTGGTTTGTTAAAAGAATGTTAAATTGATCTCTCTGTCTCTGTCTGTTCTGTCTGTCCTTCTGTCTGTCTGTCTGTCTGTCTGTCTCTCTTTCTCTCTCTCTCTCTCTCTCTCATCCTCTCCCTTCTCTCTTCCCCTTTTCCTTTTCCCCTCTCTCTCCCCTCTCCTCTTCCTCTCCTCTCCTCTCTTGGGGGACGTCATCAAGAGGCGACAAGTAACAAATTACATGAAGGCGCAGTTCCCGGGGAGTTTCAGTCGGAAGGACTGGGACAGCAGAAAGTGTTTTTTAATAATATTCCAACAAACATATTCAGTGAAACTATAAGGAAATAGACTGACTTAGTCTTGTGGGAGACGCATCGGACTTTTCGTGGGCAGTGCCTAGTGTAAAAACTGGTCGCGCACCATTTGTTTCAAGTAGCACACGGTAGAGGACACGTGCGGCATTATTTACGGTATGCGTTGCATCGTTTGGCGGTGGGTGTACGCATGGCAACGTGAACATCTTTCGGTGGTTCACTTCGAACGATAACATTTGTGGGTGTGGAGGGGGGAACCAGGAACAGTGCAGGGTTGACATGTGTGCTGCTTGCATTGCCATCACTGACCAAAAACAACCTTGCATTCCGTTTGTATACCCGCCCTTTGTTTCCTGTTACCCCTGCCAATGTTTGCTGTGCGTGTGTGTGAGACGTCATCTCCTTAGAGAGACATCGATTTTGAACCCAGGCCCGATCACCGTCATCTAGAAGAGAATCCCTTCATTCTGCCGTGTTAGTGGGAAAAAGCGGATCCATATCAGCGAGTGTGGGAAAATGAATTTTTGACAGCAATACGTCCAAAAAAGTCAAGAACACGGGGAACAAAATGCTGCCCTTAGAGGAGACTTAGTGAAATTAAGTGCGAACTGGAAAAGGTTTAAAAAAAGAATGCAAAGAAATTAATCAGAGATGTAAGACTTAGAAAGAGAGAACAAGAAATTAGCAGAGACAGTGTCGTCCTTATCGTCACAAATGAAAAGTTTGACCTAGGTTATATCCAATACGATATCGAACCAAAAGAAAGTTCGAGACTGTCGAGGATCTGAGGGAAGAGGTGAAACATATGACTGTTGAAATTGAAACCCGTTGGGGGAGTTTTCACGGAAAAGACAACCTCAATTATTTGGCATTCCTCAGGTTTAATGAAGCGAAAAATTACAACCGAGTGCTAGAGCAGTGGCCTCAGCCTTAAAAAAGTGGAGGGAGGGGGGGGGGAAACAAGCAGTGGAACGAAAAGGACATTGTGCGTGCACATCGTGTATGGCAGGCTAAAGCGGGAGAACCTAGCACCATGATCGCCAAGTTCCGAAACTGGAGTGATAAAATGTCTGTGCTAGAGAACGGAGAAATATTCGTTCTAGCTCAACCGCCCTCACCAGTTCGGGCGGTCGCCCTAGAACGAATATTTCTCCGTTCTCTGACAAGTAAGACTTCAACAATGAATTAAAAATGATAATCCATCACACCTTCTCCTTCAATAACCAAAAAATAACGATTATCTACAAACATGCATACTGTGTAGGATTGTCCGTTTTCAATACTAATTTACTAAACTTTTCAGATGTTAGTTTTTGTTTAATCCTGCGTTTTTCCTGATCATTTTCAATAACATCATTTTCGCGCATACATTCATCAAATGCGTCTCTGTCTTTCATGTGAAATAAAACTACAGTCTTTAACTGTTCTCTAAAGTATTTTAAAATCCCCACACTTATCCTAGCATGACAAATTTTATAAAACGAAGTAGACAAACAGACAGACAGACAGACAGACAGACAGACAAACACTAGGTAGGTAGGTAAGGCCGGCTGGATCAGAATACTGCAGAGGCCCGTCATCAGGTCGACACCTGATTACTTAATTTGTGGTGTTGGGTCTTATGACTTGGCAAGGCCCAATACCGCGTGACCGGACATGACGATCTAGGCCCAACGCCCCCCAACCAGCGCCTCTCAGTTTAGCCACGGCTTTCAATGCAGACGGATGTGTTTTGTTCACAGAGGAACAGCTTCTTGCTATAGATGATCATGTGTTTTATTACAACTGTATGGCGGAGTATCTAAACAAAAGAAAATCAGGCGGGCCCAGTTCTTTACCTCCTAAGCCAAAGAGAAGTATTGCTTTTTTGGAAAGCGAGGAGAAAGAAAAAACGAGAACCTACTATTGATGAACTACACAAGCACCTTGAAAGCTTGTTGATTTAAGACAGAGATTTAGCTGATATATTTGAAAGAGATGTTGATAACTTTGATAAGCTTTTGCATTTTGAAGACAATGATTCTATTTCTAAAAAATGGCGCTGTTTTATTCAAAAAGCTCCAAATGTTCAGTGACAGGTTTACTACCTGGCGATCAAGAGCCGCCAAAAAACACTTAACTCCGCCAATGCTGGTCCTAAGCCCGGATGAAAAAGAGGAGAGTTAAACTCTTTGTGAAACTCTTTGTGAAATAGGCGAGAGGCATGTGCTGCGGCGAGACTAACCTTGCTGACTGTTACTATAAATGGCTGTTCGCGCGTAGTTTCCAAGCCAGTGTTGTTACTGGTTAATTATAGTGGTGTAGCACTGTTCTCTAATTACCAAGTCACAGCGCCGAAGCACAGCCTAAAAATAGAACCGTTCACGCGTGTGAACGGTAGCCTACCTGCTAGTCACTTCCACAGCGGTAGTTTTACTAGCCTGGCTGCCAGAAAGCGCCCAACAAAACTGGGCCAATCGGCAGAAGCTGCCGATTGACCTACAAAGCCCCCTCTACCCCACCTGCTGGAGCTGTGCCAACACTCCCTTCGCCTGCTTAAAGGCTGTCTCAGACGGCCGCTGAGAGAACTTTGAAGAGATCTTGTGATTATTGATTCAGGACTTTAATAAGTGATTTTAGCGGCTGTCTCGAATTTACGTCGCTCAAAGTGCAAACCACAAAAAGCCCCTTTTACATTCCCCCCCCCCCCCCCCCCCCCCCCCCCCCCCCCCATGCACCATCCCGTCTATTGTGCGAATGATTCTCGTGTGTGTTGGGTGTGTGTGTGTGTTGGAGAGAGAGTAGGCCAATATCTTTCTTTTTTTCATTAAAAACTTTTTTTCTTTGAAACACTTGACACCTTCACCCTAAGTCACCCCAAGTCACCCCAAGTTCTTAATTAAGTTCTTAATCAAGTCACCCCAAGTTCTTAATAAAGTTTTTAATTAAGTCACCCCCAAGTTCTTAATCAAGTTCTTAATTACGTTCCTCAGAGAATGTAATTATCTATGTTCAAGCTCACCCATCTTATTTTGCACGAAAACCCCCTTTTTACATACAAGTCACGTCCATCGCATATCAGTTTTGGCCAAAATCAACACCTGTTTTCTAAACAAAATTAACACGCAAAAACAGCAAAAATTGACGCAATTAGTACATTAAAATGGGGGCTTACGTGCTAGATAAGATAGGGTGATCGTGAACAAACATATTTACATTCTCTCCAGACACATAAAAATTATGGGTTTACAGTATGCTCTTCTACTTCTAACACTATAATAAATTAGAACAAACAACTAGTCTTCCATCTTGATTAGGAAGCATAGGCTCAAAGATTGTCCCTATATTTCATACTGTTTGCATAATGCTTTTAGTTTTTTAGCAACTTTTTTCTTCTCCACACTTTCCTTTTGTTCTATTTTACTACCTTCGCTGGCTGCTTTGGGGGTGCTGTTGGATTCTTTTTTGAACCCTTGGTGATGAGAACACCACAGAATTATGGACTTTGGTGTGTCTCAATTTGACACCAAGGGCACAGACACAATCAGCCGTGTCTTCCTGATGAGTCCGATCCAGCGGACGAAAGGCCTAGGAGCGGGCAATACAGATAGATCTGTCTTTCAAGGGGAGTGCGATGGTTCCCTCGGGCAGCTAGTGAAGGGTTTGTCATATTTATAATATATTCCCCCCATTTTCTTCATCTATTATTTTTTTTTTCAATAAATAAAATCTTTGCCAAGTCGTTACTATAATGACTGAAGAATTGTTAACCTGCACTTGTTTTCTCCCACTATTTAATTGTTCAGCAGTATAATGTTTGGTCATCAGTGGGAGATTGCATCTCTTAGGAGATCCAAGTAAAGGTTGTTCTGTACAATTCTTAGCCACTCACAATGCTTGGGTTATTGAACAGCAGAGCTGACCACTCAGACTGTTCCATATCTTTTGATCTCCCTTGCATCCTTGAATGGATCCTCAAGCATAGGCTCAAGATTGTCCCCTATATTTCATACTGTTTGCATAATGCTTTTTAGTTTTTAGCAACTTTTTTCTTCTCCACACTTTCCTTTTGTTCTATTTTACTACCCTTCGCTGCTGCTTTGGGGGTGCTGTTGGATTCTTTTTTGAACCCTTGGTGATGAGAACACCACAGAATTATGGACTTTGGTGTGTCTCAATTTGACACCAAGGGCACAGACACAATCAGCCGTGTCTTCCTGATGAGTCCGATCCAGCGGACGAAAGGCCTAGGAGCGGGCAATACAGATAGATCTGTCTTCCAAGGGGAGTGCGATGGTTCCCTCGGGCAGCTAGTGAAGGGTTTGTCATATTTATAATATATTCCCCCATTTCTTCATCTTTAATTTTTTTTTTTTCAATAAATAAAATCTTTGCCAAGTCGTTACTATAATGACTGAAGAATTGTTAACCTGCACTTGTTTTCTCCCACTATTTAATTGTTCAGCAGTATTATTTTTATATTTAATGAGTTTATGTCTACTAAAATTTTTTAAAATTGCCCGGGCCCTCCCCAAAACCCTTTTTATACCAAACCCTTTTAAATTTTTTCCATTTACTGCGAAACAAACTCTGGGGGCTTTTTAAATACGCAAACCATTTAAAACCAACCCCAAATTTTTTTTAGTTTCAGTATAAAACTTTCATGTTTATTCCCATAAGACAATACTAACTAACTACAAAGGAGTCCTCCCAACGACAGCGCTTTAAAACCTTTAAAATTTTCCTAGGGCAAAAATTTCATATGAAAAATCTGCAACGATTTAACATTGACCTTCAACTGACTTTAGAAAAAAATTTAGACCGCAACAGGGGTTGGGGCCATTGTATTTTGTGGGGTGCAAAAGGGGGAATTTGCTTATGACTACTGTTGGCCACACCTCTTTCAACCAAACAAACAATTTCGATTGGGGCCCATAGAACAAAAAAAACCTAATGCTTGGGCAAAAATTTCTTAGATAAAGTAAAGGGCCTAACAACCCCGGAAACAAAGACTTAATGACCCCTAAGGACATACTTTTGGGTTCTATTAGGACCAAAAGCACGGGACCAAGTCACCATAGTTGATCATCAAAAGGGCTTTGACCCCCAGAAAAAATTTTTGGGCCAATTTAGAAGATCTATTAACTTGCTGTAAATTTGGGCCTGCCAGAAATAAAAGGGGTACAAGACTTTTTTCCCACATCGGGGTAAAATTTTTACTTTTTGTGGGGTCGGGATTATAAATTGCAACCCCTGACCTTGACTGGGGTTTGGCAGGGATACAGAATTAAACAATGAAATCCCAATAGCGGAGCGCCCAAAAATTAAAGGGCACAATAAAGGCCTTAAAACACAAGGCCCGCCCCAAACTTTTTAAAAAAAAGTACTTACCCTAAGAACCAGAAAGGGGCCCCACCATTTTATAACGACCACACCAAAAGCAGTCCAAAAACACACCCCTTTGATCTGCCTCACACTGACAGTCACACTACGAAAAGCCCTTTTTTTGGGTTTTTAATTTTTACGGGATTAAAGCTAAAACTTTTTTCACAAAAAAATTAATTCCAGCACCCGGACCCTAACGTCCACAAAGGGGTAAACCAAAAATTTATAACCGCAACTTTCCTATATAAAAAAAAACCCCAAACTAAAAACCACTCCCCTATTATGCCGGGAAAGAGCATCAAGCGTTTTGGCTGCTAACTTCTTTTTTAATTTTGCTAGGTGACAATTTTTTTTCTAACCCAAATTTTTCCCAGGCTGAGGGGTTGGGGGAAATTTTTACTGGCCCCTTGGGTGCACTGCCGGTTAAAGCATAAACAGTTTTAAGATAGCAAACCCAAAAAGCCGTTAAATATGCTAACTTTTGGGTTAACCCCTTTTCCCGAACAGGGGCCCTTTAAATTCTTTCTGCTAACGTAGGTTTCATAAAGTATTCTGTTTATATTTTTCTCTTTTTCTCGGTTTGTGATTTTTAACTGCCCCTCTTTTATTTAGAAACATTTTCTAACAGGGGGCCCCCCCTTTTGTAACATTAAATTTTTTATTTTTGCTGTATTAAAACCCTTTTTCCTTTCGACCTAAATTGTTTTTCATCTGCATCAGAGTTTATTTTTTTCTTTTTTCTTTTCTCTTACCAGCCCCAAATTTTGCCCAAATTTTTTTCTAGTTTTGCCCTTATTGACTTTTGGCGATCAAAAAATTAAAGCCCCCCAAAAGGATTTAAAAAACCCCAAAGGGGGGGAAAGGAAGGGAATTGGGGGGCCCCCCCCCCCAATTTTTTTCTCCGTTTTTTTGAAATGTTTTTCCCCATTAAAATCGGGCCCTTTAATTTTTTGCTTTTTGCTTTTCTGTTCTTGGGGCCCAAATCCTGAAAAGAGGTCATTTTTAAATTTTAATCGTTGGGTTGGGAAAACCCTTTTCAAACCCTGTTTTGTAAACCCACCGCAGCCCTCAGAGTTAAATCTCCCCCTTTAAAAATTCCCAAATTTTCCTTTTTTCAACAACAGGGAGTTTTCCAAGAATTGTGCTTGGGCTTTTTAAAAATGGGGTTTAGTCTTTTTTTTAAATAAACCGTACAAGGTCCCCCTTTAATGGGGTTTTTAATTTTAAATTTAAATGATTATCTTTATCTATCTCAAAAATTTGGAAAACCCAAAGGGGCTTCTGGTTTCTCTCGGCCTATATGTCTAATATAAAGATTCAATTTTTATCTTGCAATCGTATTTACGTAATCCCCTCCCTGAACCCACTGGGTGCTTCTTCAAGCTTTTTTTGCAATGAAAGGGCCCATTCTGTTTCATCTTCTTTTTTCTTTAGAAGGATAAGGCACTTTATAATCTTCATTTCCCTATTTTTTTTTATATTCTTTTTTTTTTATAAAAAAAGAACTCAAAACGGTTGGGACCTTGGGGCCCCTACAGAAAAAGAGAAGGAACCCCCTGGCGTGAAAGGTATAAGGGAAACGGGAATTAGGGGAAAACCCATCAACCGTTGAGCCGGACAGGTTTATCATTAACCCCGGTTTGGGGCTTTACATGTTATAATGCCCGGAAATCTTAAAATATCAAACAAAAGAAAATTAAATCGGGGCAGATCCAATCTACGTTGTTGCTAATTTTTGGCAGGGCAAATTTGTTTAAAACGTTTTTGCAATTAAAATGAGGGCGTAAAGTTTTTGTACTAAGAGAGGGAGAAAATTTTTGCCCTCTATTCGATCTATGGCCCGCCTAAAAAAAAAGGAAAAAAAGAAAGTTTATCAGGGGAAAACAAGACTCAAACGGCCTCAAGCCACTTTTAAAACGGGGGGATTCAAAAAAAATGATGTTAAAATGAGGCAAATTTTGCAAAAAACATTGGGAACAGATTCCCGCATCCCCAGATTTTTAACTGTTAAAGAGCTTTTGCCAATTACCCAAGGGGCCTAAAAGAAAAAAATTTCTTATATCTGACATTTAAATTTTACGGTTTTTGTCCCCTTCTTCTGAAGGGCCCCTTTAATAAATACACAGTTACGACATTTTCTTGGGGTTTGATGTTGTTACTAACCCCGGACTGGCAGAACAATCTTAACCCATATTTTAAAAAAAAAACTTATTTATTATGAAAACTTTTTACACGCCATTACAGAAAAAAAGAAACAAAACGGGGACCCTCTTTGGAACATACATCAAAACAGTTTTCTAAAGTCCCCTTTTAAAAGGGAATTTTTTTTTCTTATTTTTTGAAGAAACAAACTCCTTTTCAAAGAAACAGAACGTTTTTTTTAATCCAAAAATTGAGAAGGGTTTGGGCTGGGTTAAAAAATGGCAATCTGATCGTGTATTCGGGGCGGGGGCTTTTACCAACCCAACCTTTGATGAAATAAGAAAGTTGTTTGCTGGAGGGAGGAAGGGATCCTGCAGTTTTTCGCGTATGTAAAAAAAATTCGCCCCTTTTTGATGTAAAAACTTTTTAAAACTTTCTTATTAACCAAATAGGGGTTTTGGTTAATTTTTTAAAACCAATTTGACAACAGAAATTTTTTGGAAGTGGGGGGGGGAAAGGGTAGGGGAAGATGGTATAAAAAAAAATATTCGCAAGAAAGCAACGGAAAAGCCCCCCAATTTAAAAAAGAAATTTTTTTTTATGGTTTTTTGATCGCAGCTAAAAAATTTTAAAAAAAAAGGCTAAAAGGGCGTGGCTTATTAAAATGTAGAAGAAATAACCTATTAAAAAAAAGATGGGTGGCTTGAATTTCTACCTAAAGATCCGCCCCTGTTCTCTTTTCTGCGGGGTTACAGGGGGTGGGGAAAAATGTCTTCGTACTTTATTTTTTACCCAAAAAAAAACAGGTTTTATTTCGAGCACATTGTTATTTCTGCACAAAACCCTTAAGCACAACCCAAACTTACAAAAAAAGGAAGTTATTTGGGCAGACAGAATATATTTTTTTGTTTTATCCAAACGACAAAAAAAACGACTGTTTAGAAAAATTACTATAGACGATTTGGGGAACTGAAAAACTGTTTATTTTTGAGACTTTTTGCTGAAAGAGGGCAAATTTTTTAAAAAAAAAAGCTCCCGGGCAAAAACAGCTTTGCGGGGGCACGCCTTTGTTTCTGTGCCTTTTTTAAATCAAAAATTTCCAAAGTTTTTCTTAAAAGGATTTAATCGCAGTTTAAAAACGGGTTTTATTATTTACACTAAGGGGCAAAGAAGTTTTGAAGAATGTTTTTTAAATTGAAAAATTTTATAATAAGGGGGCAAAGTGAGCAAAAAAAAAAAAAAAGAGCAGTTAGAAAAATCAAGCACGCTAAGCATGCTTACAAATGACCCCCCAGTTCAATACGTTTGTTTATTATAATTTTTTTTCTATTAATTGCTTTTAACAATTTGTTATTATAATTTTATTTTATAAAAGAAATGTCATAGGGCCGGAATTAAAAGCGCAGCTAGCTCCTAAATGCTGCAGTGAGCTAAAAGACCTAGCAGACACAACTGAGTTTGATCTAATAGGAGTGCCAGGAAATGTTTATGGATTTGAATACACAGATGATGGGGTTTACAAACAAACAGCATTGAAGACAAAAACGACGCAATATCCTACACTGAAGAGATAAGAAATTTAAGGGCAAACGATTTTGGTAATTTTGAATACAAAATTCATAAAGAGAGAATGCTTGGGTTGCTTCCTGAAATTGACTGGAATTTTAAAATTTGAACTACGAAGCCCTAATGTTACTATGATAACAGAAAAATTTTAGAAAAGCTTTAAATGCAGGACCCGTTCTTGTTAGCCTAGTTCCAGGAAAACAACAGAAAAAACATATTGAAATAACTAATCGGGGTTCTGAATATATGCTACAGAGAAGAAGACCTTAGCTGAAGTGGGAGGTGACACCGTCGGTTTAGAATTTACCCAACGCTAGAATCACTACCTAAGCAAAAGACGATGATTTTTGTTTTATTTATTTCTCGAGGGAGGGAGATACTAGTCTGCCAGAACATACGTTAATTAGAGGATACAAAAAAAGGCTGAAAACTTGGATGCCCCTCTTAGGTCGTTATTGTTATTACTAAAAACGGAGGTGAAATAAACACCCATGTATTTATTGACAAGGTTACTGTGATGGTTGACAAAGACAAACTAACACTACTCAGCTTTATTTTCATTAAGTATGTTAATTTTATTGCGTTTTACTCTATTGATGAAGTGCTGACAGAAGGATTAATAAGAAGATATGTATAAGATTAATTTAAAAAAAAATAATCTTATTTAAAAATGCATGTTCAACAGTTTAGGTTAGAGCAAATAACTGAACTTCAAAAGGAAATAGAAAGCGACTTGGATAAGTATAGAGTTACTAGAAAAAAATATGCTAAAGCTTTAAATACTCTTTCTTATGTAATTACTGGCTCATCGGCTGTAGCTAGCGTAAGTGCTGGTCTAGTGTTGCTGTTTTAAACCACTGGGGTTGGTGCGCCAGCCTCTTTAGCATTAGGGGGCCTTGGTTTAGGGTTAGGCGCCGTGTCTATGATTGTAAGTGCTGTTTTAAAAAAATTAACTCCTAAATTACAAAAGCACACTGCCATTGTAGCCCTAGCATCGGCAAAAACTTTGTTCATTAAGATTAAGAATAAGCAAATCATTACAGGATGAAAACATTACAGACGAAGAATTTCAGAAGCTTATGGCTGACGGTGAGGATTACAGACGACAAAAATTGAACTTCAAAAGAGTGGAGAAAGACTTTTACTTCACGACAGGTAGACACTGATGCAATTAAACGAACATTGAAAAACAAACACATGATCGGTTTAAACACAAAATAGACAAAAAAAGATTAACAAAATGGTTTACAGACTTAATCACCCTAGCACAATTAACACACGCAGCTCTCTTACTGGCTTGGTTATATTGATTGCAACCCCCACCGCCGCAGTGATTCACTCGCTCGCTAGCCTTAGCTGATATTGATCGCAGGTTCAGAGGCGTCGCCTGCTTCAGCCAGTCCAGAGTTTGTCGTCTGCTCTAGCTGGTTGAGACATGCGCACTGGGAAAATCTGTCACTGTCTTCCTGTAAATCTTTTTCTGAAAACTAGTTAACCGGAAGTAAATCTTTTTCTAAAATTTTGTTAGCCGGAAGAACGTGACAACTTTTGTGAGTGCGCATGTGCTAACCTCATTAACATGATGAAATCAAAACAACTTTTGTGAGTGCGCATGTGCTAGCCTTAGTGGATATATTAACATGATGAAAACCGAAACAAAATTTGCGAGTGCTCATGTGTAATATAAATTAGTATAATCAAATCGAGTTTTCTAGAATTCTAAACATGGATGAACATCCTCTCAAAGCCAACCATCAACAAGCCAGCCCTCAACAAGCCAGCCTCAACAAACCAACCATCAACAAGTGGGGCTCGTGTGTTTCATTTTTTAGAAAGCGTTGCAGCAGATTCGAGTATTTTCAACCTCTTCTATAAAAGTCCGCCTTTCCAGAAAGAAAAACGAACTTCGTAGATTAAAAGAAAAAAGTAGGAAGCAAAGACAAAGAATACGCGATCTTACAAAAGAAGTAAGGGCAACAGAGGCGCAGATAGACCAAGTTAATCAAGAAATATCTTCATTAAAAATTTGGCAATGAGTACTGATTCTCAATCACAGTCCGAGTGAGGGCATAGCGCCAGCGTTACGGCGTCAATATTCTTCGTAGAACCCGTCAGGTAAGTTATTGATTTTTACCCTCTACGACTAGCGCCTTGCAGTGTGTTTGGAGATCCACTTCAGTGTGTTATTGATCGTGTGTGGGTAATGAATGTTTTGCAGATTTAATTTATTTATTTATTTAAAATTTTAGGTTTAAAAATGACTGCCGAACTTAGTGTATCTGATTTAAAGAATTGTAATGAACTATTTAACGAAACAATGAAAATGTTAAACATTGATTTTAGTGAATTTGGGTTTGAGAATGATATAGACAATATAATAAAAGATCATAGTGAACTATTTAACAAAGCAATCAAAGTGATTAACATTGACTGTAGTGATTCAGAAAAAGCTAAAATATTGGCGGGCGTTATTGTAAGGTTAACGTGTCTTGAAGTGTTGCGAGGCTTGGGCGAAGAATAAATAGCGCGTTTTTACTTACTTTTATATACATTTATTTTTTTAATCTACGTAAATATTTTGAGTTAAAAAATGAGCCTCACAAACGCGTCTGAGTTTGAAAAACTGCCAGCCAGCGCACTGGCGAAAGGTAGTGACAAACAATTAATCAATATGTTTAGCGAAGTAGACATGGACATCATTAACCCCTCGAACGTTCATGAAAGCGTAGCAAATGCTATCTCTAAAATCCCAGAGTCTCTTCAGATGGAGCCGCCAGTAAAAGTGTTGTTGGCTGTTCTGATTGATTATATAAACGCCTGATGATACTAACATGCCAGTCTGGGTTTCAACAAGGCAGAAAGAAGTAATCAGTTATCACGACTTTAACTCTGACTGGGCTGATTACATGTTTACACAGTTTAATCATGCAAGTGAAGAATGCAAAATTAAGGGGTTCTGGCTGGTCTGAAGGGACAGTCCTTGAAATCAGATTAAGACAAACAAAGTTCTATCCTATAGTTGGCAATTCTCACCTTCCTCTCCCCAAAGAGTTAGTTTTAAAACGAGCAGTCTTAAACATAAAAAATCCTGACAACATGTGTTTTATGTGGTGTGTTTTAGCGCATTTACACCCCGTTATAAAGAACGCAGAAAGAGTATCTAATTATGAAGCATATAAGCAAGAACTGAACTTTGATAACATAGCCTTTCCAGTAAGTATAGAAAGTATATCTCAGTTTGAAGAGCAAAACAAACCAATCACCGTAAACGTATACACATGGTCTGTAGTAGCCAATCTAGTGCCTCTAAGGGTTTCTCCCAACGCTCCTACTTTTGGCAAATCACTTGACAAACATGTAGACTTGATACTGTTTGCAGATAGTACAAAGAGTCATTATGCATTAATCAGAACAATAAGCAGACTGTTAGCCTATACTACAAAAGACAATTTTAAACAGGAGATTTGTAGGTGTTTTGAGAGCATCTCTACTATAAAAAAAGCTGCCACTCATAGAACTTATTGTAAAAGTTTTGTAGACTGTGAAACTGAACTCCTCACACCTAAACCTGGGTCTAAAGTTAGTTTTAAGAATGTACACAAAATGCAGATGAGCCCGTACGTGGTTTATGCTGACTTTGAATCGCTCTTACCGCAGTACTATGGCCCACAACAGCAAGAACAAAAAACAACCTTATTAACCCACCATCAGATTTGTTCTTATGCGTTTATTGTTTGTTAGGTCAGACGGTCACACACGACGACACCCGAGATTTACAAGAGGCCCCAACTCAGCCAGCAGATTTTAGAGCAGATGAAACAACTTCGCATTCATTATCCAACCAACTAATCTTTCAACATTGTTCTACTCCTGAAGACCAAGAACGCTATTATCATCTGCACAACTGTTGGATTATGTAACAGAGATTAATAGGCAATACAGTAAGAGACCACGATCACCTTACTGGCAAATTTAGAGGGCCGCGCACAAACAATTGTAACTCAACTTAAGTTGACCCCAAAAAAATTGAAACTGCCTATCTCTTTCATAACTTAAGAGGCTACGATTCTCATTTTAACATGCAAGCATTGACTTCTGAATATAAGAGTACTTGCATTGCCAGTCTTCAGAAAGTACATTACCTTTACTCTTGACCTGCTTATCCCTTTTATGACTCCTGCCCAACATTTGATGGGAAGTTTAGATAAGTTAGCAGGATCGCTTACAAGCTTTCCACTAACTAAACAATACATTTGACCCATCATTAGAGTCGTAAGGCTCTATCCTGTATTAATACATGAACTCGTGGGATAGGTTTGATGAAGCTCGCCTCCTCCTAAAGGGACGCTTTCTTTTCTAGTCATTAGAGGCAAAGAATAACTGATGTTAGACTATGAATACGCACAGAAGCCTGGGACAGAATTTACACAGTCAAACAATGGGCGACTAACACGATCAATACTTGATGGCAGACATATATGTATATTGGCGGACGTCTTTCAGAAATACAGAACTACATGCATGAAACATTACAGCTTAGACTCATTCATTACATCTCTGCGCAGGCCTTTTTTGGGTATGGCTTTCTTTAAAGTCTACACACATACAGATTGACTTATAATCTGAACTAACCACACTTCAGATGATTGAAGACGGCCTAAGGGTAGTATTAGCATGGCCTCACATCCTTACTGTAAATCTAACAACAATATTTAGACGACTATGATCCCACTAAACCATCCAACTAATGATGTACTAAGACGCTAACAATCTGTATGGATGGCCATGAGTCAACCGCTGCCCGCTTAAAACTTTAAAATGCTAAAGACCTCATGATGTTAACACTGTGTTAAGTATGTTACACAGGCTTACTCCCGATAATCCAGCAGGACTAATCTTGAAGTAGACTAGAATAAACCTAAAGAATTACACGACCTTCACAACGAATACCCACTAGCGCCGCAGAAAGATTAAAGAAATGAGCCCCACAGAACCGCCTAAACTTGTCCAACTTAGGCACAAACTAAATATGTGTGCCATTACAGACTCCCTAATTTTTACTTAAAGACACGACTGAAACAGGACAGCTGTTCACAGAATAATTATCTACGATCAAGACCCTTTATGAGGCCCATACATCCAAAAGAATACCTGATCTTAAAACCAAAGCCACTGATGCTTCAGAAACAGACTTCTTTAAACTGATGACAACAGCTGTTTGGCAAAACTATGAAAAATCCACGCAAGCGTAAAGATGTGAAATTAGTTACTAAAGAAAACCAAGCAATTACGTTTAGCCTCTCAAACCCAACTATCAAACTTAGGAGATTTTAACGACAGCTGGTTGGCATTATGATGAAGCAAAAATGCTTTAAGTTGGACAAGCCGTGTTTATCGGCTTTCACTGTATTAGAGTTGTCAAAGTTATGATGTTTAATTTCTGTAACGACTACTATTTAAAAAACCACAGTACCCTGAAGCAAGAGTCCTTTAACACAGACATCTGATAGTTTATTCTAGACGTCCCCACAGAAAGAACTTCTATAAGGATTTAGAACAGAAGTGGTTTAAAGCACTGACGGATGTATGACACTGTACTATCCAAAAGACAATCCTTACCTCAACTGTAAACAAGAAAGTGATTGGAAAGATGAAGGATTTAACTTAAAGGACGTTTATAAAAAAAGAAAAATGTTTGGTTGGGCTTGCGAAGATTTTAGCTTTGCCAGCCAAACTTCTGTAATGAAGAAGGCTACAGGCATAAAGAAAGAATTTAGTAAAAAAAATATATCTCAGCGCTAACTACAAGCAAGCCTCATTGAAAACAAGTAATTTTTCACACAAATGTTAATCTGCGCTCCTACACTTCATCAAGTAAACACAACTGCTGTTAATAAGAAATCGCTAGTCTCTAACATAACAAGAGAACTTACGTCAGTCCTGAGTTTTCATATGCTGTAGGGCACTTGTGAGAACTTTAAAAGATTAACTTGACTAAATTGGCCTGTACAAACTTAAGAACCTAACAAGAACTTACTTAAGAACCAACTAGTACTTATTTAAGATCATAACTAGTACTTTATTTAAGAACATAACTAAGTACTTATATAAGAAAAACAATAACTAGTACATAAAAAAAGAACTTAATTTTTAGTACTTACTTGTAATTCACTTTGCAATTAACTAAAAAGTACTTTTTATAACTAACGTAACTTGTACTTATTTAGTTATTAACTTGTACTTTATTAGTTCTTAACTGACTTATTTAGTTCGTAACAACTATTCCATAGAAAATGGGTCTACAGCAGAGTTGCGCCTTTTTTTGGCAGAAGCTGACTCTTCTTCTTTACTGGCTTTGTGGGGGTTTGTAACTTTTGCTGCTAAGTAGTGGCGTTAGACATCTGTATGCTAAAGAAACCCCCCACCAACAACCAACAGCAGCCAATACATAATAATACATCTTATCGTTGTTTGTGGATTGTCTGTTTGTTAATTGGTTGTTGGTAATGATGGCGATGTTGTTAACTTTCTAATAATTTTTGTTTTACTGATTGGTTTCTTTTTGCATCTGTTCCATTCACTAGTTTAACGCCCAGCCTCAACACGCCCATGATTTTTAGGCTTAGTAACACTACTCACTTGTGGTACATTCATCCTGTGGAACATTCACTTGCTGTACATTCACTTGCTCCTGCGATTGTCCTGCAACGTCTTCTTCTCTTATCGCTTCTTTTTATTATTGCGATTAAATTTAATTTGATCAAAATTAATAATGATTAAAAGTAATTATCCCATGATGAATGGATATAACATCGTTCCAAATTTATACATGTCACATGCAAGAGTTTTCTAGGACCATGTTTAAAACCGGAAATCTTGGGATAAATCATATTTTAAATTTATCTTCTTCTGAAATCAACCGCGCCCATCTACTTACTAACTTAGCAGATAAACTAATCAAATGTCTGACCTACTGATCTAACCTTTTTGATCCTAACTGTGCTTCCGTACCTAGCGTAGTACTTCTCAACGTCTGATGTAGACAGTTGCTGATTTGCTCAAATACTTATTTCATGATAATACTGTCTATTTTTTCCACACGCAGCAGAGAATATAATCTTCTTTTTTGCAGAGGTCTACGAGTAGTCCTGCTTGCTCCTCCACACTTTTAAAAGATCGTCACAATCCCATCTTTAAAAAGCAATAAAAAATAATATAATACTTTAAAACATGAGTGTAAAGTTGGTTAATTTTTTGTAGTGGGGGGGGGGGTTTTGGGGGGGGTTTTGCAGTGCCTATCGCTGGATTTCTAGTTTTTATTCAACCCTTCAAATGTTGTTAGGAAAAAACCGCCCAACATGGGAAAGATAGATGATTCGCCAAAACCTAGTTGCAGCCTTATTTTTAGCTTTAACAACAAAGATTATTTGATTAAAAAGCACATCCCATAGACGCCTTTCGTATTATGATTATTTTTATTATTTTTTAGTTAATAAAAGATGAGTGAAAAAAAGATTATTAATACGATTTACCATCCTGCGGTAATTGGCGGCCTTAGTAAAGCTATAGCTTTTAGCAAAAAACATGTTTAAAAAATGAAGGCGCTGACCTAGGAAGGTAGACATTGAGATGTTGTTATGGTTATAGTTGTAAATTACGCAGCATTGCTCAAAAGACTTGTTCTTGTTTGCGCAGGGATTATCCAGAAAATGTTAGATCATAGAAAGATTAATTCAAAAAAAATAATTTATAAAAAGATGGCAGGATATAGAATGGTAGGGAGAGCTATTGTTAATGCTTGCCTCTCCGCAGCAATATGGTTTTTAGTAAATTGAGGTCTGATGAAGAGAGAGAACGTCATAAACAAGCATTAGAAGATTTTAGCCAAGGCAAGAGACGCTTATGTGAGAAAAGGAACGAACTGCTCACTTAGACTTTAATTAATAAAAATGTTAAGGCACAGGGCCATGCAGAGCACACATCAATTTACAGACTTGATGAGCAATGAATGATATTACCTTGTGACAGGAACGAAGTTTCTAAAACGTCGCCACCGCCAGAACTGTCTGACTTTTAAGAACCATTGAAGAACAGAAAATAGCAGAAATTGGTTTTATATAGGGTGCTAAGAGCAATCTCTCTTCTCGAATATTACAATCTAAAAAACAAATACAATTAAAATACAGTCCCTTCTTATGGACAATAACGATGTAACAAAATATATTAATTCTCCCTAAGGGGTATTGGAAAGGAAAGACCGCTATTGAAAAACTAAGTAAAGCTGCTAGAGTTGCTGAATCAGATGCCCAAAAGACTGCTTACAAAACAAGCAATTTGCAATATATCTCCTGCCCAAAAAGAATAATAAGCCTAGATGTGTTTAATCAGTTTCCAAAATGACACCTCACCAGAAGGACTTGTTGTAGTCTTCCCATGATAAAGTTAAGAAGAAAAAATTTAAGTAGCTCTGACAGTTGAGACATGGCTCAAGATACAAAGACGCTGAACCTTTAACGGATCAAAGCTCAACTACTGCTTGGCTGTGCTTTACAACAAATATAACAAGCGAGGCCGCATTAAAGTATCCTAGGCTGATGCCAGGTTGATGAAGGAAAGATTTAAAGAACTGTAAACCAACTGTTTTTTAAAACATCATGTTACAGGTTAAGAGAGGAATCCCAGGCAACCATCGATCGCAGGACCTATAGAAAACTTTAAAAGAATCTAGCTGAACGCCTGATTACTATCACTATCAAAAAGATATAATGGACAGAACGCGTAACACAGATGGGGTTAGGAGATTGCCACAGTCTTACGCGCCATGAACATGAAGAAATTTAAAGCAACAGGCCTTAAATCCAGTAAAACGGCCAATCAAATAAAAAAAATTAGCAATTACTGAAGATGCGCAGGGGAGCTCAAAAACTCTTACCGTTTGACTAAAAGAAAGATACTTGTAATGCCTCCTGGAGGAGGCAGTAGGGCGATGTTAGAATTAGAGCCACATACCCCATATGAGCGTAGACGTTTAGAAGTTGAAGAAAAAAAAAATTATGAAAACAACCCCTCCCGGTATTATTTAAGAGAGACTCTTTCTTCAAAAAACCTGCTCCCTAAAAGATCCTTTGTTCGTGAAGACTGCAAGTTGTCCCACCAAACACTGTGAGTTACCAAAAAAATAGTATATATTTTTGCTAAAACTTTTATTTTTGCTAAACCCTAATTTTTATTTCCCTTGGAGAGAATGTAAATATCTTTGTTCAACGATCACCCTATCGTATCTAGCACGTAAGCCCCGTATTAAAATACATTGCGTTCAAGTTTTAGAGGTTTTGGGTTTTAAATTTTTTTTGTGAAACAGTTTGATTTTGGCCAAAACTAATATTCGATGGACGTGACTTGTATTTAAAAAGGGGTTTTTCCGTGCCAAATAAAATGGTGAGCTTAAACCGCATATTACTTCTCTACTCGGAAATGTCTTTTGTCCTTTTGTGTTCATAGCGGGAAACACAACACACACACACACACGCCTCACGCACGCACGCACTATCACACCTGACACGCCACGCACGCACGTACGCACACGACACACACACACACACACACACACACACACACACACACATCACACACTCAACAATCAGCACACACACACAACACATACACACACACACACACACACACACACACACACACACACACACACACACACCACACCACACACACACACCACACACACACACACACCACACACACAACACACACACACACACACACACACACCACACACACACACACACACACACACATCACACACACACACACACAACCCACACACACACACAAACCTGTTCTCTTCATCACTTGTTTATTCAGAACTGGACCTGAATAAGCAATGCAGTAAAGAATCCGAATGCAGAGTGGGTCTTTTTGCGATAAGGCCACCAGCAAATGCAGTAAGTTTGGATAGTGGAGAGATCATAAAGAGAGCGCGAAAGTCCTGTACTGCTTTGATCTGTGAATGCCAATGTGTGAACACGCTCACACTGCACAACAATGTGCGCACCTACCACACATACACCCAAGCACTGGCCACGCATCCTCCCAGCCATCCACTACCTTCAACTAACTCAATTTACAAACCACTCGCATCCCATAACACACACTCTTCCCCCCCCCTCTCTCTTCTCTCTCTCTCTCTCTCTCTCTCAAATTCCCATCTCTCTCTCCTCTTCTCTCTCTCTCTTCTCTTCTCTCTCCTCTCTCTCTCACCTCTCTCTCTCTCTCTCAAACACACACGCGCGCGTCGCCGCGTGCTTCCTACACACAAACACAACATAAATCACACATGTACCTCGGAATATTAGGAGGATGAGAGCTGTTTCCGAAACTCACCCCCCCCCCCCCACACCCCTCCTAAAAAAGGATTTACAAATGTATAATATTCAAAATGGAGTGACGGTGGCAGCGAACGAAAGTAAAATTAGAAATAGAGTTTATTTCTACCGCCAATGACATTGCCCAAACAAAGCACATGACAAGACACGATCATTTCAACCATTTGGGTCTTCTTCAGGCGAAAAAATAAATCACATTAACATTTGGGACAGTACAAACAAAGAACGAAAAACAAAAAAAAAGAACGAAAAATGACTCATCCGTTGTTGTCCATGTAGGGGAGAATGGCCGTAGCGGAAATGACATGGGGATTATGGGAAGGAAAAGGAGGGGGGGGGAGGGGAGTGTGGGGGAGGGGGGATTGCGTAGGGGGAGTGTGTGTGTGTGATATGATAGGGTTGTGTGTCTAGTTTTTGGGATGGTGTGATATCTTTGTGATGGTTGTGGTGATGGTGGTTTTGATAATAATGGGGAGAAAAAAAAAAAAAAAGAAAAGGTTGGGTGAATAAAATAATGATTTCGTTGGGTGATGAAAGAGTAGTGGAAGTTATGCGTGGAAATGAGAAGGTGTGTGGGTAATTTTAAAGGGGGGGGAAAGGGAGGGGAAGATAAATGGGTGATAGGTATGATCGGGGGAGGGGGGGGGGTAAAACGGGGGGGGGGGGGTGAGGTGGAAAAAAAAGGGAGGGGGGGGAGAATGGGGAGGAGGAGGGAAATGGGTTTTTGGGGGTGGGGGGGGGGGGGGGGGGGGGGGGGGGGGGGGGAGGGGGGGGGCAAGAGAAGGAGAGCTCATATCTCACATCATGGGGTGGGGGTGGGGGTGGAGGTTCATATAAATGGTGTTGTTAAAAAGTGAACAATGCTGTGGGAGGGTGTTCATTGCAACAGGTGAAAAATGTGTTAGGCAAAAACAATGGGGACAAGGAAAAAGAAGGTCAGTGGGGAAGGGGGAAAAATGTGTGTGTGTGTGTGTGGGGTGTGTGTGTGTGTGTGTGTGGTGTGTGTGTGTGTGTGTGTGTGTGTGTGTGTGTGTGTGAGTGTGTGTGTTGCAAGTTAGTGTGGTGTGGGTGTGGGGTGTGATTTTGGGGAATATATAGTGGGTTGTTGTTGCAGTGGTGGACCGGTGTAATCATGTACTTGGGTTGGGATGCAGGTGATGCGGGGTGAAGGGAAAGAGCAGGGGGGGGGGAGTGGGTGGTGGGAGGGGGAGGAGGAGTACGGGTAGATCAGAGGGTAGGTAGTTGATTGGTAATAGAACATGGGGGGGGGGGGATTTAAGGGGAAGGATAAAACAAAATTAACATTAAATAGATGAGGGTGGCTGTAACTACTGTATGAAGTGAGTGAAGGGGATGTGGTGGTGGTGTATGTATGTGTGGTGTATGTGTGTGTGTTGGTAGGGGATATTGCCAACTGATGTGGAAGTGGTGGGTATGTGTGTTTGGTTATTGTTGGATATTGATGCCTTGGGGTGTAGGTGCCCAGTTTGGCAATGAGAATGGATTCTTGAGTTGTGCGTTCAAAGCTGTCACTCTGTGACTGCCAGTGTGCCATAACTTTGACATGGTCGATGTTGTGTTGGGTGTGGTTGAAGTGTAAGGGCGACGGGGTTTGGGTCGGTGGTGGCGGATATCAGCCAGGTGTTCAGAGATGCGTGTTTCAAGTTCAGAGATGCGTGTTTCCAACAATAACCAAACACACATACCCACCACTTCCACATCAGTTGGCAATATCCCCTACCAACACACACACATACACACACACATACATACACCACCACCACATCCCCTTCACTCACTTCATACAGTAGTTACAGCCACCCTCCATCTATTTAATGTTAATTTTGTTTTATCCTTCCCCTTAACCCCCCCCCCCCCCCCCCCCCCCTCCAATCAACCCCCCTCCCATCCACCCCGTACTCCCCCCCCCTCCCCCCCCCCTTCCCCCCCCCCTGCTCTTTCCTTACCCCCGCATCCCGCATCCCAACCCAGACAATTACACCCCCCCCCCCCCCCTATGTTTTAA
>CM031623.1:60002571-60023805 GCA_018398815.1 Conus ventricosus | reverse complement strand
AAAGGCCCTTTTCGGCTTACTTAGAGGCCTTTTAACTTGTGCATTTGTCTCTGAACCCAGACTTCAAGACACAGCAGAAAAGGGGAGGGGGTTGCATAGGAGTCAAGAATAAACAGCACTGGGCCTGGAAAACTGGACCCGACTTTTGTGGACGTTCCGTTGACAAAACAGTGGGAAGGAATAAGCTAAGATGAGTTTGGTGAATAAATACTGGTGACTTTAAAAGCAGGCGCAGCTTTGTTTCCTTTGTGTTAGCGTCGGATTGTTGTTTTTTGTGCTTGTCATTTGACGTGAAACACGCAAAGAGGTAGTATTATTTGGTTTCGTTGTTCCTTTTTTAGTGGGTTTAGGATGGAAAGATGTGAAAATTTGTTTGATTGGTTGGACACGTTCAGCTCATTAATAATAACTATACTGAGAGGCAATGAAAACGCAACCCCCTTTTTCGTCCCCGAAAAATGTCAATCACCCAAAATAATGTGAATTATGCACGAGGCATGCAACCTAGCACGCGTATGTTGTATTGCGACGATCGTATTGACAGGCACAGTTGGGTTCATGACGTCATGAGAAAACCCTCCAACACATCTTTTCCTGATAACTGCAAAACACGTGCAACACAGGCATACTGTGATTGCATGCAAACACCCCATGATGCCCCCTATAAAAACACACATTGGCGTTTTACTGACACTCGTAGCACCTTTGCCGCGGTTAAACTACAGACCAGAGAATCAAGCCATTGGCATGCTGAGGGCAGGCACTGCTCACATAGGGCCGCACAACATTCAATGTACACCCATCAACCATAACCCGTCTTGCGACTCGGCACCAAAACACTGGAAGTGTAAACGACCGTCCACGCCCAGGCGTCCATCGTGTGACGACGCACGACAGGACCGCTACATTGTCACGCAGCACCTCCGGAATCGTTTCCAGCCAGCTGCACAAACAGCCCGCAACACTATTGGGACTTTGAGAAAGACCAATCAGCAGCCGTACCGTGCGTCGGCGTCTGGCAGCAGCAGGGCTACGGGCACGTCGACCATACCAAGGTCAGATCTTAACCCATCGCCATCGACTGGCACGCCAGCGATGGGTGCCCGCAGGTGGCTTTCTGGGGAACAGGGTTTGGGGGAATGTTGTTTTTTCGGGTGAATTCCGGTTCAATGTCTCTTTCCGGATGGCCGTGATCGTGTGTATCGACGTCGTGTGAACGTTTTGCGCAACCCCGTGTCATTTAGCGAGATCGTTATGGGGGTGGAGTGGTAATGGTCTGGGTGCAACATGCTCAATGTCGATCGAGCTTGTGTTTGTGCCAGGCAACTTGACGCAAGGCGTTTTATTGACACTGTTCTTGAGCCAGTTTCTTCTCCTCTCTGAGACAGCAATGTGGCGAACAGACTAGTGTTCAGCAGGACAATGCTCGACCCACACACAGCCGTTCTCACACGAAATTTTCCTTCGGGACAGCAATGTGGATGTACATGCAGTGGCCCTCCGAGGTCCCCAGACATGAATCCCACTGAACATTTGTGGACGAACTTGGACATGTGTGCCAGGTCAGCAGAATCCCCCAACTACCGTGCAGAGCTCACCGCAAGCATTGCAGCATCACAGGAACCAGATGATACCTATCGCTTATCAACCGTCTTTTTGTGCTCTTCAATGCCGCCGAAGTTTGCAAGCTTGTTTTCGTGCTCAAGGGACAGCACCAGATATGGACAGTGTAATTCCTTCTGTCGCGCCTAAATGGGCTTCACTTCAGCGAATGTGCACCTGTTATAGCAAACTAATGTACAGTGGTCGCGACTTTTGTCACACGAATTTGCTTTGATGTGTGTTTGTTTCATTTCAATAAAATTGTCAGTTGACAATGGTATTGCGTTTTCTTTGCCTCTCAGTATATGTTGTTGCGTGTAATTGAATTAAGCTTCCCTCATTGCCAATGTTGTGTGTACGTGTGGTATAGTAGTAGTAGAACTTTCAATTTTAGTACGTCTTTTCACAAATGGGATATTAGACGAGAGAGAGAGAGAAAGAGAGAGAGAGAGAGAGAGAGAGAGAGAGAGAGAAAGAGAGAGAGAGAGAGAGATAAGAGATAGAGAGAGAGAAAGAAAGGGATGTGTGTGAAGCATAGGTTGGTGTGGAAGTGCACGCAAAACATGGAATATTTACTACTTATAACATTATAGAAAAACAAATATCTAACCGACTACATATTAAACAAAAGGTAACTTTGAAAGCAAAATCAGATATCAGAAAAAAACATCAGTCACTGTCATGCCAATAAACATGGTTAGTATGCTAAGAGTCACACAATCAAATAAACGTGGGCTCTCGACACGTTTTCCTAACCACCTATGCATGTTGTTCCTGCACTAATTTCGTTTCTGACTGCGTCAAGTTTCAGTCTATAAAATACTGAAACAAGTTTCTTACTGAAACAGTATCACGAACCTGCAGGTGTTCAATGCCTTCAACCTGATCAAAGCCTGAGACATGCTATTGTCGAGCATTAACCCGCAAATACGAGTTTCGGGTTGTGTTTCTAGAACGTCCCAAGCCGAACTTTTTTAAAACTTGATGACTACTCTTGTAAAGCAAGGACCAGAAAGTGACTGTGCACTCATTTCAGTTTTTTGGCTCCTTGTTTTGGCAGATCTGTCAGCAAAATTCATTGCCCCAAATTCCAACAGTGGGAAGGCCCCAAAAAAAGTTAAATCGGTCCATTTGCACATCAAAATTTAATTAAATAACATATTTCCTTTAAAAAAACAAAGGAAAGATGTTATTTAATGTTGTGTACGTGTGTGTGTGTGTGTGTTGTGTGTGTGTGGTTGTGTGTGTGTGTGTGTGTGTGTGTGCGGTGCGTGTGTGCGTGCGTGCGTGCGTGCGTGCGTGCGTGCGTACGTGCGTGCGTAAGTGCGTGCGTGCGTGCGTCGTGGCTTGCGTGTTGTGTGTGACTAGATGTGTGTGGTGTGTGTGTGTGTGTGTTGTGTGAAAAGAGAGAGAGAGAGCGAGAGAGAGAGGAGAGAGAGAGAGTAGAGAGAGAGAGAGAGAGAGAGAGCGAGAGAGAGAGGAGAGAGAGAGAAGTCAAGTACAAGTGATGTCAAAAGTATATTCTTATTGAAGGTTAAGATAAGCAGTTCCAATTTTTGTTAAAAATCCTGTCCTCACAAACAAAAATCAAAAAAATAAAACACAACACATTACAAACAACAAGCTCAAAACTCATTTTGGAAAGGACACAATTTCTATTATGCAATACATAACTCTCAGATCAATATGAAACAATTAATGAAATTATTGTTGGAACAATCAAGTTCAAGGCACACACTCACACACACACACACTCACACACACACACACACACACACACACACACACACACACACACACACACAGCACACATCACACACACACACACACAATAGCGCGTGCGCACAGCGCACGCATGGCACGCCACCACACACACAGGGAGAGAGAGAGAAAAAAAGAGAGAGCCTTAAGACTTCAGACTTTCAGACTTTATTCATTGGCCCATTGTGAAGGGAATGAGCACAATCTATTCACAATACATGTATAAACAAATGAGTTACAGGAAAACATACAACAGCAAAACAACAACAAAAACAACAACACAACAAGACTATCTAAGACGGGTCTGTATTTCTCCCTGATCTTAAACGCCTTAAACAGAAAATACCTAAATTCCTAATAACCGTTATTAACTGTTAGAGCTAAGTAGTAACTGTAACGAAACAAACATGGCGCCTATGAATTTCTGTGGAATACATTTTTGACGAATAGCTCTAAAGAGCTGAACAAATGAACATAAAGTGTATTCCATTTTCCCTCACCTTGCATACACAATGGACATACCAATTCATTTTGTCTAGTGTTGTCTGTATCTTAAGTAATGAGTCCTTATGTCTGAACACCACACTAAGTTTAGCAATGGATCTTTCAGATGCATATCCAAATCAATTTGCAAGTAAAGCTGAGTTACAAACAAAACTGGAATAATTCTGTACAACTCATAACGTCCACTACTTTGTATATGACGTCCCACATTGGCCATCACAGTCAATCAACCTTTGCTGAACCATGAATAACTGCTTGGGATTTCCCAACACCACTGTGACAACCAGACATCCCAAATCCATGCTAGCAGAAACATCACGCACATTTGAAACCAAGTTGTATTTCCTTTACATCTAATTTGAACAAACATTTCAATAAGACTTACTAGCAATCTATAATGCTCCATGTGTAAAACGCGTTAACCTATACTGAACACATTCTAATGGCTGAACAAATAACAGTGGATATCTATTGGTCTCCCTAACACCAAATCATTAGAAATACGCCTGTCAAAACCTAGAAAAAACCTCTCAAAGCACATAAATGTACTGCCTCGGCAATGAACAACAGCACTACTCAAACCCCAAATTTCAGCCCCATACATCAAAACAGGCTTAGTTTGGAATCCAATATTTTAGAAAATAGCTCAAGCGAATTGTTATTTAAAGCAATCAATCTTTTCATGGACACATATAAAACATTCTTTGCCCTACATGCAAAATCTTTACAGGCTAAGGTAAAACGTAGCTGTAGAAAAAATAGATCCCTAAATATTTATATACTTTCAGCACAGGTATAGTAAGTCCCGTTTATACATCCAACTTTCCCTCGCCGCCAATAACCTCCCTGACGATACACCACGATGTTTGCTTTTATTCATGATTACTTTCAACTCTAATGAATAGCAGCCCTGCTCAGTATTATGTAGCTGAGCGCTTGTAAGCCAACTTATCGTGGCGAAACTAAAACCAACATCATCTGCTAATAGTAGGATGAAACATTTCTAAGACATCTTTCTGGAATTCGTCCACCATGAAGGCCATTAGTGATAACCATCAATGGTAAGCTCATTAATGAATATAGAAAATAGCACAGGACTACAAACATCACCTTGTTTTAAACTACCCCACAAAACAATTAATGTAATCTTGCAGATGGAACCACTTCTTACCCAGGTCTTAACAACTTTGTCATTGCTCTAATACAGCGAAATAATTCCCCTTAAATACCATTTTATAATACAGTCCGAAAAAGCTTTTATTGATGGAGTCAAAGACTTTTTCAAAGTCAATAAACGCAACTTAAAATTTACGGATTTAATGAAAACAGCTTATGAACAAACGCAAGAAGAGTTAACATATGTCAGTAGTAGAGTAACCCTTTTTGAACCCAGCCTGATGCTTCCCCCGTGATATTATTACAGTCATCCATTCCTGCAATCAGTTGTTAACTAACAGTACTAAACACTTTACAGCTACGTCCAACCAAAAGAGATACCTCTGTAATTATTAGGGTTATCTACATCGCCTTCTTGAATATAGGGCATAGTTGCAGTCTCGTCCAGTTTTCTGGGAAATTCCCTCGATCAAAAATTCTGTTGAAAAGAACAGTAAAAAGTCAACAACCTTGAGGTCCAGCATACTTTCAACAATCACCAATAATAGAATCAGTCCTGCTGATTTGTTTTCTTAATTTTCCCCGCATGGCAAAAAAATTTTTGTCTTTAGTAATGGACGATTGAAATGCCGTCTTCTCCTCTGTATATTTACCTAACAAACGTTTAAAGTGCCTCATACCATGTATCCAGGAGATATTATTCTTAGTAATATTTTCTTTTTAAATAACTCTTTTTTAATGTTTTCCAAAACGCCTGCTGTGACGGCAAGATCTGATTCATGTTATCTAACGGGTTTTATTTAAAATTTCTTCTTCTGCTTTGAAGTTTTTATATTCTCTCTTGCAATACATACTCACGTTCTGTCACCACGTTCCCAAAGTACGAACCCATAATTCTCTACAATCTTAGCGTTTTTCTTTTCATCCAAAACAATTCAACTGTCAAACCATTCTTCCTTTTTAAGCACCATTTCGTATTACCACGTTTATCCATACATTCTGCACTGTTTTAAACAATCTTGAAACAAATCTAAAGCTTTTTTACATCAACATTGTTCAGTTCTACAGCCTCATTTAATTTTGAGCACATTTCTGCTTTCACAAATTGTCTCTGTAGGTCAAACATAATCTTCATTCCATACAACTTATCGAAATACTGTTGCCTCAACATTCTCCATTGATCTATTACTATTATTTTCTTGTAATGTCAATGTGAAATTCATTAGGTAAATGACGGATTCTATAAACGTTTCCCGTCTGTCTGAAACGATGTATAGCTACCCTGGCGGTCGGCCCTGACATACACACCATTTCAAAATGTACAATCCATCAAAGCAACGAAAGATTAACAATACCTTATTACGTATTATTCAACACATTATCATACGAACATCGACTGTGCAGGGTGTGGCTTTTTGTTTGGCAAACAAGAATCGTAAACATCAGCGACAAGTCAGGAAAAAATTTGCTGGTTCGCTGTTCAGATCGACTACACAGTTTATATCAAGTCACCAATACAAAAGCAGTCCACCCAAACATTCTTCCTACATGAAATACCATTATCTACATTTAAAAGAATTATAGTAAGGCGAATATACTACAAACCAAAGCTAATATTTTTCAGTGTACCAAAAAACGATTTTTTCAATAAAAAGACGCACACGTTTTGAGCTATCAACTTCAGCATATGGATATGATGGGATATACCAATTCTTGTTTTATAATCAACAAACGAGTCCCTCACCAATCGTCTTGCCCCTGAGACCAGAGTTTATACCAGCAGTGTTTAATAAAGGCTTTATACCCAAACAAACATGTCCATGCTAATGTTTCAACAAACGTTTCTCCAAAGCATATAAATTCATAAACCACAGGCATAAGAAAAATAAATGCATTGTCAAAAATCTTTTAAGAGTAAACCATTCATATTCCCAACAGAAAGAAGCGTGAATACTTATCATGCAGACGGCCATCCGAATCCGGTTGTCAATATAAATATGATCACTATCAAGTGCAACCGTTTTTCCATTCATGCATTACTTTCGCTATCTACATCAGCATATTTGGAAAAAAATCATCATTCAAAACAGGCTGCAAAAATCATCAATTCAAACGGCTATCATTGAACTGTCATACGATTCAAGCGTGTACCTGTGCCATCGCCACAACACCGTCCACAACACTGTCGTCAAAACACGTGCAAAGCGGCTACTGCCGTCGCGTGACAAGGATCCGGAGCGCCAGTCTTTCCACCGATGTCAATTATCTTTTTCTCCCTCTTGAATTACACCTTTGTCATCGCAAGAGGACCGGCCAAAACCCTATTTCAACTCTTTTAGCTGACCAGAACATCAGCCCGAACCTCTTGCCATCAACAAGGAGATGGTCAAAGACCATCGCAGCTCTCTTACCACTGTTCCTGCATCTTTCAGATGTGGAGTGAGCTTATGTCTTTATTTTATGACCCTACTTGTAAGTCTTTTCGCGACATAGACATTGGTTCCTTTCAACCTAGTCTTAGCTTTCAAAATGTGTACTTTGTCCTTATATGAGGAACATCTGGCAATGATGGGGGAATCCATGCCTTTGCATTCAAACGATGCCTCTATCAAACTCCGACCCCATTCACGCCCAGTTTTCCTTAGATTCCAGGGGTTCCATCAGCATTCCCCCCGTTCGCAGTCATCACGGTTCTCATCTCACTTCTGCGCAGAGGGTCCATAAAACTATAAATTATTAAATCGAGATAGAGAGAGAGGAGAGAGAGAGAGAGAGAGAGAGAGAGAGAGGAGAGAGAGAGAGAGAGGGAGATAGAGAGAGAGAGAGAGGAGAGAGGAGAGAGGAGAGAGAGAGAGAGAGAGAGAGAGGAGAGAGAGAGAGAGAGAGAGAGAGAGAGAGAGAAGAGAGATGGGCATATAGGATCGTACTCATAGAAATACTTTAACTGATTCGCAGAGTTTCTGTCAATGTACTTTTAGCGCTTTCTGTTTTTTGTGTGTGTTATGTTGGGGGGGGGGGGGGTGCGTGCGGTGCGTGCGTACGTGTGTACGTCGTGCGTTCGTGCGTGCGTGCGTGGCTTGAGTGGTGGTGTGGGTGTGGGTGGGTGTGTGTGGTGTGTGTGTGTGTGGTGTGTGTGTGTGTGTGTGTGTGTGTGTGTGCGGTGTGTGGTGTGTGTGTGTGTGCGCGCGCGCGTTTTGTGTGTTCTGTGCGTGCGTGTGTGTGTGTGTGTTGTGTGTTGTGTGTTGTGGGGTGTGTGTTGTGTGGTGGTGTGTGTGTTGTGTGTGTGTGGTGTGTGTGTGTGTGTGTGTGTGTGGTGACGTGCGTGCGTGCGTGTGTGGTGTGGGGGTGTGTGGGTGTTGTGTGTGGGGGGGTGGGTGTGTGTTGTTGTTGTGGTGTGTGGGTGGGTATGTGTGAGTGTGTGTGTTTTCTTTACAGTTGATAGCTGAAATTCTATTGGATTCCTCCTGAAAAAAAAAAACAAGAAAAGAAAACCTAAGACTTGAGATTCATGAGGTCTAACCAAACTGAACATAAAAGCAACCAGATTTTCAGGCTTTACCACCATCGTCAGTCGCCCTGATCATGCATCTCGTGAACAGAGTAAACTTGCAAAATACTTCATAGGAAATTATCTGTGTTCCAAGACGGAAACAAAACATTGAAACAAACAAACAAGCGATACGAGCTTTTATCTTAAAATCTGATCATATTTCTCCACGGGCAAAAACAAAGAAAGTTCAGGAAAACTCCCCTTGAAGAGCACAGGCAATTCAAGAGGCTGGAACTCAAATGAAAATCCCAAAACCAAGAGCCTATTGGCCATTTGGGATTATATTTCAACCCATCGTTCGTCTATATGCTGATTGGATTATTTACTACAATGTAACTGTTACACTTTAGGGCAGTATTAGGAGAGGCGGTGTCTATTCTTCTGGTCACAAGAAAAAGAAACTCCTGAACAATTGCAGTCTGTCTGTGCTGTCTTCTCTGTCCTAAGTATTGATTAAAAAAATGTTTGGGTTGACGTAATGCTCTCTATACACTATTTGAAGCGACTGTTAACTCACATTTCTACTGCATATGTATTCAAGATCTTATAAGGTTCAAGTCAAAGCAACACTTCTATACGTACCGAAATGTGCCATAATTGCATCAGTGACGGGAAAGTGAGTAAAGCCGAAACGGCCAAATACACTATCAATGTTTCTATAAGCTCGCATATAACACAACAAAACAAGTTCTGATTCCCAAAAGCTTCCTGTCCAGTTGAAAAATACAAAAATTCCAGTCACGAACCGCCAACAGCGTTTACAGCTGATACATTTATAGGTCACTGCATCAGCATATGCTACATGGGAGGAACTCATTTCCTTGACAAGGCGTTGTCTTGTGTCCAATATGTACACACCATCTCTGTACTTACTAACCCTCAAATGATTGTGTTCCATTCTGACAGGATCCAGATGATATCCGGAAAGAAAAACCACCAGACCTGGGCACAGGCAGAAATCGATCCCCGTTATCACCCCCAGGCAAGAGCTGTCTCCCGAATAGTCTCAAGTATAGAGGCTAAGGACCAGAGCTCTTGTAAAGAAGTCACAAGATGAACGGTGAAATGGAGATATCCTGGTTTGTATGACTGTACCTACAGCCTCAGGTTTCAACCATTTGCTTTTTTAGCTTTGTCATCACTTACAAAAAGCCACCTTTGTGCAATCCAGAGCCGACTTCCATCATTTTTACAATTTAAAGAAGATGAATGGAATGCCAGATATGTGTTGTTCACACAGCAGAACAATATTTCTATGACGATGATTAGCCCCTAATGCCTCGGGAAGCCATAGGATTGTGCCATCGCTGAATCTTTGACACCTGCTGCGCTGCACAACCCAATTCGTAGTGACGATCTCCACTGCAGCTTTTGGCAGGCAAATGCCATGTCTCGTTAGGTTGTTGAATACACAGTGTTTCTGGTGGGGCGCGTTTCTCGCTCACCTGTGTGCTATTCGTTACAGTTTCTTGTCAAGCCTCTGCATACGGCTCTGTGTCTTATCTCCTAGCTACAGTCACGTCAAACTTCAGCAGCCTTGTTGCAATTCATGTTTTTTTAATCACAGCGCAGATATTTCAGCCCAGTCTGGTGTAGAAGCAAGTGTTCCACAGAACACAACCTGGAAGAGTTGCATCATCCATTCTGCAGGCATCGATTTCTTTGTCGTTGTCGTCGTCGGTCGACGCTGTTGTTTGTGTTGATGTTGTTGTCGTTCTTAGTTTTTACTCACAGTACATGCCCTGTGATCTCTCTAATGACAATTAGCAGCTGACCATCACTCATTTGTTGAAAAACACATCCTTGGAAACATTTTCCAATAGCATGAGGTCACCCCTGCATAACAAATGTCGTAATCTCCACAGCGTGCACAGTGAATTCGCGTCCTTGTGGTTGTTCTGAATAGCTTTTAGCTGTTTGTTGCTTACGACCGTCGGTTTTCAACCATTGAGAACTTGAGGATCAGTGTCATGCCCTAAAAACCTTGGTTTGTTGGTATGTTCAATGGAGAATGGATCGCCAAAAAGTTGCCAGAAAGGACTTGCTGCATGCTGTACATTGCCCCGCTCATCATTTTGGTTGTCCGCGTTCAACAGCTGATTGACTGGTCAGTTCAGTGGTTTGCATGCTGATCTGTCTAAGTGATTTCCATCCGCGCTGTAAACAGGTGTCATGGCAATTCCACATGAACCATACACTTTCCTCCAAATGCCTCACAATATCTTTTTTCATCTCATGGCTTATGACATTTCCAGTCCTTTCACGCTAAGGATCGCTGTTCGAGCGTGCTATTGCTTGTCATTAGTGTTCTCATTTCTGAAGGCTGCTCTTTTGTGCTCAGCCACTGATCAATGCAATACACCTCGCACCGAAAAAGGCGTTCTATACTTCTTTGTCTCTTTGTCTTTCCAGTTCTGAATCTTTAGTCATACAGGTGTCTCACAAACTTTTAGAAGAACTGTGGCTGCTTCAAAGGATGATTTAAGTCTGGTTGCAAATCTTCCTTTGAATCCATCGAGCGCGGGGTCGTACATGGTCCAGCCTTTCTGAGATGGTCATTTGTTTTTTAGAATGCACTTGGGAAAAAACTCTTACATCTTAGGAGCGGTTTGATATTTTAAATTCTCTCATGGGGCCTGTTAGTTGTATGGTTCATGCGTCAGCTCCTTGCTCCACAGTGAATGGATCGATTCCCATTCCATACAGACAATTACACATTTTTTTTTCCACCCACAGTTTAACGTAGGTGCAGCCGTCAGTAGATTTCGCATGTTTAAGATGAAACATAAAGTCAAAGCTTTTTGCTTGAACACTTAAATAAGAAATGTCCGGTCACACATTAGACAAATAGAAGAACTTTGGTGTGCTGAATGATGGAGCTACGAAATAAAGCATATGCATTGGTGTCGAGTTTTCTTTAAATTCTAGAGTGGAGCATAGCCACCTCTTAAGGTTCTGCAAGAGCTGATTTTCAATTTAATTACAAAAAGGCAGATTGTAGATTTCAGTATTAACAGATAGAAATGTGCAAGGTAAGGCGCGCGTGCTTGGTGTTTTTTTTTTTCATTTCCTTTCTAAAAAAAGAAAAGGGCAGGTTTTATTTGTGGAGTTTTGTCCTATAGTGCAGTCCAAACACCTTGGCAACAGTTCGGTATTAGTGATCCAGAGCGCCTGTAAGTTCCAGTGATGAATGGAATGTCTTCTTGCACTGGTCAATATAACTGCCACCCCCCCAGCCCCCACACCACACACACACAATTGATTGTGGTGTCCAGGGGAATTCCGAGCTGCAAAAAGGACTGGAGACCGTAGGCTGTGCAGATCCTTGATCGCTTCCAGGGCCAGACAGGAGTCCAGAAAAGATGGCAGAGATGACATGTTGATGGTGACTGGACTACCAGCTACAGATGAATCACTTTGTCCCCAAAAGACTGTGGTTAAAAAATCTCCTCGCTAACTTTTCCTTCAGATTTTAGTCTCTCAACCTTCGGTATCCAGAGGAGTTACAGATTGCAGTGGAGTTATTCATCCTATTGTTCTAGTCCAGGTTCACTGGTGTATGCAATTACCTCACATATCACTGTGGCATGATAATTATGAACAAACAATCACAAAAACAGACAGATAGATCGTTATAGTTTCTTAAGCGGGGCTTTCTTGTCATTGATATGTCCAGAGCCATTATGTTAAAATCCGACAACACAAACGAAGAATGGTCTGTCAACCGCGTGTTATTGTAAAACCTGCACTGTTCGTTTGGCCCTGAAAGCGGTCGTTGCATTTGTAAAACCTTGCAATTTTCTTGGCCAGAAGGCTCTCATTGGAATCAGAAAAACCTCACTGTTCTTGGCCAGAAGGCCGTTCATTGTTATCTGTAGCCAAAACCTGCACTGTTCTTTGGCCAGAAGGCCGTTTCGTTGTTATTTGTAAAACCGGCACTGTTCTTTGGTCAGAAAACCATTCGTTGTTATTTGTAAAACCTGCACTGTTCTTTGCCAAAGGCCATTCATTCTATCGGTAAAACCTGGCACTGTTCTTTGGCCAGAAGGCCATTCATTGTTATCTGTAAAACCTGCACCTGGTTTCGTTGGCAGAAGGCCATTTATTGGTTATTTGTATAACCTGCACTGTTCTTTGGCCAGAAGGCCGTTCATGGTTATTTGTAAAACCTGCACTTGTTCTGTGGCCAGAAGCCTCTCATTGTTATGTTGTAAAACTTGCTCTGTTCTTTTGCCAGAAGGCCCGTTCGTGTTAGGTGTATATCCTGGCACTGTTCTTTGGCCAGAAGGCCCATTCAGTGTTATTTGGAAAACCTGCACTGTCTGTGGCCAGAAAGCCAGGCATTGTTATTTGTAAAACCTTCACATTTCTTTGGCCAGAGAGGCCTCTCATTGTTATTTTGTAAAACCTGTACTGTTCTTGACCAAAGCCGTCAATGTTATTTGAAAACTGCACCGTTCTTTGTTCAGAAGGCTGTTCATTGTTATTTGTAAACCTGTACTGTCTTTAGGCCAGAAGGCCATTTGTTGTTATTTGTAAAACCTGCACTGTTCTTGGCCAAAGGCCGCTCATTGTTATCTGTATAACCTGCACTGTTCTTTGGCCGAAGCCATTCATTGTTATTTGTAAAACCCTGGCACTGTGCTTGCCAGAAGCCATTCATTGCTATTTGTAAAACCTTCACTGTTCTTGCCAGAAGGCCATTCATTATTATTTGTAACACCTGAACTGTTCTTTTGGCAGAAGGCATCTCATTGTGTTATTTGTAAAATCTGCACTGTTCTTTGGCCAAACCGTTCATTGTTATTTGTAAAACTTGCACACTGTTCTTTGGCCAAAGGCGCTTCGCGAGTGTTATTTGTAAAACTGCACTGGTTCGTTGCTAGAAGCCGTTCATTGTTTAATATTGAAATTCAGTTGTCCCAATCTGCACGATTAGATACAGGAAGAGAAATCCCGGTGACTGGTTACTATCAAGGGTATACAAAGGGTAGAAGCAATAATCACACGCATAGTAAACTCCAGATAGAAACACACTGGTCAAAAACGGAATAACTACACCATTTTTGATTTCAATTATAATAATTGTTAGATGGGACACATGTATTCGTGTTTACCTTTTCGTCTGCATGAGAATTCCAGCATGGTCAGAGACCTGAACATGATCTGTTAAGGCTTAAAGCATATACGACACTGTATTACCTTATGTGTCATTTTGAAATAATATGCTCGACCTTGTAAAATACATTTTAAAACGTATAGCTGAGACTTCTTACTGGATGAAAGTAAGAATGAAAATATCAGTTTCAAACCACACCCCATTTTTATTCAGCACGCAATCCCCCTCTTTTAAATAAAAAAATTTCTCCATTTCCTGGCTACTATTTTTTTACAAAACTAACACCTTTTTTACAAAAAACAATTAGCATATGCAAAAAAATCAATTAACATGCAGCAAACCCCAATTAACATGCAAAAATAACCAAAATCAAAGGAATTATTACTTCAAAGTGGGGCTTGCATCCAGAATAAAAAATGGGTGATCTTGACCACCGATCTTTTCATTCCTCATCCTCGCAAGTAAAGCACCTCAATCACTAGCCAAGTGATCACATAGATCGCTTTGACCCATTTACTTGCACTACTTTGTAGGTCAAGTGATCACAAGGATTGTTTTGACCCATTTGTACTCTTTGTAGGTTGAGGGATCTTACAAGATCGATTGACCCAGTTTTGAGCACTTGATGTTGCTAAAATATCTTAATGACTTATATTGTGACAGTTGACACAATACAAAACCACACAAACATTCTCAATAGTATATATTCAACAGTTATATATAAACCAAGCACACTGAAAGCGTTAACTCTACGGTGTTATGCATAAGTGTGACTGTATGTTACATTGGTTTTTTTTTATTCAAAGCGGAAATATGTTTTAAAGGTTAAGACAACTGGACTTTAAAGTACTTTTTAGTCAACTACTTCGACAATATTCAAGTAAAAGCTTTAGCAAATTAAACAAAAAACACAACTTGTTAATAATCAATTCTCGCTCATTAATCGATAAATAGATAATTAATTCAGGGGAGTACAATGTTTTTATGCATAATTAAAGGGAGACAAATCACTTTCATTGTCATTGTTTCTCTTATTATGATTGTCAATGATATTCTCTGTGTGAACAAGGGAAGGCAGAAAATCAATAATACTTGCTAACGCACATTGCCAACCCACACACTGCTAACACAATCAATAAAGGCTGTTGCTGGCGGCAGAGTATTGATTGTTTGGCAGAGTGCATTCAGAGTGCTTTACAGAGTGCACTATAAGTGCTGTTATTGATTGTGTTATGCACCCTTTTAACCCTTGATCCATCCAGCGGCTTACTTAATTAATTTTTAAATTGCTGTTTTTTTGGGTTTAAAAATGAACCCCCACGTAGTTATAAAGCTTACAGAAATATTTGATGAGTTTGGGCAGGCGATTAATGCAGGAGTTGATAAAGAAGAGTTAAAGATCATGTTTGATGAATTTATAACAGAACTTTTTGAAAGCCTAAATATACGAGAAAGCGAAATGAAAGCCATTAGTAAAATACCAGAGTCTTGGCCCCAACCAGTTATAAAGAAGAGAATGTAAATATTTAGTTCAAGACCACCCATCTTATTTTGCACGAAAACCCCCTTTTTCACATACAAATCACGTCCATCTCATATCAGTTTTTGGCCAAATTTAACACCTGTTTTCTAAAAAATTAACACCTCAAAACCTCTAAAAATTGACGTAATTAGCACATTGAAACGGGGGTTTCCGTGCAGAATAGGACTTGGTGATCGTGAACAAACATATTTACATTCTCTCCAATGACATACTTTCGCAAACTGAGGAGATAGCCTCTTTGTTGAAACCATATTAAAGGCAATGTTTTTGAGTAGTGAGGAATAAGAAACTATTGGCTACCCCCAAACAACAACCAATGTGTCTTGACCCACAATCCTCCCAAGACCAACCAAGCGTGTCTACAAGCTAAAGAGACGCCAGCACTCCAGCCATGGTCGGTCAAAGGTCATGATAGCAATCCTCACAAGACCAACCAAGCGTGTCTACCAGCGCTTCAGCCATGGTCGGTCAAAGGTCATGAGAGGGAGGGAAAAAACCCTTGTCAGCGCTCCAGCCATGGTCGGTCAAAAGTTACCTGCTGACACTTCGATTCCATGACTTTGTATATCATGAAAATGACTTTTTTTTGCTGTTGTGGCTTCGCTGTTTTGCTGCTGTGGTTACCTGCTTCATCTTCATCTGCTTCGCCGTTTTGCTGCTTTAAGGCTGTCTATTCAGGCGGCCGCCGACGTAACTTTGAAAATGATCCTGTGATTCATTCAGGACTTTGATAAGTGCTTTTGGTGGCTGCCCGAATTTTCATCGTTCAAGTGGAACCACAAAAAACCCCCTTTTTTCCTTTCCCCACAAGCACCGCCCTGCCCTATTGTGTGAATGATTCTTGTGTGGTTTTGTGGTGTGTGGTGTGTGTGTGTTTTGTGTGTGGTTTTGTGGTTGTGTGTGGTGTGGGGTTTTGGGGTTTTGGGGTTTTTTGTGTGTTGTGTGTGTTTTTTTTTGTGTGTGTTTTGTGTTGTGTTGTGTGTGTGTGTGACCCAGTAAAGCCTATAGAAACCAAAAAAGAGAAACTAATTTTTTTTTTAATTTATAATTTTATTTGTTTTTAAAAAAAAATAAAACCCCCGGAAGCCCAATTAAAAAGTTTTTCAATTTATCTTTACGGGGTTTGGAAAGGGGATGATAGGGAAAGTTAAAAAAACGGTTTGAAAAATAAATTTACAAATTTTTTTTTAAAATCCCATAAAGATTCGGGGAAAAACGTGAAGGGGGCCATCAGTGAAATACCAGATTTTTGGCCCCCCAAAAAAGCAAAAAAGTTTTTTTGCCATTTTAATTAAATTATATATCATGAAGATTTGATCTGACTTTTTTCTACGGGACCTGAAAGAATATTTTTTTCGCTTTAATAAAGTTTAAAGGTTTTTTAGATTAGAAAAGACTAGGGAATAACAGTTTAAATTTTCCCAATTTAAATTTTTATTTTTTTTTAGTTTAAAAAAAAGGGCTGCCAAAACTCATGAATCTGTTTTAAAGAATTGAAAAGAACAAATTTGACAAACAAGGGAAAGTATTAAACATTAAATTTTAGTAAATTTTGGTTTTGGGGAAATGATATAGACAATATAATAAAAGAAAATAGTAAAAATTTTTAAACGAAGCAATCCAAGGGGATGAACTTTAAAAGAAGTGATTCAGAAAAAGCTAAATATTGGGGGGTGTTATTGAAAGGGTTTTTAACGGTCTTGAAGTTTTCAAGGGTTTGGGGTTGAAGAAATAAAAACCCGGGGTTTATTTTACTTTTATATACATTTTTTTTTTTTTTTAAATTTTAAACGTAAATATTGGGGGTATAAAAAAGACGACCAAGGGAAATTCCCGGGGCGGAAAACTATATACAATGGAAGAAAAAAATTTAAACGTGCAAACAATTAAGCAATACCTTTAGTGAAAATAGACATAATATTATTAACCCCACAAATGTTTTATGAAAACGTGGCCATGCTTTTCTCAAAATCCCCGGGCTCTTTAAATGGAGCCCCCAGTAAAAGTGTTGTTTGGGAGTTTGATTTTTATATAACGCCTGATGATAGTAAAAATGGGGAAATCTGGGGTTTTAAATAAAAAAGAAAAAGTAAAACAGCTATCACGACTTTAACTCCCAATTGGGCTGACTACATCTTTCACAGTTTAAACCCCCCAAAGAAAGGGGGCAAAGTTAAAGGGGGTTTTGGTGGTTTTGAAAAGGGGCCCTTTCCTTTAAATCAAATTTAAAACAAACAAATTCTATCCTATAGTTGGCCCAAATTTTTAAATTTTTTCTCCCCAAAAGAGTTTTGTTTTAAAAAGGCATTTTTAAACATAAAAAATTCTGCAACAAAATTTTTTTTATGTGGTGTGTTTTAGCCCCATTTAAAATAGTCAAAAACATGCAAACAGATTTCCAATTTTTTGAACAAATAAACAAGAGCTGAAAATTTAAACATAAAACCTTTCCCGTGAGTATAAACATTTTATCTCAGTTTGGGAAGAGCAAAACAAACCAATCACCGTAAACGTATAAAACATGGTCTGTAGAAGGGTGAAATAGTGCCTCTAAGGGTTTTTTCCCAACGTCCCACTTTTGGCGAATGACCTTTTACAAAACAGGGGACTTAGTACTGTTTTCAGTTTTTACAAAGAGCCCTTTTGTATTAATCGAACAATAAGCAGACTTATGGGGTTTTCATAAAGACGTGCAAAAAAAAGCAAAGAGAAAATGCCTTTTGGGCAGAAAACCCCCAAAAAAGCAGCAGCCCAAAACAAAGAACTCATTGGTTTAAAAGGTTTTTTTAACTGTGAAAAACCAAACTCCTCAACCTAAAAACCCGGGGGCTAAAGTTTTTTTAAGAATGTACAAAAAGCAGAAAGATTTCCTACGGGTTTATGCCGACTTTGAATCGCCTTACCGCAGTACAAAGGCCCACAAACAGCAAAAAACAAAAAACAACCTTATTTTAAAACCCCCATCAGATCTTTTTAAGCGTTTATTGTTGTTAGGTCAGATGGTCAACACACAACACCCCAGATTTACAGAGGCCCCAAGGGAGCTAGTAGATTTTTAGATCAGATGGAAACAACTTCGCAATCAGTTATCAAACCAACTAAATCTTTCAGAATTGTTATGACTCCTGAAGACCAAGAACGTTATGACTTATCAACACACTGTTGGATTTGCAATAAAGAATTATAAGGAAAACGCAGTAAGAGACCACGATCACATTACTGGAAAGTTCAGAGGGGCGCGCACAAAAAATTGTAATCTTAAAACACTTAAAAGTTGACCCCAAAAAATGGAAACTGCCCATCTTTTTTCATAACCTACGAGGCTATGATTCTCATTTTATCATGCAAGCAGTGACTTCTGAATTTTAAGGGGTTACTGCATTGCACAGTCTTCCCGAAAAGTACATGACTTTTACTCTTGACTCTTTATCCTTCTATGACTCTGCCCAACATCTGATGGTAGTTTAGATAAATTAGCAGGGTCGCTACAAGATTTCCCATTTACTAAACAATACTTTGACCCATCTTTAGTGCGTAAAGGAGTTTATTCCTTTTGAATACATGAACCGTGGGACAGGTTTGATGAAGACTCACTTCCCCCCAAAGGCGCTTTCTTTTCTAGTCTTAGAGACAAAGACATAACTGACTCTGAATATGATACGCTCAGAAGCCTGGACAGAATTACACTGTGAAACGATGGGCGACTATCATGATCAATTTATTGGCTGACGTGTGTTTATTGGCAGACGTCTTTCAGAATTACAGATTCTCATGCATGAAACATTACAACTTAGACTCATCACATTACCCTCTCTGCCCCAGGGTTTCTTGGGACGCTTTCTTAAAGTCTACCCAAAATCCAGATTCACTTGATATCTGATCTACCACACTCCCGATGATTGAAGACGGGCTGAGGGGGGGTATTAGCATGGCCTCACATCCTTACTGCAAAGCTAACAACAAGTATTTAGACGATTATGTTAGACGATTATGACCCAACTAAAACCATCCAACTATTTAATGTTTCTTAGACGCTAACAATCTGTATGGATGGGCCATGATCAGCCCCTCCCATGAGAAAATTTAAAATGATAAAAGGGCCTCACGATGTTAACACTGTGTTAGGCAGTTGTCACAGCTTACGCCCGATAATCCATCAGGACTATCTTGGAAGTAGACTAGAGTATCCTAAAAAATTTAAAACACATCTCCACAAACGATTACCCTTAGCCGCAGAAAGATTAAAGATGAGTCCCCATCGAACCGCCAAACTCGTTCCCAATCTTCAACATAAAACTAAATATGTGTGTCATTACAGATGTTTTCAGTTTTACTTAAGACACGACTGAAACTGACTGCTGTTCACAGAAAATTATATGTGATCAAAGCCTTTATGAGGCCATACATCAAGAAAATACTGATCTTAGAAACCCCAAACCACGATCTTCAGAAAAAGACTTCTTTAAGTTAATGAACAACAGCTGTTTTTGGCAAAACCATGGAGAAAGTTTCAAAAATCGTAAAGATGTTAAATTAGTTACAAAAGAAAACCAAGCAATTAAGTTTGCCTCTAAACCCAACTATCAAGATTTTAGAAGATTTAACGACAGCTTGGTTGGCATTATGATGAAGAAAAAGGATGTTAAGTTGGACAAGCCAGTGTTTATTCGGCTTTACTGTATTAGAGTTGTCGAAGTTATTATGTTAGAATTTCTGTACGACTACTTTAAACCGCGATACCCAGAAGCAAGAGTCCTTTACACAGACACTGACTCTTATTCTAGACGTTCCCCACAGAAGACTTTTACAAAGACTTAGAAACAGAAGTAGCCAAAGGAGCCGATGGGTGGTACGACACATGTGACTATCCTAAAGACAGTCCTTTACATTCAACTGTAAACAAGAAAGTAATTGGAAAGATGAAGGATGAACTTAATGGGACAGTTATCAAAGAATATGTTGGTTTGCGGTTGAAGATGTACAGCGTTGCGAGCCAGACTTCGGTACTGAAGAAGGATAAGGGCATAATAAAGAAGTTGTCAAAAAAATATAACTCACGATAACTACAAGCAAGCTCTCTTTGAAAACAAAGTATTTTATCACACAGATGTTAATCTACGCTCTACTCTCCATCAAGTAAACCACAACTGCAGTTAACAAGAAATCACTAATCCTCTAACAATACAAGAGAACTTACGTCAATCCTGAGTTCTCATATGCTGTAGGACATTGGAGAACTTTAAAAGATTAACTTGACTGACTTGGCATGTACTTAACTTAAGAACCTAACTAGTACTTAACTTAAGAACCTAACTAGTACTTAACTTAAGAACCCAACTAGTACTTACTTAAGAACATAACAAGAACTTAACTTAGAGAACCTAACTAGTACTTTATATAACTTATAATTTACTTACACTTAACTTGTAATTTACTTGCACTTAACTTAAAAAGTACTTTTTATAACTAACTTAACTTGTACTTATTTAGTTCTTAACTTGTACTTTATTTAGTTTCCTGAAAACTATTCATAGAAAATGGTCTACAGCAGGAGGTTGCTCTTTTTTTGCAGAAGTTGGTTCTTCTTCTTTACTGGTTTTGTGGGGGTTTTGTGACTTTGCTGCTAAGTATGGCCTTAGACATTTGTATGCTAAAACTCCCCCACCAACAACAACAGCTCCCAATACATAATAATACATCTTATCGTTTGTTTGTGATTGTGTTGTTGTTAATTGGGTGTTGGTACTGGCGGCGATGTTGTATTACTATCTAACAATTTTGTTTTACTGATTGGTTTGATTTTCTCAGTCTGTTCCATTCAGCTAGTTTACGCCCAGCCTCAACACGTCCAGGATTTTTAGTCTTAGTAACACTACTCACTTGTGGCACATTCTGCTCCTGCGGAGGTCCTGCGGACTGTCCTGCGGCGTCTTCTTCTCCTGATCGCTCTTTTATTTTTATTGCGATTAAATTTAATATGATCAAAATTAATATGATTAAAAGTAATTAACCCCATGATGAATGGGCAAAACCCAAAAC
>CM031623.1:59978247-60001571 GCA_018398815.1 Conus ventricosus | reverse complement strand
ATTTTGAACATATTAGTAGCTTTTTAATGTCTTCGGGCTTCATTTTTAAAAACCCCAAAAAATAAAATTAAAAAAAAAAATAATTAGTTTCCCCTTGTTTTTGTACTATAGGCATGATCTGGATCACAACACACAAAACACACACACACACACACACACACACACAACACACACACACCCCACACACACACACACACACACACACACACACACACACACACCACACACACACCACCACACACACACACACCACAACACACACACACACGAGAATCATTCACACAAAGACAGGCGGTGCTTGTGGGGGAAAGTGAAAGGGGCTTTTTGTGGTTCACACTTGAACGATGTAAATTCGAGACAGCCACCAAAAGCACTTATCAAAGTCCTGAATGAATCACAGGATCTTTTTAAAATTTTACTCGGCGGCCGCCTAAATTTGACAGCCTTAAAGCAGCAAAACGGCGAAGCAGATGAAGAAAAGCAGGTAACCACAGCAGCAAAACAGCGAAGCCAAAAACAGCAAAAAAAGTCTTTTTCCCATGATATACAAAGTCATGGAATCGAATTTGTCAGCAGGTAACTTTTGACCGACCAGGGCTGGAGCGCTGAAAAGGGGTTTTTTCCCTCCCCCCTCATGCCCTTTGACCGACCATGGCTGAAGCGCTGGTAGACACGCTTGGTTGGTCTTGGGGAGGATTGCTATCATGACCTTTGACCGACCATGGCTGGAGTGCTGGCGTCTCTTAGCTTGTAGACACGCTTGTTGGTTTTGGGAGGATTGTGGGTCAAGACACATTGGTTGTTGTTTGGGGGTAGCCCAATAGTTTCTTATCTCCTCACTACTTCAAAACATTGCCTTTAATATGGTTTAAACAAAGAGGCTATCTCCCTCAGTTTGCAAAAGTATGTCATTGGAGAGAATGTAAATATGTTTGTTCACGATCACCAAGTCCATTCTGCACGGAAACCCCCGTTTCAATGTGCTAATTACGTAAATTTTTTAGAGGTTTTGAGGTGTTAATTTTTAGAAAAAGGTGTTAAATTTGGCCAAAAACTGATATGAGATGGACGTGATTTGTATGTGGAAAAAGGGGTTTCGTGCAAATAAGATGGTGGTTTTGAACTAAACAATTTACATTCTCTTCTTTATAACGGGTTGGGGCCAAGACCTGGTATTTTACTAATTGGCTTTCATTTCGCTTTCTCGTATATTTAGGCTTTCAAAAAGTTCTGTTATAAATTCATCAAACAGGGATCTTTAACTCTTCTTTATCAACTCCTGCATTAATGCCTGCCCAAACTCATCAAAATATTTCTGTAAGCTTTTAACTACGTGGGGTTCATTTTTAAACCCAAAAAAAACAGAAATTTAAAAATTTAAATTAAGTAAGCCGCTGGATGGATCAAGGGTAAAAGGGTGCATAAACACAATCAAAAACCCAGCACTTATAGTGCACTCTGAAAAGCACTCTGAATCCCACTCTCCCCAAAAAATCAATACTCTGCCGCCAGCAACAGCTTTATTGATTGTGTTAGCAGTGTGTGGGTTGGCAATGTGCGTTACAAGTATTATTGATTTTCTCCCTTTCCCCTTGTTCACACAGAGAATAATCATTGACAATCATAATAAGAGAAACAATGACAATGAAAGTGATTTGTCTCCCTTTAATTATGCATAAAAACAATTGTACTCCCCTGAATTAATTATCTATTTATAGATTAATGAGAGAGAATTGATTTTAAAATTTTGTGTTTTTTGTTTAATTTGCTAAAGCTTTTAATATGAATATTGTACGAAGTAGTGACTAAAAAGTACTTTAAAGTACAGTTGTTTAACCTTTAAAAATATTCTGCTTGAATAAAAAAAACATGTTAACAACAGTCACACTTATGCATAACACCGTAGAGTTATACAGCTTTCAGTGTGCTGGTTTATATATAACTGTTGAATATATACTATTGAGAAGTTTTTTGTGGTTTTGTATGTCTTGTCAACTGTCACTATATAAGTCATTAGATAATTTTAGCAACATCAAGTGCTCAAAACTGGGTCAAAAGATCTTGTAAGATCCCTCAACCTACAAAGCAGTTTCAAAACTGGGTCAAACAATCCTATGTGATCACTTGACCTACAAAGTGTGCAGTAAACTGGGTCAAGCGATCTATGTGATCACTTGGCCTAAATTATTGAGGTGCTTTACTTTGCTAGGAGAGAATGAAAATATCTGTGTTCAAGATCCACCCCATTTTTTTTCTGGATGCAAGCCCCCACTTTGAAGTAATAATTCCTTTGATTTTGGTTATTTTTGCATGTTAATTGGGGTTTTTGCATGTTAATTGATTTTTTGCAATGCTAATTGTTTTGTAAAAAAAAGGTTGCTAGTTTTGTTAAAAAAAATAGTAGCAGAAAATGGAGAATTTTTTTTTTAAAAGAGGGGATTGCGTGCAGAATAAAAATTGGGGTGGTCTTGAACACAGATATTTTCATTCTCTTACTTTCATCAGTAAGAAGTCCTGATATACGTTTAAAATGTCATTTTTCAAGGTCGAGCATATTATTTCAAAATGACACATAAGTAAAACAGTGTCGTATATAGCTTTAAGCCCTTAACAGATCATGTTCAGGTCTCAGACATGCTGAATTCCTATCAGACGAAAAGTCACACAAACCCCCGTGTCACCATAAACATAAAATAAATTTAAACAAAAAGGTGTAGTTATTCCGTTTTTTGACCTGTGTTCTTTCTGATTTCCCACGGTTTTATTCTTTTTACCTTGTATAAACTTGATTGTAACAGTCACAGGATTCTCTTCCCTTTTACGGCAGATGGACACTGAATTTCAAAAAACAATAACGCCCCTTTTAAACCAAAGAACAGTCAGGTTTTACAAAAAACAATGAAAAGGGCCCTGGGCCCAAAAAACAGGCAGGGTTTTTCAATAACAATGAAGCCTGGCCAAAGAACAGGCAGTTTTACAAAAAAAAGAAGCCTTCGGCCAAAGACCCGTGCAGGGTTTTACAAAAAAATGAATGGCCTTCTGGGCCCAAAAAAAAGGCAGGTTTTACAAAAACAAGAAAGGCCTTCGGCCAAAGAACAGTGCGGTTTTTCAAATAACAAAAAGGCCCTGGCCAAAAAAACAAAGCAGTTTTACAAAAAACAATGAAGGCCTTTTGGCCAAAAACAGGCGGGTTTTTCAAATAACAAAATGGCCTCTGGCCAAAAAACAGTCAGGGTTTTACAATAAAAGAAGGGTTCGGCCAAGAACGTGCCGGGTTTAAAAAAAAATGAATGCCCCCGGCCCAAAAAACATCAGTTTTTACAAAAAACAAAAGAAGGCCTTTTGCCAAAAAACTGCAGGTTTTTCAAAAAACAAAGAAGGCCTTCTGGCCAAGAACATGCGGTTTTACAAATAACAAGAAAGGGCCCTTTTGGCCAAAAAAAATGAGGTTTACAAAAAAACAATAACGGCCTTCGCCCAAAGAAAGTGCAGGTTTACAATAACAAAAAAGGCCCCTGGCCAAAAACAGGGAGGTTTTACAATAACAATGAAGCCTTCGCCAAGAACATGCAGGTTTTACAAATAACAATGAATGGCCTTCTGGCCAAAGAACAGTGCAGGTTTTTCACATAACAATGAAGGCCTCTGGCCAAAGAACAGCGCAGGTTTTTCAAATAACAATGAATGGCCTTCTGGCCAAAGAACAGTGCAGGTTTTACAAATAACAATGAATGGCCTTCTGGCCAAAGAAAGTGCAGGTTTTACAAATAACAATGAATGGCCTTCTGGCCAAAGAACAGTGCAGGTTTTACAGATAACAATGAAGGCCTTCTGGCCAAAGAACAGTGCAGGTTTTACAAATAACACGAATGGCCTTCTGGCCAAAGAACAGTGCAGGTTTTACAAATAACAACGAACGCCTTCAGGCCAAAGAACAGTGCAGGTTTTACAAATAACAACGAACGGCCTTCTGGCCAAAGAACAGTGCAGGTTTTACAAATAACAATGAACACCCTTCTGGCCAAAGAACAGTGCAGGTTTTACAAATAACAACGAACAGCTTTCAGCCAAAGAACAGTGCAGGTTTTACAAATAACACGCGGTTGACAGACATTCCTTCGTTTGTGGTCTGCATTTTAACATAACTACTCTTGACATTCAATAAAAAGAAAGCCCCGCTTAAGAACTATAACATTCTATCTGTCTGGTTTTGTGATTGTTTGTTCATAATATCATGCCACAGTGATATGTGAGTAATTGCATACACCAGTGAACCTGGACTAGAACCATAGATGAATAACTCCACTGCTCTGTACCTCCTCCTGGATACCGAAGGTTGAGAGACTAAAATCTGAAGGAAAAGCTAGGAGGGGTTTTTAACACAGTTTGGGGACAGAGTGATTCATCTGTAGGCAACTCCTGCAGTCCAGTCACCATCAACATGTCATACTCTGCATCTTTCTGACTCCTGTTGCTGGCCGTGGAAGCGATCAAGGCATCTGCACAGCCTACGGTCTCCAGTCCTTTTTGCAGCTCGGAATTCACTGACACCACAAATCAAGTGTGTGTGTGTGTGTGGGGGGGGGGAGAAGACCAGTGCAAGAAGACATCCATTCATCACCTGAACTTACAGGCGCTCTGATCACTGATACCAAAGCTGTTGCCAATTGTTGGCCTGCACTATAGGACAAAACTCCACAAATAAACCTGCCACTTTTCTTTTAGAAAAAAAAAAGAAAAAAAAACACAAAAGCACGCGCGCCTTACCTTGCACAATTTCATCTGTTAATACTGAAATCTACAATCCGCCTTTTTTAATGAAATGAAATCAGCTCTGCAGACCTTAAGAGGTGGCTATGCTCCACCTAGAATTTACATAGAAAAATACGACACCAAATGCATAATGCTTTATTTCGTAGTTACCATCCATTCAGCACACCAAAGTTATTATAATATGTCTAATGTGTGACCGACATTTCTTATTAAGTGTTCAAGCAAAAAAGCTTGACTTTAAGTTCATCTTAAACATGCAGAGAATACTGAAGGCTGCACCTACGTTAACTGTGGGTGGAAAAAAAAAGTGTACATTGTCTGTATGGAATGGGAATCGATCCATGCACTGTGGAGCAAGAGCCTGACGCATGAACCATAAAACTAAACAGGCCCCATGAGAGAATTTAAATATCAAACAGCTCCTAAGATGTAAGATGTTTTTTCCCAAGTGCAGTCTAAAAAAAATGACCATCTCAGAAAGCTGGATGTACCGACCCACGCGCTCGATGGATTCAAGGACGAATTTGCAACCAGACTTAAATCATCCTTTGAAGCTGCCACAGTTCTCTCTAAAAGTTTAAGACACCTGTATGAAAAGCATCAGAACTGGAAAGACAAAAGTGACAAAGAAGTAGAACGCCTTTTTCGGTGGAGGTGTATTGCATTGATCAGTGGCTGAGCAACAAAAGAGCCAGCCTTCAGAAATGACCACTAAGACAAGCAATAGCAAAGCTCGAACAGCGCTCATTAGCGTGAAAGACTGGAAGTCAGAGCCATAATGAAAAAAGATATTGTGAAGCATTTGGAGGAAAGTGTATGGTTCATGTGGAAATGCCATGACACCTATTTACAGTCGCTGATGTATCCTCTTAGACAGATCAGGTGCAACACTGAACTGACCATGTCAATCAGCTGTTGAACGGGACAACCAAAATGGATGAGCGGGCAATGTACAGCATGCAGCAACGTCCATTTCTGGCAACTTTTGGCGATCCATTATCCATTGAACATACCAACAAACCAAGGTTTTAGGTGCATGACACTGTTCCTCAAGATCTCAATGTGAAAAAACGACCGTCGTAGCAACAACAGCTAAAAGCATTCAGAACAACCACCAAGACGCGCCTTCACTGTGCACGGCTGTGGAGATCACGACATTGTATGCAGGGTGACCTCATGCTGTTGGATAATGTTTCCAAGTGATGTGTTTTTCAAAAATGAGTGATGGTCAGCTGCCTCAATTGTCATTAGAGAGATACAGGGCATGTACTGTGAGAAAAACTAAGAACACAACAACAAAACAACAACAACAACACAACAGCGTCGACGACGACGACAACGACAACAGAAATCTATGCCAGCAGAATGATAATGGCCAACTCTTACAGGTTGTGTTCTGTGGAAAACTTGCTTCTACACCAGACTGGCTGAAATATCTGCGCTGTGATTAAAAACATGATGCAACAAGACATACAGACCATCACCATTAATTTTAAAAGGCTGCGAAGTCTTGACAGCTGACTGTAGCTATGGAGATAAGGCACAGGGCCGTATGCAGAGGCTTGACAAGAACTGTAACGAATAGCAACAGGTGAGACGAGAACGCGCCCACCAGAACACTGTGTATTCAACAACCTAAAGAGACATGGCATTTGCCTGCAAAAGCTGCAGTAAGATATGTCACTAACGAATTGGGTTGTGCAGCAGCAGCAGGTGCTAAGATCAGCGATGGCACAATCCTATGGCTTCCGAGGCAATAGGGGCTAATCATCGTCTAGAAATATTTGTTCTGCTGTGTAACAAACACATATCTGGCATTCCACTTCACTCTTCTTTAATTTGTTAAAATGATAGAAGTCGCTCTGGATTGCAAAAGGTGGCTTTTGTAGTGATGAAAAGCTAAAAAAGCAAATGGTTGAACCTGAGGCTGTAGGTCAACAGTCATACAAATCCAGGATATCTCCATTTCACCGTTCATTCTTGTGACTTCTTTACAAGAGCCCCTGGTCCTTAGCTCTCCCTACTTGAGACTAGTCGGGAAGACAGCTCTTGCCTGGGGGTGATAACGGGGATCGATTTCTGCCTGCTGCCCAGGGTCTGGTGGTTCTTTCCTGATATCATCTGGATCCTGTCAGATGAACACAATCATTTGAGGGTTAGTAAGTAGAAGGATGTTTTGTACATATTGACACAAGACAACGCCTTGTCAAGGGAAATGAGTTCCTCCCATGTAGCATTATGCTGATGCAGTGACCTATATATGATCAGCTGTTAAACGCTGTTGGCGGTTCGTGACTGGAATTTCTGGTATTTTCAAACTGGACTGGAAGCTTTTGGGAATCAGAACTTGTTTTGTTGTGTATATGCGAGCTTTAACAAACATTGTAGTGTCTTTGGCCGTTTCTGGCTTTACTCACTTACCGTGCACTGATGCAATTATGGCACATTGGTACGTAGACAGTTTGCTTTGACTTGAACCTTATAAGATCTTGAATACATTGCAGTAGAAATGTGAGCTTCAACAGTGTTTCCAAATAGTGTATAAGAGAGCATACGTACAACCCAAACATTTTTTTTGTCTCAATACTTAGGACAGAGAAGACAGCACAGAAAGACTGCAATTGTTCCAGGAGTTTCTTTCTCCTGTGACCAGAAGAATAGACACCGCCTTCCTAATACTGCCACTAATGTGTAACATTTACATATAGTAAATAACCAATCAGCATATAGACGATCCGATGGGTTGAAATTAATCCCAAATGGAACTAGGCTCTTGGTTTCTGGATTTTCATTTGAGTTCCAGCTCTTGGAATTGCCTGTGCCTCTCAAGGGGTTTTCCTGAACTATTCCTATTTGTTTTGCCCGTGGTGAAATATGACTCAAGATTCTTAAGATAAAAGCTCGTATCGCTTGTTTGTTTGTTTCAATGTTTGTTTCCGTCTTGGAACACAGATAATTTCCTATGAAGTATTTGCAAAGTTTACTCTGTTCACGAGATGTATGATCAGGGCGACTGACGATGGAGGTAAGCCTGAACATCTGGTGCTTTATGTTCAGTTTGGTTAGACCTCATTGACATCAAGCCTTAGTTTTTCTTTCTTGTGTTTTTTTTTTTAGGAAGAACTCCAAGAATTTCAGCATCAACTGTAAAGAAAACACACACACACACACACACACACACACACACACACACACACACACACACACACACACACACACACACAAACACACACCACGCACGCACGCACGCAACACACACCACACACACACACACACACAACACACACCACACACACAACACACACACACACACACAACACACACACACACACACACACAAACACACACACACAGCACGCACGCACAGAAACACACAAACGCGCGCGCGCACCACACAACACACACACACCACCACACACACACACACACACACACACACACACACACACACACACACACACACACCACACACACACAACACACGCACGCACGCACGCACGCACCACGCACACACCGTACGCACGCACGCACGCCACCCCCCCCCCCCCACACCACACACACAAAAAACAGAAAGCGCTAAAAGTACATCTGACAGAAACTCTGCGAATCAGTTAAGTCATTTCTATGAGTACGATCCTTATGCATCCTCTCTCTCCTCTCTCTCTCTCTCTCTCTCTCTCTCTCCTTCTCTCTCTCCTCTCTCTCTCTCTCTCTCTCTCTCTCTCTCCTGCTCTCTCTCTCTCTCTTGTCTGGTCGTCTGCTGTCTCTCTCCTCTTCTCTCTATCTCACTCTCTCTCTCTCTCTCTCTCTCTCTCTCTCTCTCTTAATAATTTATATTTTTGGATGAGCAGAAGTGAGAATGAGAACAGTGATGACTGCGAACGAATGCTGAAGGACTTGACTGCTAAGAAACTGGGCGTGAATGGGGTCGAGTTTGATAGAGCGCATCGTTTGAATGCAAAGCATGACTCCCCATCATTGCCAGATGTTCCTCATATAAGGACAAAGTCACATTTTGAAAGCTAAGACTAAGTTGAAAGGAACCAATGTCTTTGTCGGCGAAGACTTTACAAGTAGGGTCCATAAAAAAGACATAAGCTCACTCCACATCTGAAAGATGCAAGGAACAGTGGTAAGAGAGCTGCGATGGTCTTTGACCATCTCCTTGTTGATGGCAAGAGGTTCGGGCTTGATGCTTCTGGTCAGCTAAAAGAGTTGAAATAGGGTTTTGGCCGGTCCTCTTGCGATGACAAAGGTGTTAATTCAAGAGGGAGAAAAGATAACTTGACACGGTGGAAGACTGGCCGCTCCGGATCCTGTCACGCGTGGCAGTAGCGCTTTGCACGTGTTTTTGACGACAGTGTTGTGGACGGTGTGAGCGATGGCACTGGTACACGCTTGAATTCGTATGACAGTTTCAATGATAGCCGTTTGAATGATGATTTTTGCAGCCGTTTGAATGATGATTTTTCCAAATATGGTGATGTAGATAGCGAAAGTAATGCATGTATGGAAAACGGTTGCACTTGATAGTGATCATATTTATATTGACAACCGGGATCCGGATGCGCCTGTATGCCATGATAAAGTATTCAAGCTTCTTTGTTGGAATATGAATGGTTTACTCTTAAAGATTTTTGACAATGCATTTATTTCTTATGCCTGTGGTTTTGATTTTATATGCTTTGGAGAAACGTTTGTTGAAACACTTAGCATGGACATGTTTGTTGGGTTATAAAGCCTTTATTAAACCTGCTGTAAAACTCTGTCATCAGGGGAGACGATCTGGAGGACTCGTTTGTTTGATAAAACAAGAATTGGTTCCCATCATATCATATGCAGAAGTTGATAGCTCAAAGTGTGCGTCTTTTTAATTGAAAAAATCGTTTTTTTGGTACACTGAAAAATATTGCTTTGGTTTGTACGTATATTCAGCCTTTCTATAATTCTTTTAATGTTGATAATGGTATTTCCATGTTGAAGAATGTTTGGCTGACTGCTTGCGTCCACTTGGTGACATTGATATAGTACTGTGTGGTGATCTGAACAGCAGAACAGCAAATTTTTCTCCTGACTTGTCTGCTGATGTTTTCGATTCTTGTTTGCAAACAAAAAGCCAGCCACCTTGCACAGATCGATGTTCGTATGATAATGTGTTGAATAACTACGGTAAGTTATTGTTAAATCTTTGCGTTGCTTTTGATTTGTACATTTTGAATGGTGTATGTCAGGGCGACCGCCATGGTGTTACACGTTCAGACAGCGGTACAGCGTTATGGTTATTTTCGTATAAGATTTTTCTCACTTTTGTGATTCATGCTATTTGTTTGTGTCGGAACGTATAGAATCCGATCATTTACCTATTGAATTTCACATTGACATTACAAGAAAAGATAGTAATAGATCAATGGAGATGTTGAGGCAACAGTATTCGATAAGTTTGTATGGAATTGAAGATTATGCTTTGACTTACAGAGACAATTTGTGTAAAGCAGAAATGTGCTCAAAATTAAATGAGGCTGTAGAACTGATCAATGTTGATGTAAATAAAGCTTTAGATTTGTTTAATGGTTGTATTAAAAACAGTGCTGAATGTATGATAAAAACGTGTGCTAATACGAAATGATGCTAAAAAGGAAGATGGTTTGACAGTGATGTTTGGAAATGAAAAGAAAAACGCTAATGATTGTTGAGAATATGGCTTCGTACTTTGGACGGTGGTGACAGAAGTGAGTATGTTATTGCAAGAAGAGAATATTAAAAACCTTCAAAAGCAGAAAGAAGAAAATTTTAATAAAAACCGTTAGATAACATGATCAGATTCTTCCGTCACAGCAGGAGTTTTGGAAAACATTAAAAAGAGCTTCATTTAAAAGAAAATATACTAAGAATAATATCTCCTGGATACATGGTATGAGCACTTTAAACGTTTGTTAGGTAAATATAATGAGGGAGAAGACGAGCATTTCAATCGTCCATTACTAAAGACAAAATTCTCTTTGCCATGCGGAAAATTAAGACCAACAAATCAGCAGGACCTGATTCTATTATTGGTGAATTGTTGAAGTATGCTGACCTCAAGTTGTTGACTTTTTACTAGTTCTTTTCAACAGAATTTTTGATGAGGGCATCTTCCAGAAAACTGGACAGAGTCTGCAACTTTGCCCTTATTCAAGAAAGGCGATGTAGATAACCCTAATAATTACAGAGGTATCTCTTTGGTTGACGTTAGCTGTAAAGTGTATAGTACTGTTGTTAACAACAGATTGCAGGAATGGATTGATGTAATAATATCACGGGGAGCATCAGGCTGGGTTCAAAAAGGGTTACTCTACTACTGACCATATGTTTACTTTCTTGCGTTTGTTCAGAAGCAGTTTTCATTAAATCGTAAATTTTATGTTGCGTTTATTGACTTTGAAAAAGCCTTTGACTCCATCAATAGAAAGCTTTTACGGACTGTATATTAAAAATGGTATTAAGGGGGAATTATTTCGCTGTATTAGAGGCCATGTACAAAGTTGTTAAGACTAGGGTAAGAAGTGGTTCCAATCTGACAGATTACATTATATTGTTTTGCTGGGGTAAAACAAGGTGAGTTTGTAGTCCTGTGCTATTTTCTATATTCATTAATGAGCTTACCATTGAGGTTATCAATAATGGCCTTCATGGTGGACGATTTCCAGAAGATGTCTTAGAATTGTTATCCTACTATTAGCAGATGATGTTGTTTTAGTTTCAGAAACGAAGTTGTGGCTTACAGCGTCAGCTAAATAATCTGAGCAGGGCTGCCTCTTCATTAGAGTTGAAAGTAAACATGAATAAAAGCAACATCGTGGTGTTTCGAAAGGGAGGTTATTTGGCGGCGAGGGAAAGATGGATGTATAACGGACTTACTACCTGTGCTGAATGTATATAAATATTTAGGGATCTATTTTCTACACGCCTAGTTTTACCTTTGCCTGTAAAGATCTTGCATGTAGGGCAAAGAATGTTTTAATATGTGTCATGAAAAGATTGATTGCTTTAAATAACAATTCGCTTGAGCTATTTCTAAAATATTTGATTCCCAAATACAGCCTGTTTTGATGTATGGGGCTGAAATTTGGGGTTTGGGTAGTGCTGTTGTTCATTGCGAGGCAGTACATTTATGTGCTTTGAAGAGGTTTCTAGGTTTTGACAGGCGTATTTCTAATGATTTGGTGTATGGGAGACCAATAGATATCCACTGTTCATTTGTTCAGCCATTAGATGTGTTCAGTATTGGTTAAAGCTTTTACACATGGAGCATTATAGATTGCCTCGTAAGTCTTATGAAATGTTGTTCAAATTAGATGTAAAGGGAAATATAAACTGGGTTTCAAATGTGCGTGTGTTTCTGCATAAGCATGGATTTGGGGATGTCTGGTTGTCACAGGGTGTTGGAAATCAAAGCCAGTTTATTCATGTGTTCAGACAAAGGTTGATTGACTGTAGATGGCAAATGTGGGACGATCATATACAAAGTAGTGGACGTTATGATTTGTACATAAATTATTCCAGTTTTCGTTGTACTCAGCTTTACTTGAAATTTGATTTGGATATGCATCTGAAAAGATCCATTGCTAAATTAGAGTGTTGGTGTTTCTGACATAAGGACTCATTACTTAAGATACAGACAACATAGACAAAATGACTTGGTATGTCCATTGTGTATGCAAGGTGAGGAAAATGAAATACACTTTATGTTCATTTGTTCAGCTTTAGAAGCTATTCGTCAAAAATTTATTCCACAGAAATATCATAGGCGCCATGTTTGTTTCGTTTACAGTTACTACTTAGCTCTAACAGTTATAAGGTCATTAGGAATTTAGGTATGTTCTGTTTAAGGCGTTTAAGATCAGAGAAATAATGACGTCTTAGATAGTCGTGTTGTGTTGTTGTTTTGTGTTGTTGGTTGCTGTTGTTGTTTTCCTGATAAATCATTTGTTTCATACATTTAATGTGAATGATTGTGCTCATTCCCCTTCAAATGGCCAATGAATAAAAGTCTGAAGTCTGAAGTCTCAAGTGCTCTCTCTTTTCTCTCTCTCTCTCACTGTGTGTGTGCGTGCGTGCATGCGTGCGCGCGCACGCGCTATTGTTGTGGTGGTGTTGTGGGTGGATGTGGTGGGTGTGTGTGGTGTGTGTGTGTGTGTGTGTGTGTGTGTGTGTGTGTGTGTGTGTGTGTGTGTGTGTGTGTGTGTGTGTGTGTGTGTGTGTGTGTGTGTGAGTGTGTGCTTGAACTTGATGTTCAACAATAATTTCATTATTGTTTCATATTTGATATGAGATTATGTACTTGCACATAGAAATTGTGTCCTTTCAAAATTGTGTTTTGAGCTTGTTGTTTGTTATGTGTTGTGTTTTTTTTGTTTTTGTTTTTTGTTTATGAGGACAGGATTTAACAAAATCTGGAAATGCTTATCCTTAACCTGCAATAAAATTACTTTTGACATCACTTGACTTGACTTCTCTTCTCTCTCTCTCTCTCTCTCTCTCTCTCTCTCTCTCTCTCTCTCTCTCTCTCTCTCTCTCTCTCTCTCTCTTCTTTCACCACTCACACACACACACACACCACACACACACACACACACACACACACACACGCAAGCACGCACGCACGCACGCACGCACGTACGCACGCACGTACGCACGCACGCACGCACGCACGCACGCCGCACGCACCACACACACCACACACACACACACACACACACACACACACACACACACACACACACACACACACGTACACACATTAAATAACATATTTCCTTTGTTTTAAAGGAAATATGTTATTTAATTCATATTTTGATGTGCAAATGGACCGATTTAACTTTTTCTGGGGCCCTTCCCACTGTGGAATTTGGGGCAATGAATTTGCTGACAGAGCTGCCAAAAAAGGAGCCAAAACTGAAATGAGTGCACAGTCACTTTCTGTCCCCTTGACTTTACAAGAATGTCATCAAGTTTTAAAACAAGTGGCTTGGGACGTTTCTAGAAACAACCAGAACATCCAGTATTTGCGGGTTAATGCTCGAAATAGCCATGTTCTCAGCTTTGATCAGGTTGAAGGCATTGAACACCTGCAGGTTCGTGATATGTATCAGTAGAGAAACTTTGTTTCAGTATTTTATAGACTGAAACTTGACGCATTCAGAACGAAATATAGTGCAGGAACAAAATGCATATGTGGTAAGGCAAACGTGTCGAGAGCCCACGTTTTATTTGATTGTGTGGACTCTTAAGGCATACTTACCATGTTTATTAGGCATGACAGTGACTGATGTTTTTTTTTCTGATATTGATTTTGCTTTCAAAGTTACCTTTTGTTTAATATGTAGTCACTGTTAGATATTTGCTATAATGTTATAAGTAGTAAATATTCCATGTTTTGCGTGCACTTCCACACACCTATGCATCACACACATACCCTTTCTTTCTCTCTCTCTCTCTCTCTCTCTCTTCTCTCTCTCTCTCTCTCTCTCTCTCTCCTCTCTCTCTCTCTCTCTCTCTCTCTCTCTCTCTCTCTTTCTCTCTCTCTCTCGTCTAATATCACAATTTTGTGAAAAGACGTAAAAATGAAAGTACTACTACTACTACTACCACACGCACACACAACATTGCAATAAGAAGCTTAATTCAATTACACGCAACAACATATATAGTTATTATTAATGAGCTGAAACGTGTCCAACCAATCAAACATTTACACATCCTTTCCATCCTAAACCCACTAAGAAAAGGAACAACGAAACCAAATAATACTACCTCTTTAGCGTGTTTCACATCAAAATGATCTAAGCACACAAACAACAATCCGACGCTAACACAGGATCAAAGCTGCGCTGCTTTTAAAGTCACCAGTATTTATTCACCAAACTCATCTTAGCTTATTCCTTCCCACGTGTTTGTCAACGGAACGTCCACAAAAGTCGGGTCCAGTTTTCCCAGGCCCAGTGCTGTTTATTCTTGACTCCTCTGCAACCCCGTCCCCTTTTCTGCTGTGTCTTGAAGTCTGGGTTCAGAGACATAATGCACAAAGCTTAAAAGAAACGCCTCCATAAGTAAGCGCGAACTTAGTTAAGTATATGTTATTAGCACTGAGGAGAGATACATTAACACTCTTACGCTGATGAACCTCAAATTTCTGTCATTTTTAATTCAAAGGGGAACCTAAAATTTCTGTCTTTTTTAATTCATAGGGGACAACACCAACACCTCTAGCAAAAGACTGAAAATAATTTCAGAAAATCCAAAACGAGTGATTGTTTTAATGTTTAGACAGTATTAACAAATTTCCTTTTCTCACGTCTTTTTTTAAACGACCGATATTAATCAATGGTTTTTCATGTTTTCAACTACAGAAACAAATTCTCCAACAAACCATTGTTACAGCATTCACATCGGAACAAAAGCCATGGAGAAAAATGTTATGATGATATTGCAAGGTACAAAAAATAATGAATGAAGAAAGGATCCCAGGAATGAAGGTAGGGACTGTGCTGATCTGAGATGGAATATTTCATGTACACTGCTGACGCTGACACTGCGTCTTCTTCTTCTTTTTCTTCTTCTTCTTTTTCTTTTTCTTCTTCTTTTTCTTCTTCTTTGTACACGAAAGTGACCCCTTTAGAGTCTTTGAAAAAGGGACCCCCTGCTTTAGTGGAGACCCCCCAGAATCCACACAGTTTCCCCCTTTGTCGATGTGCCCAGAAGGGCTAGTTTTTGCTTTTTGCTTTAAAGTTTTGGGAACAGTTCTCAGAAAGTTTTTCCAAACAGTCTTTTGGGGGGGGGACCCGGGGCTGGGGAACCCGGGTGCTATTGAAAAAACCGGGGGTGAATGACTTCAAAAACCTCGCCTAGTGGGGGAGGTGAAAATACAATTAAAACAGGCGGTTTGCAGTTCTTTGGGGAAAACCAAAAGGGCTTTTGGGATCCTCATCTTCGGGCCCAAAAAACGTCGCTTTGGGCAATAATTCAGGGCTTTGTTTACGGTATTGTTTTAAAACGATCACCCGAATTTTTCAATGGAGGGGCAGGGAAAATTTCGTGGGCAGTTTTTTTCACTTTCGGTAACATGCGGCACTCTTAAAAAAAAAAACCCATACCAAAAACCCCTTTAAATTTTTCGTTATCACGTTGCTAAAAACTGTTCTAGTAGTTTTTTCTGAAGATTCATGGGGAAGTGTGATTTATCACAGAGTTTTTCTTCACGGGGACGTTCATTTCAGCCGGCTTAAAATCAACCTGATTTTCCCTTCATGGGGGCCCTTTGTGTGGGGGTGCCCTAATCCCCCTTGCATTAAAACAAGCCCACAATCACCCCAACGTGACCCCAGCAGCATCTCTGTCCCCCCCCCCCCGGTCTGGGCGTTGAGTTATGGGACCTGACACGTGTTGAATGCCATTGCTGGGCTTTTAAAAGAAAGCTAGGTGGGGGCTTGTGCGGGGGGAATAGAACGAATGTTAAAACGAATGTAAGGGTTAAAAAGGTATTAAAAAACTACAAGTAAAATTTTAGACCCATTAAAATACACCTTTTGCCAGGGGATTTTTCTACGGGCCCCCAAAATTAGCAGCCCGGCTGATTGTGTTTGGGTGTGTTGTGTGTTGGGGTGTGTTTTGTGTGTGTGTGTGTGTGTGTGTGTGTGGGGGGGGTGTGTGTGTGTGTTTTGTTGTGTGTGGTGTGTGTTTGTGTGTGTGTTTTTGTGGTGTGTGTGTGTGCCCGGGAAACTCTAAAAAAATCACAAAAAATAATAAAATATTTGCAAAAAAACTTGTAAATTTTAATGTAACGATACAAAATGAGGGTTTTTTTCCCAGAATTGCTGTCTTTCTAAATCAAAAAATTAAATCAATTGATTTGTCCTTAGAAACTTCCGGGTTTTTTTTCCACTTTTTTTTGGGGTTTGTCTTTTCCAGTCCCCCGGGGGAGTGACCATCTTCCTTTTGAAGTTCGATCTTGTTAGCCCAGAGAGAATGGCCTCCCCCCGGCCATTCAAAATAAAAACGAAGTTTAAAGCTAACTGGGACCTTTTTCCCCAAACTCAAAATTACTGGTTCTTTAAGCTCAATTTTAATCAAAAAACAAAAAAACAATAGAAGATCTTAAAAAAAAATTTATGAAATTACAAAATTCTCATACTGAAGCAGCAAATTGTGCCTTTCCCCAAAGTTTAAAATTTTATAGCCCATCCAAAGAGGGGCCCTCAAACCCTTGGGGGAAAACCCCCTATTTTGAGTTAGCCGAAAAAATTTTAAAAAACAGAGGATTTCAAAAGGGAGAATAGTCTTTCATTAAAGGGAAACCCCAAAAATAAATGAACTCCACAGAAAATATAAAATTGTTTTTAAAAAACTTTAGTAAACAGAGAAAGAAAAGCTCTTCCCAAAAAAACAGTTTTTTAAAGGAAATTTTTAATCAGACTTTTTTCTAAACATCCACTTTAAAGTTTCAAAATTTATGGAAAGAAATTAAAAAAATAAAGGGGTCCCTTTCCATCTCCCCCACCCCGCTTGCATGAAAATGAAAAATTTTTAGAAACAAAACAAAGAAAAAATGAATTTTTAGCAGAAATTTTTTTGCTTCAGGAGTCAAAAGGGGGAGGGTTTACCCCAGACTGAACAAATTCGTAGAAAGGAGTTTGGGGATAAATCCCAAAAAACCCTTGAGCAGCTTAACTTTAAAAATAAAAACTTCAATTTAACAAAAATTTTAAAAACAAGGGCAAGAAGTCTGTTTCGCATTTAAAACGCATAAACCCAAGGCAAGATATCCACTGGTTCAAAAATCCTTTTTTCCTATAACATGTTTAAAAGCCTTTTCCTTAGATCTTTTATAAAAGTTTTTGGAGTTTTTTCAGTTTTGTTGGAATGGGGAAATGCTCCCTACTTTTTAAAAAAAAGGGTTTACTTTTACCCCAACCCTTTAAACAAGGAAAATTAAAACTCTTTCCCTCTTTTTTCCGACCAATTTTTTTTAAAACCCCTAAAATTGGAAAATTTTTTGGAAAGAATAAAAAAAAACCCAAAAGAACTTTTCCGGGAAAAAATGGAGTTTTCCCCTTTATTCCAGGCTGGTTTTGGGAAAAGGAAGAGGAGTCACAGACCACATTGCCCATTATCCAAATTTGGGAAAAAAAGCTCTTCCCAAGCGTCATTGCCCCTTGCAAGTTATTTGATGTTCTAGTCCTACGATTCAGTATGGTTTTCCCAAAATTTTGTTGTAAAAAGCCTTTGGTGGAAATACGAAGTCTTTTTTTTTTACAATTTCTGAAGCTTTTTTTATGGGGACAAAAAACAAATCCAAGTCAATGTTATGGAGCTTTATAAACCCTTCAAAGACATTAAAGGGGGTTTTCCCCCAAGGGAAAAGTGTAATCGCTCCAAAAACTTTTTCGCTAATGCTTTACGTTTTAAAAAGGGTTTTTAATAAAAAAAGGTCCACAATACCTGTAGCAAAAATAAATTTTTGCTTTTTGGGGGAAATTTTAAACGGAAATTTTTTCCAAACAACAAACCCAAAAAAAAAGAAAATCATTGAACAGATCGGGGAAAAAATTAAACAATATTTTTCCCATTCCCTGAAATAAAAGGGGGGTTTCGGTTTTTTTGCCCCCAAAAAAAACGGTTTTTTTTTGTTTTTACAAAAAAAAACTTTTGGTTTAAAAGGCCGAAAAGGCTGTCTCTATAAAGGTAGATAAAATTTAATAAACCCAACCCAAACAATTAATTTTCGGTGTAATCTTCCACAATAAACTTTTTTTGGGAGTAAACAAATCAATTACCTTGTAGAAAAGGCTAGGAAAAAATTTGGGGTTTATTACGTGTTCTATTGCATCCCTTGATTAACGGGGGATTAATCTCGACTAGGGTCGCCTCGGGGTTTATTTTCGTTCAATTCGGTCGAGGGCCCAAAGAAGATTTTTTACAGCGGGAAAAGACGGGATTTACAAAAGCTAACCAAAATTGCCTCTTTAGTTTTTTAAAATTGAAATTGGGAAACTTCCCCGATGGGCTTCAACTGATCTGACGTACAAGGGGGCTGGTGTGTTCCCTTTAAAATTGAACACAGGCAAAGGGTTGCGCCTTAATTTACAGTGAGAGCTTGGGAACCCTTTCCCAAAATTTCAGTAAGGACTGAACTGGAGGGGAAGGGGACGAATGTTTAAAAAGGGGACCCGTAAAAAACCCGGTAAAAAAGCCCCTGGGTGATTATTTTTTCCCCTTATTTCAGAACGAAAACCGGTCTCTTGATGGTATTCCCAGGGTTCCATGTTGTTCATCCCCTTCTGTTTGTCAGAGAAAGGCGGGAAAACTTTTTACACTTAGGGAGATCTAAATTTAAAAAAGAAAATCCTCTGTTACTATCATCCTACCCCCAAAGACTTGATAGATAGGAAATAACGATTCCAAACTACTTTTTTTCCCAGGAAAGGGTTTCTTGTTTTTGGGGGGGGGGGGGGGGATTTTCCCTGGGTTTGGGGGTTCCTTTGTTTAAAACCCGCGCTCGCATTAGAAAGGCCTACCAAATTACAAAGGAAAGTTTATATTTCAGCAAGTTTTTTTGCCTTTTTTAAAGCACTTTTTTATACTTGACAGCCTGTTATCATAGACAAAAAAACTTTTTACTATCGGACTCAAATCAGCGCTTTCCCGGGCCCACATTTTCAATCAAATCAAATCGTTTTAGACTTGGTGTGTGAGATCAAATTTTTCATTCATCAGCTAAAAAACCCGGGGGAAAAATGTAAAATTTGTTATGGGGCCCCGGACTTCCAGTTTTTCGTGGCCCAAAATTTTAGTGACCTTTTTTTTGCAAAGGGGGCTGCAAGAAATAAATCTGATCTTTTTTAAATTTTGTATCCCCTTTTTTCATTGAAGCCCATCCACATTTTGAAAAGTTTAATCTGGGGCATACGACAGAAAACAGTACCTTTAAGATTCAGCTCGGAAGCACGATGGGAAGTGATTTAAACCCAAAAAGCAAATGTTGTAATCCCCCGGGCCCTCCCAAATCGTAACCCTTTTACAAGGCTGCGGGTTAAGGTTTTGGGTTTTTAGGGATTTAAAAGGCAACCCGCTTGTGCATGTGGTTTAGGGCTTCCCATACCCCCTTTTTTTTTTGATTTTACTTTTGTACAAAAAATCACTTTCAGCCCCCCCCCCCCCCCTTCATTTAAAAAAATGAATTTCCCTTTAAGCTTCCCTTTACTATGTCTAGTGTTTTCAAACCCCGTTATGAGAACGGTTGGGGGTCTGGCAATGTTGGGTTTATCTTTTTAAATCTCCCCCCTTTGGGAAAAATTTTTAAACTCTTTCCCCCGCCCCCCCTCGTCCTGCCTCCCTTCCCCCCAATAGGTGTGTGTGGGTGTGTGTGTGTGTGTGTGTGTGTGTGTGTGTGTGTGTGTGGGGTTTTGTGTGTGTGTGTGTGTGTGTGTGTGTGTTGTTTTGTGTGTTTCTTCTTTTCCCAAATTTTCAAATTTTTTTAAAAGTTAAAATTTTTAAATTTAGGCAAAAAACCCAATTTAGTAAAGGTTTTGGCGTCTAAATTTTCCGTAGACCAAGGGTTTTTTTATTCCCCCCCCCCCCCTCCTTTTCCCCCCTTTTTTCCCCCCTTCCCCCTACACACTCTTTAAACGTTCGACTCTTCGAGTAATAAGTCAGGGCCAAATTTTCCCTACTTTAAAAGATTTCCCTTTATTACCATGTATTGGATATTTCATTTTAATCACCCCATAATTTGGGTTTTAATACCCGTATATATGGGCTCTTAGTGGGCCGCAAAGCGCGCGCGCGCGCCGCGCGCGCGCGCGCGCGCGCGTGTGTGTGTGTGTGTGTTTTGTGTGTGTGTTTTGGGTGGGTGTGTGTGTGGGGTGTGTGTGGGGGTGTGCTTAAAGTTTGTGTAGTAGAAAAAAATCTGTCCCATTTCCATAATTTCTTTGATGTTTGGGACGAAAGAACGAACGAACGAAGTTTAAAGATGTTGGCTGCAATAAAATTTAAACAAATCGACACGAGGGACAACAAAAAAACGCGACTGGGAAATTTGATTTCATTAACATGGGAAACCCCCAGCGATGCCCTTTTTTTTTTTAAATTTTTCCTTAAGAATTTGAGAATGAGAAAAAGTTTACTGGTATTCAAAGTCAGTTAAGTAGGGGACGGTCACCCCCGGGAAAAAAATGGATCATTTCCCTTTGGGCAGGTGCAGGCGCCATTGAGCACAAGCTTGGGGCTCTGGATGCTTCGTGTTGCCGCTGCGTCTTCTTTTCCCCAAGGCAGGGCCCAATTTTAACACATTCCTTTGAGAATGCGTCCCTTTCCCTTCCTGCTTGAAAAAACAGAATAACAGTCGTCTTCCGAACCGATCGCAGGAAAATTTTTAGAACGACGTCGCTGATTCACACGCACCACCCCCCGTCATCCGTTTATGGAGCACGACCTTTTCCAAAAAACGGGTTTTTTGTGCGGATCTCAGAATCGTCTCTGCATGTGCTCTGTAAAGTAACGGCATAACCCCTTAAAACCCTTCCCGTGTCAAAAAAACCCGCGATAATTTTGGGGGGGGGGGTAGCTTTTCTCCCGACTTGTGTCCCATGTCCCACGGGTGGGGGTTTTTGGGGGCCCCCGGTTTCAGGGGTACAGATGGAACGCAAACACCGAAAACGTTCCTGAATATGGGGACGTGTCATCATCATCTCCCCATCGGCTTTATGTGTTCCTCCTGTGTTGGTCTATGTTCATTTAAAACGGGGTTTGGTTTCGGCCAGTTCATTCGCGACACAAGGGGGTACCCACACCACTCCAACCTGTTTTAAAGTCGTTTGTTCTGCTGGCCCCCGATTTTTTCTTGATCCCGCGCTCCCGGCTGGGGGGGGGGGGGGGGGGGGGGGGCGGGGGAGGTGCAAAAGGGAAAGGGTTTTATATAATTGGAGAATTTTTTTTTTTTTGTGTGTGCGTTTCGTGCGTGCGTGCGTGCGTGCGGTTTTTGTTTTGGTTTTGTGTGTGGTTTTTGGTGTGTGTGTGTGTGTGTGGAGGGGTTTGTGTGTGGGGTGTGTTGTGGGGGGTGTTGTGGGTGTGTGTGAGCTTTGGGTTTTGTAAGGGGCGTGCGCGCGTGTAAAGTTGCGTGAAAGAGTGTGTTTGGGGGAGTGAATGCTTGGGTTTTGGGACGGGCTCGAGTATTAAAGTGTGTGGTGGTGCGTTTTTGTGTGTGTGTGTGGTGTTTGGTGTGTTTGTGTGTGTGTTGTGTTTTGTGGGGGGGGTGTGGTGTGGGCGCGCGGGGGGGCCGTGCGCGTGTGTTGGGGGCGTGTGTAAAGTCGTGTGTGCCAATGTGTAAGTTTGAGTTTATGGGGGGTATGGGTGTGTTTTTTTATTTAGGGTGTGTGTATTTGTGTTTTTAGGGAAGTGCGGGGTTTTTTGCGTGTGTGTGGGGGGTGTGGTGTGTGTGTGTGTGGGTGGGTGGAGTGTGTGTGTGTGTTGTGGTGTGGGGTGTGTGTGTGTACGTGTGTGGTGTTTTGTGTGTGTGTGTGTGTGTGTGTGGTGTGTGTGTGTGTGTTTTGGGGTGTTTTGTGTGGTGTGTGTGGTGTGGTGGTGTTGTGTGTGTTGGGGTATGTGTGGGGCAGATTTTTGGTGGTTTAAATTTTGCTTCTTTGTTTGAATGAAAAACGTTCATTTTTGTTAAAGTTTTTTTTATATGTAAGACAACCCTTTAGTTAATCTGACAATTTGGGGGGGGGGGTTTCGTCAGGGGGGCAGGGTGGGGGGGGTGGGGGGTGGGGGTGTGGGGGGGTGTTTTGGGGGGGGGGTGGGTGGGGGTTTTGGGGGGGGGGTGTGTTGGGGTGTTGGTGTGTGCGGGGTTTTTGGGTGGGGTGCCCGCGTGCGTGGGGTTTGTTTTGTGTGTGTGTGTGTGTGTGGTGTGTGTGTGTGTGTGGGTGTGTGTGCGTGTTGTGTGTGGGGTGGTTGTGTGTGTGGGGTTTTGTGTGGGTGTGTGTGTGGGTGTGGGTGTGTGTGTGTGTGTGTGTGGGGTGTGTGTGTGTGTGGGGTGTGTGTGGGGCAGGCCCGTAAGCAAATGTTTATCAGGGGGGCATTGCTTCATCATCCTGGCATTTTTCCGAACTGTTTGAAAATTTTAAACGAAAATTTTTACTTTGGCGTTTACCCCCAGATCAACACTTAATTTTTCCACCTGTAGCAAACGCTTTTTCCTATACTGTGAAACAACACAAGCATTAGGTTTAGTATTTTGGGGTTTTTTGCCGAGATAGACAGAAATTTTTTTTGAGAGCTAATTTGGGCCCCTCCACAACACACACACACACCACACACCACCCCACACACACACACACACACACACACACCCACACCCACACCCCCAGAAAAACCAACACCCACACACACACCACACACACCCACACAAAACACACACCACACACACCCCCAAACACACCCACCACCCAACACACACAATTTTTTATTTTTTTTTGTACTTCCCTCCCTCCACCCCCCCCGGCTTCACCAAACCCCCC
>CM031623.1:59966638-59977247 GCA_018398815.1 Conus ventricosus | reverse complement strand
CCTTGTTAGACCTCATTGATCTCAAGCTTAGTTTTTTTTTTTTTTTTAGGAGAGAACCCAATAGAATTTCAGCTATACTGTAAAGAAAACACCACACAACACACACCACACACACACCACACACACACACACACACCACACACACAACAAACACAAACACACACCACGCACCCGCACACACACACACACACACACACACACACACACACACACACACACACACACACACACACACACAACACAAAAGAACACACAACACACACAAAACACACACACACGCACGCACGCACAGAAACACACAACGCGCGCGCACACACACACACACACACACACGCACACACACACACACACACACACACAACACACACACACCCACACCCACACCACACACACACACACGCACGCACGCACGCACCACCCACGCACACACGTACGCACGCACGCACGCACACCCCCCCCCCCCACCACACACCACAAAACAGAAAGCGCAAAAGTACATCTACAGAACTCAGCGAATCATTTAAAGTCATTTCTATGAGTACGATCCTTTAGCCCATCTCTCTCTCTCTCCCCCTTCCTCCTCTCTCTCTCTCTTCTCCTCTCTCTCCTCTCTCTCTCTCTCTCATCTCTCTCTCTCTCTCTCTCTCTCTCTGTCCTGTCTGTCTGTCTGTCTCTCTCTCTCTTCTCTCTATCTCACTCTCTCTCTCTCTCTCATCTCTCTCTCTCTCTCACTCTTAATAATTTATTGTTTTATGGATTGAGCAGAAGTGAGAATGAGAACAGTGATGACTGCGAACGAATGCTGAAGGACTTGACTGCTAAAAAACTGGGCGTGAATGGGGTCGAGTTTGATAGAGCGCATCGTTTGAATGCAAAGCATGACTCTCCCCTTTCATTGCAGATGTTCCTCATATAAGGACAAAGTTCACATTTTGAAAGCTAGACTAAGTTGAAAGGAACCAATGTCTTTGTCGCGAAGACTTTACAAGTAGGGTCCTAAAATAAGACATAAGCTCACTCCACATCTGAAAGATGCAAGGAACAGTGGTAAGAGAGCTGCGATGGTCTTTGACCATCTCCTTGTTGATGGCAAGAGGTTCGGGCTTGATGCTTCTGGTCAGCTAAAAGAGTTGAAATAGGTTTTGGCCGGTCCTCTTGCGATGACAAAGGTGTTAATTCAAGAGGGAGAAAAGATAACTTGACACGGTGGAAAGACTGGCCGCTCCGGATCCTGTCACGCGTGGCATAGCCGCTTTGCACGTGTTTTTGACGACAGTGTTGTGGACGGTGTGAGCGATGGCACTGGTACACGCTTGAATCGTATGACAGTTTCAATGATAGCCGTTTGAATGATGATTTTGCAGCGTTTGAATGATGATTTTTCCAAATATGGTGATGAGATAGCGAAAGTAATGAAATGTATGGAAAACGGTGCACTTGATAGTGATCTTTATTTATATTGACAACCGGGACCCGGGATGCGCCTGTATGCCATGATAAAGTATTCAAGCTTCTTTGTTGGAATATGAATGGTTTACTCTTAAAGATTTTTGACAATGCATTTATTTCTTATGCCTGTGGTTTTGATTTTATATGCTTTGGAGAAACGTTTGTTGAAACACTTAGCATGGACATGTTTGTTGGGTATAAAGCCTTTATTAAACCTGCTGTAAAACTTTTGTCATCAGGGGAGACGATCTGGAGGACTCGTTTGTTTGATAAAACAAGAATTGGTTCCCATCATATCATATGCAGAAGTTGATAGCTCAAACGTGTGCGTCTTTTTAATTGAAAAATCGTTTTTTGGTACACTGAAAATATTGCTTTGGTTTGTACGTATATTCAGCCTTTCTATAATTCTTTTAATGTTGATAATGGTATTTCCATGTTGGAAGAATGTTTGGCTGACTGCTTGCGTCCACTTGGTGACATTGATATAGTACGGGTGTGGTGATCTGAACAGCAGAACAGCAAATTTTTCTCCTGACTTGTCTGCTGATGTTTTCGATTCTTGTTTCAAACAAAAAGCCAGCCACCTTGCACAGATCGATGTTCGTATGATAATGTGTGAATAACTACGGTAAGTTATTGTTTAAATCTTGCGTTGCTTTTGATTTGTACATTTTGAATGGTGTATGTCAGGGCGACCGCCATGGTTGCTATACATACGTTTCAGACAGCGGTAGCAGCGTTAATGGTTTATTTTCTCGTATCTAAAGATTTTTTCTCCACTTTTTGTGATTCATGCTATTTGTTTGTGTCGGAACGTATAGAATCCGATCATTTACCTATTGAATTTCACATTGACATTACAAGAAAAGATAGTAATAGATCAATGGAGAATTGTTGAGGCAACAGTATTCGATAAGTTTGTATGGAATGAAGATTATGCTTTGACTTACAGAGACAATTTGTGTAAAGCAGAAATGTGCTCAAAATTAAATGAGGCTGTAGAACTGATCAATGTTGATGTAAATAAAGCTTTAGATTTGTTTAATGGTTGTATTAAAAACAGTGCTGAATGTATGATAAAACGTGTGCTAATACGAAATGATGCTAAAAAGGAAGATTGGTTTGACAGTGATTGTTTGGAAATGAAAAGAAAAACGCTAAGATTGTTGAGAATATGGCTTCGTACTTTGGACGGTGGTGACAGAAGTGAGTATGTTATTGCAAGAAGAGAATATAAAAACCTTCAAAAGCAGAAGAAGAAAATTTTAAATAAAAACCGGTTTAGATAACATGATCAGATCTCTTCCGTCACAGCAGGAGTTTTGGAAAACATTAAAAAGAGCTTCATTTAAAAGAAAATATACTAAGAATAATATCTCCCTGGATACATGGTTATGAGCACTTTAAACGTTTGTTAGGTAAATATAATGAGGGAGAAGACGAGCATTTCAATCGTCCCATTACTAAAGACAAAATTCTCTTTGCCATGCGGAAAATTAAGAACCAACAAATCAGCAGGACCTGATTCTATTATTGGTGAATTGTTGAAGTATGCTGGACCTCAAGTTGTTGACTTTTTACTAGTTCTTTTCAACAGAATTTTTGATGAGGGCATCTTCCCAAAAACTGGACAGAGTCTGCAACTTTGCCCTTATTCAAAAGGCGATGTAGATAACCCTAATAATTACAGAGGTATCTCTTTGGTTGACGTTAGCTGTAAAGTTTTATAGTACTTTTTGTTAACAACAGATTGCAGGAATGGATTGAATGTAATAATATCACGGGGAAGCATCAGGCTGGGTTCAAAAAGGGTTACTCTACTACTGACCATATGTTTACTCTTCTTGCGTTTGTTCAGAAGCAGTTTTCATTAAATCGTAAATTTTATGTTGCGTTTATTGACTTTGAAAAAGCCTTTGACTCCATCAATAGAAAGCTTTTACGGACTGTATTATTAAAAATGGTATTAAGGGGGAATTATTTCGCTTTATTAGAGCCATGTACAAAGTTGTTAAGACTAGGGTAAGAAGTGGTTCCAATCTGACAGATTACATTAATTGTTTTGCTGGGGTAAAACAAGGTGATGTTGTAGTCCTGTGCTATTTTCTATATTCATTAATGAGCTTACCATTGAGGTTATCAATAATGGCCTTCATGGTGGACGATTTCCAGAAGATGTCTTAGAAATGTTTATCCTACTATTACAGATGATGTTTGTTTTAGTTTCAGAAACGATAGTTGGCTTACAGCGTCAGCTAAATAATCTGAGCAGGGCTGCCTCTTCATTAGAGTTGAAAGTAAACATGAATAAAAGCAACATCGTGTGTTTTTGAAAGGGAGGTTATTTGGCGGCGAGGGAAAGATGGATTATAACGGACTTACTATACCTGTTGCTGAATGTATATAAATATTTAGGGATCTATTTTTCTACACGCCTAAGTTTTACCTTTGCCTGTAAAGATCTTGCATGTAGGGCAAAGAATGTTTTAATATGTGTCATGAAAGATTGATTGCTTTAAATAACAATTCGCTTGAGCTATTTCTAAAATATTTGATTCCCAAATACAGCCTGTTTGATGTATGGGGCTGAAATTTGGGGTTTGGGTAGTGCTGTTGTTCATTGCGAGGCAGTACATTTATGTGCTTTGAAGAGGTTTCTAGGTTTTGACAGGCGTATTTCTAATGATTTGGTGTATGGGGAGACCAATAGATATCCACTGTTCATTTGTTCAGCCATTAGATGTGTTCAGTATGGTTAAAGCTTTTACACATGGAGCATTATAGATTGCCTCGTAAGTCTTATGAAATGTTGTTCAAATTAGATGTAAAGGAAATATAAACTGGGTTTCAAATGTCGTGTGTTTCTGCATAAGCATGGATTTGGGGATGTCTGGTTGTCACAGGGTGTTGGAAATCAAAAACCAGTTTATTCATGTGTTCAGACAAAGGTTGATTGACTGTAGATGGCAAATGTGGGACGATCATATACAAAGTAGTGGACGTTATGATTTGTACATAAATTATCCAGTTTTTCGTTGTACTCAGCTTTACTTGAAATTTGATTTGGATATGCATCTGAAAAGATCCATTGCTAAAATTTAGAGTTGGGGTTTCTGACATAAGGACTCATTACTTAAAATACAGACAACATAGACAAAATGACTTGGTATGTCCATTGTGTTATGCAAGTGAGGAAATGAAATACACTTTATGTTCATTTGTTCAGCTTTAGAAGCTATTCGTCAAAAAATTTATCCACAGAAATATCATAGGCGCCCATGTTTGTTTCGTTTACAGTTACTACTTATCTCTAACAGTTTATAAGGTCATTAGGAATTTAGGTATGTTTCTGTTTAAGGCGTTTAAGATCAGAGAATAATGACGTCTTAGATAGTCGTGTTGTGTTGTTGTTTTTGTTTGTGTTGCTGTTGTTGTTTTCCTGATAAATCATTGTTTTTATACATTTAATGTGAATGATTGTGCTCATTCCCCTTCAAATGGGCCAATGAATAAAAGTCTGAAGTCTGAATCTCAAGTCTCTCTCTTTTTCTCTCTCTCTCTCACTGTGTGTTGCGTGCGTGCATGCGTGCGCGCGCACGCGCTATTGTGTGTGTGTGTGTGGTGTGTGTTGGTGTGTGTGTGTTTTGTTGAGTGTGTGTGTGTGTGTTGTATGTGTGTTGTTGTGGTGTGTTGTGTGTGTGTGTGTTTGTGTGTGTGTGTGTTGTGTTGTGTGTGTGTGTGAGTGTGTGCTTGAACTTGATGTTCCAACAATAATTTCATTATTGTTTCATATTTGATATGAGATTATGTACTTGCACGATAGAAATTGTGTCCTTTCAAAAATGTGTTTTGAGCTTGTTTTTTGTTATGTTGTTGTTTTTTTGTTTTTGTTTTTTGTTTATGAGGACAGGATTTTAACAAAAATCTGGAAATGCTTATTCCTTAACCTTCAATAAATATACTTTGACATCACTTGACTTGACTTCTCTCTCTCTCTCTCTCTCTCTCTCTCTCTCTCTCTCTCTCTCCTCTCTCTCTCTCCTCTACTCTCTCCCCTCTCTCTCTCTCTTTCACACACACACACACCACACACACACACACACACACACACACACACACACACACACGCAAGCACGCACGCACGCACGCACGTACGCACGCACGTACGCACGCACGCAGCCCCGCACGCACGCACGCACGCACACACACAAAACACACACACACACACACACACACACACAACACACACACACACACACACACACACACGTACACACATTAAATAACATATTTCCTTTGTTTTAAAGGAAATATGTTATTTAATTCATATTTTGATGTGCAAATGGACCGATTTAACTTTTTCTGGGCCCTTCCCACTGTGGAATTTGGGCAATGAATTTGCTGACAGAGCTGCCAAAAAAGGAGCCAAAACTGAAATGAGTGCACAGTCACTTTCTGTCCCCTTGACTTTACAAGAATGTCATCAAGTTTTAAAACAAGTGGCTTGGGACGTTTCTAGAAACAACCAGAACATCCAGTATTTGCGGGTTAATGCTCGAAATAGCCATGTTCTCAGCTTTGATCAGGTGAAGGCATTGAAACACCTGCAGGTTCGTGATATGTATCAGTAGAGAAACTTGTTTCAGTATTTTATAGACTGAAACTTGACGCATTCAGAACGAAATATAGTGCAGGAACAAAATGCATATGTGGTAAGGCAAACGTGTCGAGAGCCCACGTTTTATTTGATTGTGTGACTCTTAAGGCATACTTACCAGTTTATTAGGCATGACAGTGACTGATGTTTTTTTTTCTGATAATTGATTTTGCTTTCAAAGTTACCTTTTGTTTAATATGTAGTCCGTTAGATATTTGCTATAATGTTATAAGTAGTAAATATCCATGTTTTGCGTGCACTTCCACACACCTATGCATCACACACATACCCTTTCTTTCTCTCTCTCTCTCCTCTCTCTCTCTCTCTCTCTCTCTCTCTCTCTATCTCTCACTCTCTCTCTCTCTCTCTCACTCTCTCTCTCTTCTCCTGTCTCTCTCTCTTTCTCTCTCTCTCTCGTCTAATATCACAATTTTGTGAAAAGACGTAAAAATGAAAGTACTACTACTACTACTACCACACGCACACACAACATTGCAATAAGAAGCTTAATTCAATTACACGCAACAACATATATAGTTATTATTAATGAGCTGAAACGTGTCCAACCAATCAAACATTTACACATCCTTTCCATCCTAAACCCACTAAGAAAAGGAACAACGAAACCAAATAATACTACCTCTTTAGCGTGTTTCACATCAAATGATCTAAGCACACAAACAACAATCCGACGCTAACACAGGATCAAAGCTGCGCTGCTTTTAAAGTCACCAGTATTTATTCACCAAACTCATCTTAGCTTATTCCTTCCCACGTGTTTTGTCAACGGAACGTCCACAAAAGTCGGGTCCAGTTTTCCCAGGCCCAGTGCTGTTTATTCTTGACTCCTCTGCAACCCCGTCCCCCTTTTCTGCTGTGTCTTGAAGTCTGGGTTCAGAGACATAATGCACAAAGCTTAAAAGATCGCCTCCATAAGTAAGCCGAACTTAGTTAAGTATATGTTATTAGCACTGAGGAGAGATACATTAACACTCTTACGCTGATGAACCTCAAATTTCTGTCATTTTTAATTCAAAGGGGAACCTAAAATTTCTGTCTTTTTTAATTCATAGGGGACAACACCAACACCTCTAGCAAAGACTGAAAATAATTTCAGAAAATCCAAAACGAGTGATTGTTTTAATGTTTAGACAGTATTAACAAATTTCCTTTTCTCACGTCTTTTTTTAAACGACCGATATTAATCAATGGTTTTTCATGTTTTCAACTACAGAAACAAATTCTCCAACAAACCATTGTTACAGCATTCACATCGGAACAAAAGCCATGGAGAAAAATGTATGATGATATTGCAAGGTACAAAAAATAATGAATGAAGAAAGGATCCCAGGAATGAAGGTAGGGACTGTGCTGATCTGAGATGGAATATTTCATGTACACTGCTGACGCTGACACTGCGTCTTCCTTTCTTCTTCTTCTTCTTCTTCTTCTTCTTCTTCTTCTTCTCTTCTTCTTCTTTGTACACGTAAAGATGATCCCTAGAGTCACTGACAAAGACTCCTGCATAGTGGAGACCCTCCAGTAATCCACACAGCCTCACCTTTGTCGATGTGTCAGTAGGCTAGTTTTCTGCTCTTAGCTTTTGATGTGTTGGACAGTTCTGCAGAAAGTGTTCCACAGTCATTGGGGGTGGATCTGGGCTCGGAGCAGTGCTATTGAAAGACCGTGGTGAATGACTTCAACAACTCGCCTACGTGGAGTGGAGGTGTAATACAATTCAACAGGCGTGTTCTGCAGTTCTATGGGGAACCAAGCTATTTGATCCTCATCTTCATGGCCAAAACGTCGCTTTGGAGGCACATAATTCACGGCTTTGATACGTGTACATGATTTGAACGATCAGCCGAATGTTCAATGGATGGGCGATGGAATTTCAGTGGCAGCTTTTCACTTTCTGTAACATGCGGCACTCTAAAAAAAAAAAAACCCATACCATAACTCCTTTTGAATTTCGTTATCACGTTAGCATCAAAACTGTTCTAGTAGTGTTTCTGAAGATTCATGTGAAGTGTGTATTTATCATCAGAGCTTTGCTTCACAGGGACGTTCATTTCAGCCTGGCGTCAAATCACCTGATTATTCCCTTCAGTGGGTGGCATTGTGTGTGGTGTCCTACATATACATTGCATTAAAACAAGCACCACCAATCACCACCAACGTGACTCAGCAGCATCTCTGTGTCTCGTCTGGTGCGTTGAGTTATGGTGACCTGACACGTGTCTGAATTGCCATTGCTGGGCTGTTATATGAAAGCTAGGTGTGGCTTAGTGCGGATGGATTAGAACGAATGTTAAAACGAATGTAACGTAAGATGGTATTAAAAAACTCACAAGTGAATTTTAGACACATTAAAATACACCTTTTGCCAGTGACTTCTACTGCCTACCAATTAGCAGTCGTGCTGAGTGTGTGTGTGTGTGTGTGTGTGTGTGTGTGTGTGTGTGTGTGTGTGGTGTGTGTGGTGTGTGTGGTGTGTGTGTGTGTGTGTGGTGTGTGTGTGTGTGTGTGTGTGTGTGTGTGTGTGTGTGTGTGTGTCCGGAAACTCTAAAATATCACAAACAATAATGAATATCTTGCAAACACTATAGTAAATGCTAATGTAACGATACTGAATGACGGTTCTTTTACCAGAATTGCTGATCGTTCTGATCAGAAAAATTCATCAATTGATTTGTCCTTAGTAAACTCCGGGTATTTTTCCACTTTGTATGTGGAATGTCATTCAGTCACCACTGGGTAGTGACCATCTTCCTATTGAAGTTCAGATCTTGGTTAGTCCAGAGAGAACTGAGCATACCCCCGGACATACAAAATACAACGAAGATAAAGCTAACTGGGACCTTTTTGCCCAAACTCTAATTACTGGTTCTCTTAAGCTCAATTTTAATCATAACATAAAATCAATAGAAGATCTTGAAAAAAAATTATGTAGAATTACGAAATCTCATACTGAGAGCAGCAGATGTGCCATCCAAAGATTAAGTTAAATAGACCATCCAAAGAGAGCCTCAAACCCTTGGTGGAACTCCTCATGTGAGTTAGCCGTAAAAATGAAAACAGAGGCATTTCAAAACTGGATGAATAGTCGTCATTCACAGCCACCCCAAATAATAAATGAACTCCACAGTAAATATAAATTGCTAATAACTATAGTAACAGAGCCAGTAGCTCTTGCCAAAAAACAGTATTATGGTAATTTGATCATGACTTGTTCTAAACATCCACATGACGTTTCTAAATTATGGAAAGAAATTAAAAAAATCAAGGGTACATTCCATCTCCCCCACCTGCTCTGCATGTTAATGATAAAATTATAGAACTAACAAAGAAAAAACTGAATTATAAGCAGAAACTTTTGCTTCAGTGAGTCAGACTGAGTGTTTATCCAGACTGAACAAATTCGTAGAAAGGAGTTTGAGGATAAATACCAAAACATTGAGCAGCTTAACATAGAAAGTAACACTTCATATATTAACACAAATTTAACAATGCAAGAAGTCTGTTTCGCACTTAAACGCAAAAGCCGGGCAAGATATCCACTGGTTCAGATCCTATTTCCTATAACATGATTAAGCATTTTCCTGAGAGTCTGTTATCAAAGTTGTTGGAGTTCTTTCAGATTTGTTGAATGCTGGAATGCTCCCTACAGATTGGAAAAAAGCTACTGTTATCCCAATCCTTAAACAAGGAAAATCTAAAACTCTTCCCTCTAGTTTCCGACCTATTTCTTTAACACCTCACATTGGAAAACTTTTTGAAAGAATCATGAAAAACAGAATAGAACATTTCCTGGAAAAAAATGGAGTTTTGCCTTTATTCCAGGCTGGTTTTAGGAAAGGTAAGGAGTCACAGACCACATTGTCCACTTATCCTCGAATGTGAAAAAAGCTCTTGCCAAGCGTCATTCGACCCTTGCAACGTTATTTGATGTTCATAGAGCCTACGATTCAGTATGGTATTCTAAATTGTTGTACAAAGCACATGAAGTAGGAATACGAAGTCGTTTTTTTTTTACAATTTCTGAAAGCTTTCTTATCGGACAGAACTATCCAAGTCAATGTTCATGGAGCTTTATCAACTTCTAAGACTATAAACATGGGTTTCCCCAAGGAAGTGTAATCGCTCCAACACTTTTCTCGCAAAATGCTTTACGATATTAAACAGGTAATACAAAAGGTGCCACAATAGCTCTGTATGCAGATGATGTTGCTCTGTGGAGAAATGTAAACTGAAATTTTTCCAAACAACAAACCAAAAGAAAGAAAATCATTGAACAGTATCAGGAAATAATTGACAATATTTTTCATTACATGAAATCAAATGGGTTCGGTTTATCTGCTCACAAAACGGTTTTTGTTGTCTTTACAAAGAAAACAATTGCGTTTGAAGGCAGAGAAGCTGTCTCTATAAAGGTAGATAATAATTTAATAATACCCCAAGCAAACAAGTTAAGTTTCTCGGTGTAATCTCCACTATAAA
>CM031623.1:59958070-59961538 GCA_018398815.1 Conus ventricosus | reverse complement strand
AGTGCTAAATATGCTATCGCGCAGGTATTTTGTACGTGTAAGATCTGGCTGATCACAGTACCAATATTGTGTACGGGGAGATAAGTGAATCTCAGCACTTCAATGCAGATCGTGTCCAATGTCATGATCTTTTTCAAACTAAAAGGGGACAGTTGGCAAAACGCTGCCTCTTTTTCATCACTGAACTGAAACTGAGTTTCTTCTCCCTCCTGCGAAGTGGAAACAGGGTTGATGAGAACCTTGCATTGTACGTTTCTACATATACTGTGCATACAATGTGCATGCATCCTCCCTCTCCTCTCTCTCTCTCTCTCTCTCTCTCTCTCTCTCTCTCTCTCTCTCTCTCTCTCTCTCTCTCTCTCTCTCTCTCTCTCTCTCTCTCTCTCTCATTTGTACATACGGTGGATTGATTTACGTATATGTATTGACTGATGCCGCACCATGGTGTGATGTTTAGTTTTTCATCGATTTCTTTCTCCTGTGCGAGTTGCTGCACACATGATGACACCATCTCTCTCTCTCTCTCTCTCTCTCTCTCTCTCTCTCCTCTCTCTCTCTCTCTCTCTCTCTCTCTCTCTCTCTCTCTCTCTTCATTCACATTCACATTCACACGGCTGCATCATTTTTTGCAATTGGGGTTTGTATCAGAGTGGTTCTAGCCAGGGTACAGACCCTGACTGAATGCATATTTAGACCTCTCTAGTATCCATGATTGATTCTCAAGCGTAAATCAAACAACTTCCTCTAGTATCGATCCATTCCGTGCAATATGTCCTCTAATGTCCATGTTTACCGTCGCTTGCTGTTTTAGAGGTCGCTGGATTTTGTGTTTATACCCTTGGTGGTGAGATACCCCAGCATTATAGACAATATAGTTCTGTAGGTCCAGCTGTGGATAGACTGAGCAAGCTGGGTGCCAATGATGAGTCCCAGTCATGGAAGAAAGGAAGCACTGAATAGGCTCTACAAAGCAACTCTGCTTTCATAACAATTCATGACATGCTGATTGCATACTTGTTTATGTCTATGCTTTACCATCCTCTCTTTATTCCTATTTTCCTTTCTTTTACCCATTCCAGACTTTTAAATTTTATCTCTATAAATGTTTTCAAATCACCTTATATGTGTACAAGATATTTCGACAACATTTGGTCCTTGATGAATTATGTACATGTCTTGGTGATGTTACTGTTCAGTACATCTTTCTTGACTGTTTTGATGACGCGTTTCGTATAAGGAATTGTACCATTTGCAGACCCTAGGAATTCCGACATCTTTGCCTTTTTTGGATCTGGTATCAATTGGTATTCTTGGCAAATAGTGATTATCTTTTGCAGAGTTCATTAACTAATATTTTTCGATTGCATTTTATGTCACCTCAGATGTTCATCTTATTGTAGCATCTTAAACTGAAAACGATATACAGCCTCACAGCTTAACTAATCCTCAGGACAGTATGACTGCAGTATAATTCCATAGCACAAGGAGAACTAAGAAAATTACTGTCCAAGCATCTGCTATTTTACCAGTGATGTTAATTAACACTATCACAGCAATGACGGAACCCTCATAAAATGACCAACCACCTGTTGTTTTTGGCAGGATACAGAAGGGAAAATTAAGATTCCTCACCAGGCTTTCCTGAATGGCAGACACAATGAACATCTTCTGCCAGAACCCACCAGAAACCCGAAAGCTCGGCGTTGCCACATGACGTACATTTCAAAACATGTACAGCGAGAACAATGTTCTGGTCCACAATGGAACTGGCATTGCAATCAGATACAAAATAGCAGAGTTGCAGACCCCTCACACTGCCTCATAGGACATTCGAGAAATGTGCTTGAACAACGAGTCTTACCTAGCCTTCAAACGAAAGCACAGCGTCTGCACAGCAAATTCTGCACCCTGACTGTAGGAACACTGCACGTGAACAACCCAGACGTTTCAAATGGAACGAACCAGCCAAAGTCCCATTTCACTTGAAGACAGACGTAAATAATTTATCAGACTGAGTAAGTCTGACTACAGACCAGACCTGTGCTTGGAAATACTGTGTGTCTTTTTTTTACCCGAGGTGCGAGACAATGCTGTCGACCGAACAACTCTCTTTAATTAAATAAACCACGTCCAGGACAGCTCACTTCGAATGTTGTCTTCTTCTCATACGAACGCTGTTAAAAAAAAAACCCAACAACAACAAAACAGATGGCAGACAGATCTATATATTCCACTGAAAATGTATTGATATGCATGACCCTGGTGACTTTTTCTCTGTATTTTTTTTAATCTCAAGTTATCATTTTAGTGGCTGAACACATATTAACCCTAACTGTTTGTTCCTCACAGCATATTTTATTAACTTTTAATCATTAAGCCAATCAAAGGAACTTGCATTTAAGCAAAGACTATTCCACTGTATGCATTCAATATTACTGATGACACTGGGACAAAAATGGTAAATGTAATTACCTTAACTGTTGACTTCCTATGCGTTCTTAATGGATCCTCAAGCATAACGGTTCGAATATTTCCTGGCATATTGATTGATCTTTACTCATTTATTCTGTACAGGTCAGTTCCTTTTAGTACTTTCCTTTCTTCGTGACTACTTTGGAAGTGGCTTTGGTGATGAGAATATCACAGAGCCTTTGGAGAATCACACTTGCTACCAGGTATTGGTAGACACAATTGGTGCACTTTAGTACTGTCATTATTGTTCACCGGTTCAGTCAATGGTTTTTGATGGTCACAGTCATCTTAAAGTAAGGTTGTGTCCTCTCTGTGTGTCAATGAGTGTGTTGGCTCGACGGCTGTCCTATAACAGCTCTGAACGGTTCACCTCTGTGAGTCATGCTGTGGTGATACCCATCGTCTGCGAGTTTGTTCTGCCCTGTGCATCACAAATAATCTGCCATCTGCAATGGCTCAAAAGTGCTTGGGCCCGATTCTCACAGCGCCATTTAATTGAGGGTTTTCGTCCCCAATCAGCTCCTACCCCGATATTAGTTTGCTATGGGAACAATTGTGAAGACTGGGACCACACCGTCAAGAGTCATCCACTTCATGGATATGTCTCTGAGTGTTGCTCAAATGTTCTGACCAACACTGTAAGTACCTGTATCTCTCCAGCCTGGTGGATTCCAGAATACATTATGAAGTAAGTGTAGAGTACGGTCATATCATCCAGTCTCAGACCATAATGAAAACCGTAGCTTCATCTTCATCAACCTCATCAATCATCATTAGCAAAAAGTCTCAAATTCCGTTGCCCTTCATGCCCTGCTCTCGTGGTGACCTTAGGTTCGATTGACTCTCCAGGTCTATTGCATTGATTTGGTTGTGTCGGGGTCACTGCTATCGGCAAAATCACGGGGACTGTCGTTGGACAGACTTGGTAGTGCTCTCCAAAGAGAGAGCTCAGTTACTTCGGCTCTGCGACTAAGCAATTACTGTGGTTAGTTGGGT
>CM031623.1:59918070-59953070 GCA_018398815.1 Conus ventricosus | reverse complement strand
GAAACAAACATGGGCGCCTATGATATTTCTGTGGAATAAATTTTTGACGAATAGCTTCTAAAGCTGGACAAATGAACATAAAGTGTATTTCATTTTCCTCTCTTTGCATACACAATGGACGTACCAAGTCATTTTGTCTATGTTGTCTGTATCTTAAGTAATGAGTCCTTATGTCAGAAACACCAACTCTAAATTTAGCAATGGATCTTTTCAGATGCATATCCAAATCAAATTTCAAGTAAGGCTGAGTACAACGAAAACTGGAATAATTTCTGTACAAATCATAACGTCCACTACTTTGTATATGATCGTCCACATTTGCCATCTACAGTCAATCAACCTTTGTCTGAACACATGAATAAACTAGCATTGATTTCCAACACCCTGTGACAACCAGACATCCCCAAATCCATGCTTATACAGAAACACACGCACATTTGAAACCAGTTTGTATTTCCCTTTACATCTAATTTGAACAACATTCATAAGACTTACGAGGCAATCTATAATGCTCCATGTGAAAAGCTTTAACCAATACTGAACACATCTAATGGCTGAACAAATGAACAGTGGATATCTATTGGTCTCCCCATACACCAAATCATTAGAAATACGCCTGTCAAAACCTAGAAACCTCTTCAAAGCAAATAAATGTACTGACTCGCAATGAACAACAGCACTACCCAAACCCCAAATTTCAGCCCCATACATCAAAACAGGCTGTATTTGGGAATCAAATATTTTTAGAATAGCTCAAGCGAATTGTTATTCAAAGCAATCAATCTTTTCATGACACATATCAAAACATTCTTTGCCCTACATGCAAGATCTTTACAGGCAAAGGTAAAACGTATGCGTGTAGAAAAATAGATCCCTAAATATTTATATACATTCAGCACAGGTATAGTAAGTCCGTTATACATCCATCTTTCCCTCGCCGCCAAATAACCTCCCTTTCGAAACACCACGATGTTGCTTTTATTCATGTTTACTTTCAAGTCTAATGAAGAGGCAGCCCTGCTCAGATTATTTAGCTGACGCTGTAAGCCAACTATCGTTTCTGAAACTAAAACAACATCATCTGCTAATAGTAGGATAAACAATTCTAAGACATCTTCTGGAAATCGTCCACCATGAAGGCCATTATTGATAACCTCAATGGTAAGCTCATTAATGAATATAGAAAATAGCACAGGACTACAAACATCACCTTGTTTTACCACAGCAAAACAATTAATGTAATCTGTCAGATTGGAACCACTTCTTACCCTAGTCTTAACAACTTTGTACATGGCTCTAATACAGCGAAATAATGTCCCCTTAATACCATTTTTAATAATACAGTCCGTAAAAGTCCGTAAAAGCTTTCTATTGATGGAGTCAAAGGCTTTTTCAAAGTCAATAAACGCAACATAAATTTTACGATTTAATGAAAACTGCTTCTGAACAAATGCAAGAAGAGTAAACATATGGTCAGTAGAAAAAGAAACACCCTAAGGTGCTGGTGAGGACCCAGAGAAGCACTGTCTTCACCTGCCTTTAGAGCAGCCCTGTACCACCCTTGGAGGCCTGCGCTGTGTTGACGATGGGTACAGGCACGCGCAGGACACTCCATTAAGATATCAAGGGACATAACTGCTCCTGAACAGAGGTAATCAGACTGCAGGATGCAACTCATAACAGCCTTAAAATAGCATCCCCCATGGGTTGTACCAGCCCGTATTTCATGACTGCAGAGCCCACCGGCGAGAAACACCACCCTCCAGCTGCCGAGCACACCCACAGACCCAACCACCCATGCCCACGGACAGATGAAGAGAGTGCCACTCCAGACACAGCCAAGCTTTCGCCATACGGTCTTATGTGCCCTCAAGAGAGAATCCAAAGTTGTAGTCTTTCCCACTGTCAACAGGACTTTCCCTGTGGTCAGTGGGTCTTTCCTCACCGTCACTGGACCTTTCTCCAGGGTCAGCCTAGTTAAGGCAAAGAAGAAAAAGAAACACCCTAAGGTGCTGGGGAGGACCCAGAGAAGCACTGTCTTCACCTGCCTTTAGAGCAGCCCTGTACCACCCTTGGAGGCCTGCGCTGTGTTGACGATGGGTACAGGCACGCGCAGGACACTCCATTAAGATATCAAGGGACATAACTGCTCCTGAACAGAGGTAAATCAGACTGCAGGATGCAACTCATAACAGCCTTAAAATAGCATCCCCCATGGGTGTACCAGCCCGTATTTCATGACTGCAGAGTCCACCGGCGAGAAACACCACCCTCCAGCTGCCGAGCACACCCCACAGACCCAACCACCCATGCCCACGGACAGATGAAGAGAGTGCCACTCCAGACACAGCCAAGCTTTCGCCATACGGTCTTATGTGCCCTCAAGAGAGAATCCAAAGTTGTAGTCTTTCCCACTGTCAACAGGACTTTCCCTGTGGTCAGTGGGTCTTTCCTCACCGTCACTGGGCCTTTCTCCAGGGTCAGCCTAGTTAAGGCAAAGAAGAAAAAGAAACACCCTAAGGTGCTGGGGAGGACCCAGAGAAGCACTGTCTTCACCTGCCTTTAGAGCAGCCCTGTACCACCCTTGGAGGCCTGCGCTGTGTTGACGATGGGTACAGGCACGCGCAGGACACTCCATTAAGATATCAAGGGACATAACTGCTCCTGAACAGAGGTAAATCAGACTGCAGGATGCAACTCATAACAGCCTTAAAATAGCATCCCCCATGGGTGTACCAGCCCGTATTTCATGACTGCAGAGCCCACCGGCGAGAAAACCACCCTCCAGCTGCCGAGCACACCCCACAGACCCAACCACCCATGCCCACGGACAGATGAAGAGAGTGCCACTCCAGACACAGCCAAGCTTTCGCCATACGGTCTTATGTGCCCTCAAGAGAGAATCCAAAGTTGTAGTCTTTCCCACTGTCAACAGGACTTTCCCTGTGGTCAGTGGGTCTTTCCTCACCGTCACTGGGCCTTTCTCCAGGGTCACCCTAGTTAAGGCAAAAAAAAAAAAAGAAACACCTAAGGTGCTGGGGAGGACCCAGAAAAAGCACGTCTTCACCTCCCTTTTAGAGCACCCCTGACCCCTTGGGGCCTGTGCTGTTTTGGGACGTGGGTAAGGCACGCGCTGGACACTCCTTTAAAGATATAAAGGGAATAACTGTCCCTGAACAGAGGTAAATCAGACGCGGGAGTTTTTTTAATAAACAGTCCGTAAAAGCCCGTAAAAGTTTCTATTGATGGAGAAAAAGGCTTTTCAAAGTAAATAAACGAACAAAAAAATTTACGTTTTAATGAAAAACTGTTTGAACAAATGCAAAAAGGTAAATTTGGGGCAGTAGTAGAGAACCCCTTTTGAACCCCAGCCTGATGCCCCCCCGTGATATTTTACAGCAATCCTTTTCTGCAATCTGTTGTTAACAACGTATTTTAACATTTTCAGAAACGTCAACCAAGGTCCCTCTGAAATTATTGGGGTTTTACATCGCCTTTTTGAAAAAGGGCAAAGTTGCGACTCTGCCCAGTTTTCTGGGAGAGCCCTCATCAAAATTCTTTTGAAAAGAACTAAAAAAAACCCAAAAAACTTGAGGTCAGCATACTTCAAAAACCCAAAAATGAATCGGTCCTGTGTTTGTTGGTTTTAAATTTTTCGCATGGAAAATAAAATTTTGTCTTTGTAATGGGACGTTGAAATGCTCGTCTTCCCCCCTCATCGTGCAACAGAAAGCTCCTCACACAAAAATTTATTTACCTAAAAAACTTTTAAAAAGTGCCTTCCCTGTACCCCAGGGAGTTTTTTTTTTGTATATTTTCTTTTAAATGAAGTCTTTTTAATGTTTTCCAAAATCTACTGTGATGGAGAGATCTGTATGTTTCTACCGGTTTTTTTTAAAAATTTTTTCTTTTCGTTTTAAAGGTTTTTTTTTTCTTTTTTGAAATAAATATCACTTCTGCCCCCATCGCCCAAAGTCGAACCCCTTTTTTCAACAATTTTAGCGTTTTTTTTTTTCATTTCCAAAAAATCCTGTAAAACCCAATTTCCTTTTTAGATTTTTGTATTCACAGTTTTTTCAACATTCAGCATTTTTTTAATAAAATCTTTAAAAACAAATCTAAACTTTTTTACTCAACATTGTCAGTTCTACAGCCTATTTAATTTGGCACATTTCTGCTTTCACAAATTGTCTCTCAATAAAGCATAATCTTCATTCCAAAAAAAACTACAATAATGTTGCCCCATTCTCCTTTGATCTATCACTATCTTTTTGTATGTCAATGTAAAATTCATGGGAAAATGATCGGTTCTATACTTTCCCGACCAAACAATGCATTAACACAAAAAGTGGAAAAAAAATCTTTAGATCGAGACAATATCTTAACGCTGCTACGCGGGTGAAGTATGTATGAACCATGGCGGTCGCCCTGACATAACCTTCAAAATGTACAAAAACAAAAGCAAAAGCAAAGTTTAACAATAAATTACCGTAGTTATTCAACCAAATTTTCTCGAACATCGATCTGTGCGGTGGTGGCTTTTGTTTGCAAACAAAAAACGAAAAAATCAGCGACAGTCAGGAGAAAAAAATTTCTGTCCGCTGTTCAGTCGCCACACAGTATTATCAAAGTCCCAAGGACCAAGCGTCAGCCCAAAAATTCTTCCAACTGGAAATCCTTATCAACATTAAAAGAATTATAGAAAGGAGAACCCCCAGGTGAATAAGTACAAACCAAAGAATTTTTTTTCAGTGTACCAAAAAAAGATTTTTTTAATTTAAAAAGGCACACGTTTTGGGTATCAAATTTTACTATGTATGATGGGAACCCCAATTCTTTTTTTATCAAACAACGAGTCCTCCCGTCGTTTTCCCCCGATGAAGGTTTTCGAGGTTTAAAAAAGGCTTTAACCCCAAAAAAACATGTCCATGCTAAGTGTTTCAACGAACGTTTTCCAAAGCATATGAATCAAAAAACAGGTAAGAAATAAATGCATTGTCAAAAATCTTTTAGAAATAAACCCTTCACATTCAAAAAGAAGCTTTAAAAATTTTTTCATGGCTACAGGCGCTCGATCCGGTTGTCAATATAAATATGTCCACAAAAAGTGCACCGTTTTCCTAATGCATTTTCTTTTCGCTATCACATCATCATATTTGGAAAAATCATCATTCAAACGGCTGGGAAAAAAATTTATTCCCAAAAGGTATCATTTAAAACTGTATAGAATTCAAGCGTGTCCAGTGCCATAGCTCCCCCTCACAACATGCGTCAAAACAGTGCAAAACGGGTACTGCCCGCGTGAAAAGGGTCCGGAGCGGCCAGTCTTTCCCCCGGTGTCAAGTTATTTTTCCCTCTTGAATTAAAACCCTTTTTCTCGCAAAAAGGACCCGGCCCCAAAAACCCTATTTCAAATTTTTGTGACCGAAGTAGCCCGAACCTTTGCCCCTCAACAAGGCGATGGTCAAAGACCAGCAGCTTTTACCTTTGTTCCTTTTTTTCGAGTGGGTGGCTTCGTCTTTTTCATGGACCTATTGTAAAGTCTTCGCCGACAAAGACATGGTTCCTTTCAACTTAGTCTTAGCTTTCAAAATGTGTCTTTTCCTTATATGAGGAACATCTGGCAATGATGGGGGAGTCATGCTTTGCATTCATGCGCTCTATCAAACTCGACCCCATTTCACGCCCAGTTTCTTAGCAGTCAAGTGTCACGGTCGCTAAGCCGGACGGCCCTACCACCCTACCCCTACCCTCCCCGTTACGACCCTGAGAACCCTTAACCTATGCTAATGCACCAGTTGCGGTATATCACTGCGACCTAGGGACGCAGAGATAGCCCGCACACGTGGTTGCTAAATACTAGGGACAAGGACTAACCCAAGGGACTCAATCTCTAAACTACTACTACCCCCCACACCTCTCCCAGGACTCGCCCTTCTCTTTGACCCGGATCACTACCAAACTGGTCGCTGCGTCCCTAAAGGAGGCAACGACAAGTACCCTACACTGCGCTGGCCACTACGTCCTAAAAGGAGGCAGTAGCTAACACCCCTAACCCTACTGCCTAACGCTACCCCCTTCTACCACAACCATGGGACCACCCATCCCGGCCCGGAGAGCTCCAGTCCTCGGCGATGTACGTGGCCCCTCGCGGCTGACACCTCCCCGGAAGATTCTGCACCCTGGCGCTGACCGTGGCTCCTCGCAGACTGACTCCTCCCTGCGATGAGTGCGACACCCAACGCACACACACACCAGACGCCCTCTCGACGGATCCGGGGCTCGACGCTCTCCTCTCTGAAGGCCCCGGACACTGAGGGTGAGGGAAGGCCTGGTGCAGTGCCCTCTCAGTGGACGCCTGACCAGGGAAAAGTAACAGGTGCCGGAGAACTCCCAGAGAGCCCCGGTAGCAGGAGGAGAGCTGCCTCACAAACGGCAGGACGCCTGGGTAGTCTCCCTCTCCCGGGAAAAACAGCAGGTACAGAAAGCCGCCGCTCACCTGCCGGCACGCGGCAGTAGACTGCAGTGGTCTGGCCCCAGTCTCAGGACGGAACAGGATACCTGTTGACACAACTGTAGGCCACTACTGTAATGTTTGCTACTACCCGAGTCATCAAGGCTCATAGGCTACTTGGTTAAAGCTTTAATCCTCCATCTCCCTTGCCTACTTCCCACTCGGGCATGAGAGTGACCCTTTGGATTTCGAGTATACTCCCCCAACCCGTTACTCGCTTTGGGGTTATCAGACCCATTTCCTGCCAACCCTTACAACAGCAGTATAACAATATTCTCTCTGAGCCAATCTAGGCTATTACATATGAAATTATGAATCACACCAATTCTCAGAGAAGAAGAAAAAGAAACACCCGAAGGTGCTGGGGAGGACTCAGAGAAGCACTGTCTTGCCCGCCTTTAGAGCAGTCCTGTACCACACTTGGAGGCCTGCGCTGTGTTGATGATGGGTACAGGCACGCACAGGACACTCCATTAAGATATCAAGGGACATAACTGCTCCTGAACAGGTAAATTAGATACAGGATGCAGCCCATAACAGCCTTTTAAAGTGCATCCCCATGGGTTGTACCAGCCGTATTTCATGACTGCAGCCCACCGGCGAAAAAAAACACCACCTCAGCTGCCGAGCACACGAATTATGAATAATAAAAACCATTCTAAGCACTCCAACACGACTCCATGGGCCTCCTTAGGAAATTACTAGATTAAACTAGGAAATGGGCAATTTCACAAGGAAATGTTTTCCACATAGTAATCAGTAGTAATACACATCTCTCAAAAAAAAAAACGTATCAATTTTTAGTGGTTCACAGTTCTAGCATGTTCATACAGAGAGGAATCGCTTGCAGCCACAATCCTTCACATTCTTACCCCATTTTCACTGTAATTATAATCATATATCAACACAACGATTTTTCGCCAAAATTTCCATCCTAGCACCCCACTCTCATGTCATCTCTTGTCATATAACCAGTGGTTAATCTTGTTATGCCAACACAACCATACTTCATACATAGTACATGCTGCACACCCTCCTTCTTATCCTATCACTTGCTGCTACCCACTTAAACTTTACCTTACCTTCTTTCCGACTACTAAATTCATAATGGGACTGTCTCCCTACCAACTAAGATATCTTTCTCCAACCCTATTCTGTCACAAACACGACATCCCTACATGTGTACGACTGTCATTTACTTTAAAAAAAAACCTCTAACCATATGGACTCACTGTCCTGTATCAAATACATACGTCACAGATACGTCCGCACGCGCACGACACCGCGTCGAGAACCAAGACTCGTACGAATGAAAGACACCAATATAAGTTGAATGGTCACGACCGTACTCCAATATAAACACTCGCACACAAATCAGCCTTGGCCCTACTGCACAGTTAACCGATTCCAATGCTGTGCAGGTCAACTCGAAATCGGTTAATCAATTTCAACGAACTGCTACTATTTACAACTGAAATTGAACACAATCCCTTTACGATTCACGCAGACACATCTGCACTTGACTCATACTATGATCCTCAACAAAATGCAACCTCGTATTACCTTCTTACTGACCCCCCTGAAATTAACATGAACTAACCACAAACAACATCTACATCACCGTCCATCAACGGCTATTATATCGAACCCACATTGTCTAGCCAAACTGTTACATGACAATCGAACTCAGGAACCACTATGTACACTACTTACAGAATATACAGAAAAGATGTAACAACACAAACCGGCTGACAAGAAGTTTCAATCACAGAACCAAGACGACATCATACCAGAAAACCAGTATACGCAACAAACATAATATAACTAAACATAACATGAGACAACTACAGTACAACTCGCCATAATACAAGACAACACGACGAACAACACCACCATGAACCTAACAAATCGCCAACCTGGACTGTCACGAGTTTGTCACGAGGCCTATGACGATTGACCCATCTAGGGTGGTGGAATTATTCATTTATTTATTGTCGTCGTTGTTGTCGTGTGTCCGTCCCTTAATGTGGCTTGTGGTGCTGTTGCACCCTAATGTAGTTCAGCTCAGGTTAGGTTTGCTTTCTCTCTCTCTCTCTCTCTAATTCCACTGCCCGTGCAATTCATCCTGCAGATTCACGGGTGGCTGGTACCTTTCTCTCGAACCTGCTGTCTACCGGCCTCTCACCTGTCTTTTTACCTGCCGCACGTGCATCATTTCTCTTAGCTTGAGGTATTCTCACTCTGTGACGTAGCGTGGCATGTTGGCCGCCATCGCTTAGGCAGGTTTTCTCTTCACTCGAGCAGAAGATGTCTCTGGGAGCACCTGCTCCGGTCCTGGTTCTTCACCATTTCGTCGAAGGTACAGTCGGTACCTTCATTCCTACAGTCGGCCTGTAGGGCAGGGACATCACATCATCTCTTTTCCGCATCTGCTCTGCTGGTCCTCTCGACTGGACAGAGGGCAGAGAGTCGCTTGACCCGCCACTTCTGGGTCACCCACGGGTAGCTGGTAAGCATCAGTTTCGTGGTTTTTTTTTGTTGTTGTTGTTAGCCGGCTAATTCTTCTCTTTTGCGCAATTTCTTTTTGTTTTCAAAATTATAAAAGAAATATTGTTTGAGACCACTTTTCTCTGGTTAATTCAATCTTTAACCTGGTCATTCTAAATTATATCCAAAATTGTTTCTCCTTTTTATGCATCTGTGATGCGGTAGTCGGTGGGGATGGGGGAGAACCTGGTGATTTAGGGTTGGAACTTGCTTGGTCTCGCTCGTCCGCCCCTGTCACAATCACCGGTCTCTTATTCTTCGGCCACCGTCTGTTTGTGCATGCAAGGGGAACGAGTTTTATGTTTGCGAGCGTGCGTACGCATGATTAGTCGGTTGGATGCGTGGTTGGAGAATTGTGTTAATTTGAAATGTTGCTATAAAATGTGGGGATAATTGTGCCATTGAATTATGATTATTTGTAAATGTGGTGGCAGTTGTAAAGCAATGGTTGCTGTGTTAGTTCAGTTCCTAAGAAAGGAAAATGTTGAACGTGAATGAGGGAAGGATGAATATACAATTTTCTATCCATGTGTTTAGCCTGTGAATGTAATCTCTTACCTGCTTCGTGTGAGGAAACCTTTAGCGAACATTCCTCAGTTGGTTTACTGTGTTATGCTCAGGTCTGTGTTGAGCTGGTGCTATTAATGTATTCAGCAAACCTCCCCTCGCCCATCATGCGAGTGGCTGTTAGGATTTAACAGCATGTGTCAGACCGTACTGACTGCGGGGTTCCAGTACCCTTTCTTCTTTCCTCCCAGTTCCGTTTTCTCTCCTCCCGGGGGCTTCACCCGGAGCTTGCACTGGTTGGGGCCACGCACTGGTTGGGGCCGCACACTGGTGGAGAAGCACATGGACTTTGCTGGACGGTCCTAACCCCTGTCCGGGACCTCCAGCGACAACGCCTCGTCCCACGGGATGCGTTCTCCACCGTCCTCGCACTTCATACAGCCCATGTGACCAGTGTGGTTAGCTCTGTGGCGTGCGATTTGGGTGTGTGTTGTGTGTGCCAGTGGTGTCGGTATCGAAGGACACTCCGTTCAAGAACCGACCCGGTTTGGGGCACCTGATGCGACAGGGTGCTCCCAGTGGACTTTGGAGAGGCAGGGGTGTGGGGGAACTACATGAGACACGGAAAGGGATGGGTGCTGGAAATGCTTATTTATGATTAAGGTTATGTCGTGTGTATTGAAAATGCTTAATTGTGTGTATGTCGTGTGTGTTGAAATGCTTGATTGTGATTGTGCATGTGGTGTGTGTTGGAATGCTTAATTGTGTGTACGTCGTGTGTGTTGAAATGCTTGGTTGTGATTGTGCATGTTGAGTGTGTTGGAATGCTTATTTGTGACTATGTGTGTGTTGGTGTGAATAAATGGGGTGTTGTATCGTAATCTTTCTTGTGTGGCCTCTTGCGGGGCGTGTGAGGTCAGTCATTCCCTTCACTCCCATCTAGACTGCTCCTGTCAGGGCAGACCTCCAGGGGTCGGTCGTGACATGGACAAACAGATGTTCAACCACACCAGTTCTGCAACTGGCTGAAGTGGCTGCCAACAAAGACGATACAGAACCCGGTACAGGCCAAGGGCACACCAGACCCGACGAGGACCTGGCCCTAACTATGACTCGAAGTCACTCAGCTCGACTAACGGCGCTCCCGCCGCAACTACAAGGAGCACGTCCACTCGACGAACACCAGGGACGAAGTGAAGCTACCCCAACGCATTCCGCCCTGGTCGGACTCAAGCGAACTCTACTCACAACACAAAACAGTGATTGGTCAGAGCAGCGTATCTCTCCGCAGAGCTGACTCGCCCGACCAACGGACTAGTTGTTGCTCGTGCAACAACACGACAATTTACCACAACAACTCACAGACTTTACAACACCAACAACAGCCGGTATCCTGCCCCGCCTTCTCTGGTGTAGAACCAAAAGTAACAAAAGGGTAACAATCGGGAACGAAACCAACCTCCCGCTTCCATCCTTCAACAAGTCAAGATTGGAACTCAGAATATTGTATGTCTTATTTCCCCAGCCCCTACCTAGCCTAACCTTCCACCTTAACCAAAACCCAATCTTACACACGCGCTCTCGCACACACACATATACACATATGCACATGCACACGCTCTCTATTTCTGTAATTACCATTACTCCAAACACATGGGCGGCTGATTTAGTACCGCCGATCGGTGACATCAAGTCCTTCAGCATTCGTTCGCAGTTATCACTGTTCTCATTCTCACTTCTGCTCAATCCATAAAACAATAAATTATTAGGAGAGAGAGAGAGAGAGAGAAGAGAGAGAGAGAGAGTGTGTGAGAGAGAGAGAGAGAGAGAGAGAGAGAGAGAGAGAGAGAAGAGAGAGAGAGAGAGAGAGAGAGAGAGAGAAGAGAGAGAGAGAGAGAGATGGGCATAAAGGGATCGTACTCATAGAAATGACTTTAACTGATTCGCAGAGTTTCTGTCAGATGTACTTTTAGCGCTTTCTGTTTTGTGTGTGTGTGTGGGTGGGTGGGGAGGGTGCGTGCGTGCGTGCGTGTGTGCGTGCGTGGGTGCGTGCGTGCGTGTGTGTGTGTGTGTGTGTGTGTGTGTGTGTGTGTGTGTGTGTGTGTGTGTGTGTGTGTGTGTGTGTGTGTGTGGTTTGAGTGTGTGTGTGTGCGCGCGCGTGCGCGTTTGTGTTTCTGTGCGTGCGTGCGTGTGTGTGTGTGCGTGTGTGTGTGTGTGTGTGTGTGTGTGTGTGTGTGTGTGGTGTGTGTGTGTGTGTGTTTTGTGTGTGTGTGTGTGTGTGTGTGTGTGTGTGTGTGTGTGTGTGTGTGTGTGTGCGTGCGTAAGTGTGTGTGTGTGTGTGTTTGTGTGTGTGTGTGTGTGTGTGTGTGTGTGTGTGTGTGTGTGTGTGTGTGTGTGTGTGTGTGTGTGTGTGTGTGTGTGTGTGTGTGTGTGCGTGCGTAAGTGTGTGTGTGTGTGTTTGTGTGTGTGTGTGTGTGTGTGTGTGTGTGTGTGGTGTGTGTGTGTGTGTGTGGTGTGTGTGTTTTCTTTACAGTTGATAGCTGAAATTCTATTGGAGTTCTCTCCAAAAAAAAAAAAAAAAACAAGAAAAAAAACTAAGGCTTGAGATTCAATGAGGTCTAACCAAACTGAACATAAAAGCACCAGATGTTCAGGCTTACCTCCATCGTCAGTCGCCCTGATCATGCATCTCGTGAACAGAGTAAACTTTGCAAATACTTCATAGGAAATTATCTGTGTTCCAAGACGGTAACAAACATTGAAACAAACAAACAAGCGATACGAGCTTTTATCTTAAGAATCTTGAGTCATATTTCACCACGGGCAAAACAAATAGGAATAGTTCAGGAAAACCCCTTGAGAGGCACAGGCAATTCCAAGAGCTGGAACTCAAATGAAAATCCAGAAACCAACAGCCTAGTTCCATTTGGGATTAATTTCAACCCATCGGATCGTCTATGTGCTGATTGGATTATTTACTATATGTAAATGTTACACATTAGTGGCAGTATTAGGAAGGCGGTGTCTATTCTTCTGGTCACAGGAGAAAGAAACTCCTGGAACAATTGCAGTCTTTCTGTGCTGTCTTCTCTGTCCTAAGTATTGAGACAAAAAAAAAAGTTTGGGTTGTACGTATGCTCTCTTATACACTATTTGGAAACAATGTTGAAGCTCACATTTCTACTGCAATGTATTCAAGATCTTATAAGGTTCAAGTCAAAGCAACACTGTCTACATACCAATGTGCCATAATTGCATCAGTGCACGGTAAGTGAGTAAAGCCAGAAACGGCCAAAGACACTATCAATGTTTGTATAAAGCTCGCATATACACAACAAAACAAGTTCTGATTCCCAAAAGCTTCCAGTCCAGTTTGAAAATACCAGAAATTCCAGTCACGAACCGCCAACAGCGTTTAACAGCTGATCATAATAGGTCACTGCATCAGCATAATGCTACATGGGAGGAACTCATTTCCCTTGACAAAGCGTTGTCTTGTGTCAATATGTACAAAACATCCTTCTACTTACTAACCCTCAAATGATTGTGTTCATCTGACAGGATCCAGATGATATCAGGAAAGAACCACCAGACCCTGGGCAGCAGGCAGAAATCGATCCCCGTTATCACCCCCAGGCAAGAGCTGTCTTCCCGACAAATCTCAAGTAGGGAGAGCTAAGGACCAGGGGCTCTTGTAAAGAAGTCACAAGACTGAACGGTGAAATGGAGATATCCTGGATTTGTATGACTGTTGACCTACAGCCTCAGGTTCAACCATTTGCTTTTTTAGCTTTTCATCACTACAAAAGCCACCTTTTGCAATCCAGAGCGACTTCTATCATTTTAACAAATTAAAGAAGAGTGAAGTGGAATGCCAGATATGTGTTTGTTACACAGCAGAACAAATATTTCTAGACGATGATTAGCCCCTATTGCCTCGGGAAGCCATAGGATTGTGCCATCGCTGATCTTAGCACCTGCTGCTGCTTCACAACCCAATTCGTTAGTGACATATCTTACTGCAGCTTTTGCAGGCAAATGCCATGTCTCTTTAGGTTGTTGAATACACAGTGTTCTGGTGGACGCGTTCTCGTCTCACCTGTTGCTATTCATTACAGTTCTTGTCAAGCCTCTGCATACTGGCCCTGTGCCTTATCTCCATAGCTACAGTCAGCTGTCAAGACTTCGCAGCCTTTAAAAATTAATGGTGATGGTCTGTATGTCTTGTTGCATCATGTTTTTAATCACAGCGCAGATATTTCAGCCAGTCTGGTGTAGAAGCAAGTTTTCCACAGAACACAACCTGTAAGAGTTGGCCATCATCCATTCTGCTGGCATAGATTTCTGTTGTCGTTGTCGTCGTCGTCGACGCTGTTGTTGTTGTGTTGTTGTTCTTGTTTTGTCGTTCTTAGTTTTTCTCACAGTACATGCCCTGTATCTCTCTAATGACAATTGAGGCAGCTGACCATCACTCAGTTTTGAAAAACACATCACTTGGAAACATTATCCAACAGCATGAGGTCACCCTGCATACAATGTCGTGATCTCCACAGCCGTGCACAGTGAAGGCGCGTCTTGGTGGTTGTTCTGAATGCTTTTAGCTGTTGTTGCTACGACGGTCGTTTTTTCACCATTGAGATCTTGAGGAACAGTGTCATGCACCTAAACCCTTGGTTTGTTGGTATGTTCAATGGATAATGGATCGCCAAAAGTTGCCAGAAATGGACGTTGCTGCATGCTGTACATTGCCCGCTCATCCATTTTGGTTGTCCCGTTCAACAGCTGATTGACATGGTCAGTTCAGTGTTGCATCCTGATCTGTCTAAGAGGATACATCAGCGCTGTAAATAGGTGTCATGGCATTTCCACATGAACCATACACTTTCCTCCAAATGCTTCAGAATATCTTTTTTCACTTATGGCTCTGACTTCCAGTCTTTCACGCTAATGAGCGCTGTTTGAGGTTTGCTATTGCTTGTCTTAGTGGTCATTTCTGAAGGCTGGCTCTTTTGTTGCTCAGCCACTGATCAATGCAATACACCTCCACCGAAAAAGGCGTTCTACTTCTTTGTCACTTTTGTCTTTCCAGTTCTGATGCTTTTCATACAGGTGTCTTAAACTTTTAGAGAGAACTGTGGCAGCTTCAAAGGATGATTTAAGTCTGGTTGCAAATTCGTCCTTGAATCCATCGAACGCGTGGGTAGGTACATCCAGCTTTCTGAGATGGTCATTTTTTTAGACTGCACTTGGGAAAAAACATCTTACATCTTAGGAGCTGTTTGATATTTAAATTCTCTCATGGGGCCTGTTTAGTTTTATGGTTCATGCGTCAGGCTCTTGCTCCACAGTGCATGGATCGATTCCCATTCCATACAGACAATGTACACTTTTTTTTTCCACCCACAGTTAACGTAGGTGCAGCCTTCAGTATTCTCTGCATGTTTAAGATGACAACTTAAAGTCAAGCTTTTTTGCTTGAACACTTAAATAAGAAATGTCGGTCACACATTAGACATATTATAATAACTTTGGTGTGCTGAATGGATGGTAACTACGAAATAAAGCATTATGCATTTGGTGTGTATTTTTCTATGTAAATTCTAGAGTGGAGCATAGCCACCTCTTAAGGTCTGCAGAGCTGATTTCATTTCATTAAAAAAAAAGGCGGATTGTAGATTTCAGTATTAACAGATGAAATTGTGCAAGGTAAGGCGCGCGTGCTTTTGTGTTCTTTTTTTCTTTTTTTTTTCTAAAAAGAAAAGTGGCAGGTTTATTTGTGGAGTTTTGTCCTATAGTGCAGGCCAACACATTGGCAACAGCTTTGGTATCAGTGTTCCCCACACCCTTGTGGTTCAGGTTGATGAAATGGATGTATGCTTAGCACTGGTTCTTCCACGCCAGCCGCGTCAACACATCAGATACACATTTGATTTGTGGGTGTCAGATGAATTCACTGCAAAAACTGGAGACCCCTCTAGGCATCCTTGATTTTAGCTCCAACTTGGATCCAGGAGGAGAAGAGCATGGAGTTATTGACATGTTGCATGGTTCACTGGACTGCAATTACTCCTACAGATGAATCAACATCAATCCCCAAAGACTGTGTTATAGAACGCCTCCTACTTTTTGCATTCACGATTTTAGTTCAAATTCGTACCAGAAGGAATGTGTACAGAGCGTGTATTTGTAAACTCATGTTCTTGCCATTACACTCGTTGTATGTAATGACTCACTTTCTTGGCATGAAAGTGAACATTAAAATCATCAACCAGAAGCATTACGTTGTTATTTGTAAACCTGCTTTCTTTTGCTGAGAATGTTCCGAGTATTATGTTAAAACTGCAGTACTCCAGAAGCATTCGAAGATATTTGTAAAACCGCCTGGTTATTGTAAAACCTGCACTGTTCTTTGGCCTGAAGGCTTCATTGTTATTTGTAAACCTGCACTGTTCTTTGGCCAGAAGGCAGTTCATTGTTATTTGTAAAACCTGCACTGTTCTTTGGCCAGAAGGCCATTCGTTGTTATTTGTAAAACCTGCCTGTTCTTTGGCCAGAAAGCCATTTTGTTGTTATTGTAAAACCTGCACTGTTCTTTGGCCAGAAGGCCATTCATGTTATTTGTAAAACCTGCATTGTTCTTTGGCCAGAAGGCCATTCATTGTTATTTGTAAAACCTGCACTGTTCTTTGGCAGGAGGCCATTCGTTGTTATCTGTAAAACCTGCACTCTTCTTGGCCAGAAGGCCGTTCATTGTTATCTGTAAAACCTGCATCTTCTTTGGCCAGAAGGCCATTCGTTGTTATTTGTAAAACCGCATTCGTTCTTTGGCCAGAAGGCCATTCATTGTTATTTGTAAAACCTGCATTGTTCTTTGGCCAAAAGGCCATTCGTTGTTATTTGTAAAACCTGCACTGTTCTTTGGCCGGAAGGTCATTCATTTTTATCTGTAAAACCTGCACTGTTCTTTGGCCAGAAGGCCATTCATTGTTATCTGTAAAACCTGCACTGTTCTTTGGCCAGAGGCCATTCCTTGTTATTTGTAAAACCAGCACTGTTCTTTGGCCAGAAGGCCATTCATTGTTATTTGTAAAACCTGCATTGTTCTTTGGCCAGAAGGCCATTCATTGTTATTTGTAAAACCTGCACTGTTCTTTGGCCAGAAGGCCATTCCTTGTTATTTGTAAAACCTGCGCTTTTCTTTGGCCAGAAGGCCATTCATTGTTGTTTGTAAAACCTGCACTGTTCTTTGGCCAGAAGGCCATTCGTTGTTATTTGTAAAACCTGCTCTGTTCTTTGGCCAGAAGACATCTCATTGTTATCTGTAAAACCTGCACTGTTCTTTGGCCAGAAGGCCATTCATTGTTATTTGTAAAACCTGCACTGTTCTTTGGCTAGAAGGCCGTTCATTGTTATTTGCAATTCAGTTACGTCCCAATCTGCACGACTAGAACAGGAAGAAATCACTGTGACTGTTACAATCAAGTTTATACAAGGTAGAAAGCAATACCAACGCGTAGGAAGCTCAGAAAGAAACACACTGGTCAAAAACGGAATAACTACACCATTTTGCTTTCAATTATAATTATTGTTGATGGTGACACATGTTTTCGTGTGTACTCTTTCGTCTGCATGAGAATTCAGCATGATCTGAGACCTGAACATGATCTGTTAAGGGCTTAAGCCATTACGACACTGTTTTACTTATGTGTCATTTTGAAATAATATGCTCGACCTTGTAAATGACATTTTAACATATATCAGAGACTTCTTACTGATGAAAGTAAGAGAATGAAAATATCTGTGTCAAGACCACCCCATTTTTATTCTGCACGCAATCCCCTCTTAAAAAAATCTTCATTTTCTTGCTACTTTTTTTAACATAAACTAGCACCGTTCTTTACAAAACAACTAACATGCAAAAAAACAATTAACATGCAAAAACCCCAATTAACATGCAAAAAAAAACCCAAATCGAAGGAATTGTTACTTCCAAAGTGGGGGCTTGCGTGCAGAATAAAAATGGGGCCATCTTGAAACACAGATATTTTCATTCTCTCCTAGCTAAGTAAAGCACCTCAATCAACTATGCCAAGTGATCACATAGGATCACTTGACCCAGTTTGCTGCACTACTTTGTAGGTCAAGTGATCACATAGGATCGCGTAACCCAGTTTGTACTGCTTTGTAGGTTAAGGGATCTTACACGATCGTTTGACCCAGTTTTGAGCACTTGATGTTGCTAAAATATATAATGACTTATATAGTCACAGTTGACAAGACATACAAAACCACACACACATTCTCAATAGAATATATTCAACAGTTACATATAAACCCAGCACACTGAAAGCTTTATAATTCTATGGTGTTTAGGCATAAGTGTGACTGTTGTTAAAATTGTTTTTTATTCAAGCAGAATACTTTAAAGGTTAAACAACAACTGTACTTTAAAGTACTTTTTAGTCACTACTTTGTACAATATTCATATTAAAAGCTTTAGCAAATTAAACACAAAAACACAACTTTAATAATCAATTCTCTCTCATTAATCTATAAATAGATAATTAGTTCAGGGGAATACCATTTTCTTTTATGCATAATTAAAGGGAGACAAATCACTTTCATTATCATTGTTTCTCTTATTATGATTGTTAATGATTATTCTACGTGTGAACAAGGGAAGGCAGAAAATCAATAATACTTGCTAACGCACATTGCCAACCCACACACTGCTAACTTAGTCAATAAAGGCTGTTGCTGGCGGCAGATTAGTGATTGTTTGGCAGAGTGCATTGCAGAGTGCGTTACAGAGTGCACTATAAGTGCTGTTATTGATTGTGTTATGCACCCTTTTACCCTTGATCCATGCAGCGGCTTACTTAATTAATTTTTTAAATTGCTGTTTTTATTTGGGTTTAAAAAATGAACCCCCACGTAGTTATAAAGCTTACAGAAATATTTGATGAGTTTGGGTGGGCGATTAATGCAGGAGTTGATAAAGAAGAGTTAAAGATCATGTTCGATGAATTTATAACAGAACTTTTTGAATGCCTAAATATACGAGAAAGCGTAATGAAAGCCATTAGTAAAATACCAGAGTCTTGGCCCCAACCAGTTATAAAGCTTTTTGCCATTTTACTTGATAATATTGCCCCGAAGATGCTGATTTACGTGTGTCTAATGACCTTGAAGGAGTAACTATTACATTTAAACCTGATCAGTTTTTACGATTACAAAAAGACTATGAATAATAAATAACAGCTGAATGTACTTTTATTTACTTTTATTTATCTGAAATAAATGTTAGCGAACCGCCCAGAGAACGTGGACAAACGAGTCACAAGACAAAATACAACGCGTTTCGACCTCTCAGGTCTTCGTCAGGTGATGTATAAACGAATAAAACAACGAAAATTCACTTAGCTTTGATCGCATCAGATCGCTCAGGGTTCAGCGCAAGGAAGAAGGCGTTGAATGAGAACGAGGCTGTTGGAAGGGAAATTCCCTTCCAACAGCCTCGTTCTCATTCAACGCCTTCTTCCTTGCGCTGAACCCTGAGCGATCTGATGCGATCAAAGCTAAGTGAATTCTCGTTGTTTTATTCGTTTATACATCACCTGACGAAGACCTAAGAGGTCGAAACGCGTTGTTTTTGTCTTGTGACTCGTTTGTCCACGTTCTCTGGGCGGTTCGCTAACATTTATTTAAGATTTGTTTAGATTTCCGCCTGCAGTCGTCTCGCTTTGCAACTAGATTACTTTTATTTACTTTTACTTGCTTTTATTTACTTTTATTTACTTTTTTATTTACGTAAATATTGTAGTTTAGAAATTGAACCCCACAAGTGAGTCTGAGTTTGAAAACCTACCCAACAACGTACTGTTGGAAGGTAGTGACAAACAATTAGACAATATGTTTAGTGAATTAGACATGTACATTATTAACCTCACAGAAGTTCATGAAAGCGTAGCACATGCTATCTCTAAAGTCCCAGAGTCTCTTCAAATTGGCCCACCAGTAAAAGTGTTGTTGGCCATTCTGATTGATTATATAACACCTAATGAAAATAACATGCAAGTCAGGGTTTCAACTAAACAGAAAGAAGTAATCAGCTATTACGACTTTAATTCTGACTGGGCTGATAACATGCTTACACAATTTGAAAATGCTTCTGAGGAGGCTGCCCTCCAGGGTTCTGGTTGGAGTGACGGAATAATCCTTGAAATCAAATTGAGACAAACAAAGTTCTATCCTATAGTTGGCAAGTCTTACCTTCCTCTCCCAAAAGAGGTAGAGTTAAAACGAGCAGTCTTAAACATACACAATTCTGACAACTTGTGTTTTATGTGGTGCGTTTTAGCGCATTTACATCCTGTTAAAAATCATACAAACAGAGTCTCCAATTATAAACCTTATCTTCAAGTGCTGAACTTTAATAACATAAACTTTCCAGTAAGTATAGAAAGTTTAAGTCAGTTTGAAGAGCAAAACAAGCCTATAACCGTGAACGTATATACAAGAGTCATTATGTATTAATCAGATCAATAAGCAGACTTATGGCTTATACTGCAAAGGATACATCTAAACAAGAGCTTTGTAGAAGGTTTTTGGTCAGAATCCCCACTATAGAAGCAGCTACCAAACACAGAAATCATTGTAAAAGTATTGTAGACTGTAAAACTAAACTTGTTGTGCACAAACCAGGGTCTAAAGTTAGGTTTAAAAATGTACACAAAATGCTGATGAGTCCATACGTAGTTTATGCTGACTTTGAAGCGATCTTGCCACAATACTATGGCCCACAACAACTAGAAGAACAAAAAAAACCACAACCTTATTAACCCACCATCAGATTTGCTCTTATGCCTTTGTTGTTGTTAGATCAGACAGGGCACACACACAACCAGAGATTTACAGAGGCCCCAATGCAGCTAATAAATGTTTATATCAGATGAAACAACTTCGTAATTAGTTCTCCAATCAACTAAATCTTTCAGACATTGTTATGACTCCTGAAGACCAAAGGCGCTATGATCTATCTACACACTGTTGGATATGCCAATGCAAGTTATTAAATGGCACTGTAAAAGATGGCACTGTAAGGGACCACGATTACATTACTGGGAAATTCAGAGGAGCTGCACACAACAGTTGCAATCTTCAACTTAAGGTTGACCCCAAGAGATGGAAACTGCTAATCCTCTTTCATAACTTACGAGGCTATGATTCTCATTTCATCATGCAAGCAATAACTTCTGAATGTAAGAGGGTTGACTGCACTGCACAATCATCAGAAAAGTACATGACCTTTATTATTGACAATCTGTCCTTCTATGACTCTGTTCAACATCTGATGGGGAGTTTGGATAAATTAGCAGGATCTCTACATAACTTCCCAATAACTGAACAATATTTTGACCCATCTTTAGTACGTAAAGACGTTTATCCTTATGAATACATGGGCTCGTGGGGAGGTTGATGAGCCAGCTCTACCACATAAAGACGATTTTTACAGCCGTCTTGCAGGCAAAGGCATAACTGACTCTGACTATGAATACGCACAGAAAGCCTGGACAGAATTACATTGCCAAACAATGGGTGATTATCATGATCAATACTTGATGGCTGGCGTGTGTTTATTGCAGACGTCTTTCAAAATTACAGATCTACATGCAGAAACATTACGGCCTAGACTCATCACATTACATTTCTGCTCCTGGCCTTTCTTGGGACGCATTCTGAATGTCTACAAATATTGAGATTGACTTAATATCTAATCTGGCTACACTCCAGATGATTGAAGACGGCCTAAGGGGTGGCATTAGCATGGCCTCACATCCTTACTGCAAAGCCAACAATAAGTACTTAGATGACTATGACCCAGCTAAACCACCTAACTATCTAATGTACTTAGAAGCCAACAATTTGTATGGGTGGGCTATGAGCCAAACACTCCCACTAAAAAACTTTAAAATGTACACAGGGCCCTAGGCCTCATGAAGTTAATCAGGTGTTAAAGGTGTTGTCAAAGCTTACACCTGATAATTCAACAGGACTAATCTTAGAGGTAGACTTGCGGTACCCAGAACACTTACATGACCTCCATAACGATTACCCCCTAGCTGCAGAAAGATTTAAAATGGTCTCCACAGAACCGCCTAAACTTGTGCCTAATCTTCGCCACAAGAATAAGTACGTATGTCATTACAGACTGCTACAGTTTTACTTAAGACACGGACTAGAACTTAAATTAATGCCGTTCATAGAATAATTACTTTTGACCAAAAGCCCTTTATGAGGCCATACATCAAGAAGAATACTGATCTTAGGACTAAAGCCACTGACGCTTCAGAAAAAGACTTTTTTTAAACTAATGAACAACAGTTGTTTTGGCAAAACCATGGAAAACCACACAAGCGTAAAGATGTAAGATTAGTTACAAACGAACAAACAGCAATTACACTAGTCTCTAAACCTAACTACCTAGACTTTAGACAATTTAACGGCTGCCTGGTTGGCATTATGATGAAGAAAATGTGTGTGAGGTTGGAGAAGCCAGACAGAGACAGAGACATAATGATAGACAGACAAGTGGACATGCACACTGAAAATTAAAGAAACGTCACTCTTGTGCTGTGACAGAAAGAGAAAGAAAGAGAGAGGAAGAGGCGGTCGGACGGACATGCAGGCAGACAGATAGACAGGCAAACAGATAGACTGGACGACCGACTGACACACAAACTGAGAGAGAGAGAGAGAGAGGAGAGAGAGAGAGAGAGAGAGAGAGAGAGAGAGAGAGAGAGAGGGAGAGAGAGAGAGAGAGAGAGAGAGAGAGAGAGAGAGAGAGAGAGAGAGAGAGAGAGAGAGAGAATGAAGGAGAGAGAGATAGAAAAGGGGAATTCACAGGCTTACTAACATACATTTCACAATGGCAGCAGTAGCCGTATGAAAGCAAAGATGTTTTATAGCAGATAGTATGTTATTTTTTGCTGTTGTTGCAAACAGATCCAACACTTAGTAAACGAGCGCGCGCGCGCGCGCGCGCGCGGGTGTGTGTGTGTGTGTGTGTGTGTGTGTGTGTGTGGTGCGTGCTGCGTGCGTGCGTGCGTGCGTGCGTGCGTGCGTGCGTGCGTGCGTGCGTGCGTTGCGTGCGTGCGTGCGTGCGTGCGTGCGTGTGTGTGTGTGTATTTGTTTCATTTATTGGTTTACCCCATCCCATTCTCTCTCTCTCTCTCTCTCACACACACACACAGACACACACACACACACACACACACACACACGCGCGCGCGCGCGCGCGCGCGCGCACACGACATGCTTTCTCTTATGCATATTAGCACTAATGCGTGCCCACGCATGAATGCACACACAGACATACTCACATTTTCTCTCTTACTAACACGCGCATTCAAGTGCTCTTGCCAGTGCGTGGAAGCCCCTCTCCCCTACACACACACACACACACACACACACACACACACACACACACACACACACACACACACACTGGCGCGCGCGCGCGCGCGCGTTAGCGTGTGCTCACACACACACACACACACACACACACACACACACACACACACACACACACACACACACACACACACACACACACACACACACACACACACCACACACACACACACCACACACCACTCACTCGCACCACTACACACGCACACACCACCCCCACACACACACACACACACACACACACACACACACACACACACACACACGCGCGCGCACGTGCGCGCGCGCGTACAGACACGCGAAATATAGATACAGATTTTCACTGTTTAGTACAAAAACATCAAAGTACAAAAAAGAAGTTCAAGCGGTTATATGACGTAAACATAATTTTTAAAAAAAGCTTGTGTCTAAGTATTAATGTATCAAAAATAGTCTTACCTGTACTATTATTTTCTGGAAAAAATGGGAGTGTTGGTGTCTCTGCAATGCTTCTTCAGTCTTTGTAAACAGGAGCAAAAGAGTGAGACCTCGCATGCTTAAGTGAAGTTTTCTCATGTCAGAGTAGACACTGGAGCTCACCTATGGGCCCACTTTCTGCCAAACTATAAACAACCCTGACAGTGACAGCCCAGTAGCTGGATACACTGGGTTTTTCCCTGCTCAGTTACTTTCCTTTTCTTGATGGAATCTCACCAAAATATACTTATATCCAGGTAAGTGGTAGCTTACTCTTCCAAATCACTGGTATTTTCTGACAACCAGAATCCCTTTGTTCAAGATACGGGGTTCTGGCAGTCACTGTGTGTGAAAAGTGCTGCTCATACAAACTAGGCAGAACAATGCATATAGAGTTAATTGGTTTTAGGGGGAAAGCTACTTCTACATTTGGAGATATTTGGTTTTGGTTTTATCGATAACTGATCAAAACTGAATGCCATCAGCAAAAAAAGTTTACTAGGTCAAAGATCACACTGAAAGAGATAGTGTAGTGTAAACAAAACGAAAATCGACAAAAGTACGAGATACTGAAACATGTTGACAAACGCTTATCAGCAAAGCCAAGTGTAGAGATGTCGCCTATTTGGCTTATCATCAGATCGAGTCCAAAATCAACATGCCCTATTTCAACCTGAATAAACTTGCATGCAGGGGTTAGTCACGTGTTTTAATCTAAGAACACAAATGAAATTTGAAACATCTGATTTTGAATGAAGAAAGGATCTCAGGAATGAAGATAGGGTCTGTGGTGATCTGAGACAGAATATTTTCAGCTAAACTGCTGATGCTGACACTGCGTCTTCTTCTTCTTCTTCTTCTTCTTCTTCTTCTTCTTCTTCTTCTTCTGCGCAAACTCAGACAGGAACTCCACAGGTACTGATGAAGACTCTTGTATGGTGGAGGCCCTCCAGAGATCCATAGAGCTTCACCCACGTTCTGCAGGAAGTGTTCCACGGTCATTGGGAGTGGAGCTGGTCTCGGAGTTGTGCTATTGAAAGACCGTGGTGAAGGACTTCAACAACTGACCTACGTGGAGTGGAGGTGCAATACAATTCAACAGGCGTGTTCTGCAGTTCTTTGGGGAACCAGACCATTTGATCCTCATCTTCATGATCAAAACTTCGTTTTGGAGGCACATATTCATGGCTTTGATACATGTCCAAGATTTGATCGATCAACCAAACTGTCATTGGATGGGCCATGGAACTTCAGTGGCATTCGTTTACTTTTTGCACAGCACTCTATAAAAACATACAAACAAAGGAAGTACCCTGGTATCACTCCATTAACATTGTGTAATCAAGTTAACATTCAAACTTGACCAATCCTTGTGCTTTACATCACCTTCAGTAGAGGCAACTGTATCTAATTCGGGAATGGGTTGAAGGTGCATGTCACGGGTCAGACATATATAAGTAAACAATCCTCACGATACATGTTCAATTATCTTCACGAAGGATGCTAAAGACAAGAAAATTCAAGTAGAAGGGAGATTTGCCATCCACTCTCACGCAAACGCACAATGTGATGAGTTCAAGTTTATGATTCAGCCAATCAGACTAAATCAAATTATCACGAGCTTTAATAATAATAATAATAATAATAATAATAATAATAATAATAATGAATACTTATATAGCGCCTATTCTCGGCTTGACACCAAGATCTAAGCGCTTTACAATCAACGGTTGCCTACCTGGGTAGTGCCGACTGAAGAGCTGCCAGCCGGCGCTTCATTCAGTCGTTTCCCGTGTCCTCAAGTCAGTATCGTTCAACATCGATCACTCATTTTCCTTACTTCCTTCATTCTTTCCATTTCTCACGCAAGGTGCATGCTATGTGTAACGTGTCATCCATACCAACGGCCAAACTGGCCTACTCTTCCGAAAGTTGGTGATGGGATTTTACGTGTGTGCAACATGTTATGCGTGCGTTCACACACGGAACCTTGGTTTATAGTCTCATTCGAAGGACTTTACGAGAATATTGGAGAGCCCACTCCCAGCATGCTAGTTTGTTTGATTGTGAGTCTCTGAGGTGTGTTCACATTTCGTGAGCAGGCCTCACTATACCCAGACAAAACATACGAATGTTGGCAGTGACTGGAAATTTGATTTTAAACTGTAAGTTGGAAGGAAGTTGGAAAACTCATTGACAAGTTGGAAATTTCAATCTGAAGAACCAAATCGTCACGTGGAGACAGTACCAGCGACGTTTGTTCGTCTGGACGAGGCTTTCCCTAACGGCGTTTTCTGTTCTGACCTTAGTTGATAACAACTATCCCAGCACCACAGCACAGCAGGCTCTCTGTCAGAAATGTCGGGTCAGAAAAGAGACTGGCCAACTCATTTGTATACATAAGCTGTAAGGGTGAGTCTCGTAGCATCGCAACTCTTTGGATATTTCTATTTTCAAATTCAGTTTCATGATATTGTTCTGAAATTGTGAAAGTTATTCCTGTTTATTTGAGTAATCTACAGATTTATTTGCGCTCGAATTCTTCCTTCATTTCAAAATTGATGGCATTGTGGATGAACGCAGCTGAAATGGATTGAAATCATTTATAGAGTTGTCTGAGGGCCAGAACAAAGCAAAGCAAAACAATAAACTTTCACTTTATTATAATATGATTGTATGTATTTTTATCCCTTGCAGTATCATCATTCTATTTTATCAATGGCACTTGTTCTGTTGCGAGGACTGTGACAAATGTTTTGTGGGAGAATATTTTCTTTACTTGAAAATATGATATACTGTGGAATCACATATTTTGTAAACAATGTAAAAAAATATATTGTTCTAGTAAAATATATACATTAAAAGAAAATCACTCTCTTTGAATTTTCGAAAACTAGTTTCAGTCTTTTGCGAGAGGTTGTGGTGTTGTCCCCTTTGAATTGAAAAAGACTGGCTTGTCAGGTTCGTCAGCGATAAAGTGTCAAAATGCTGTACGTCTTCTCAATGCAAGTAATGTTCGATTAAATAAGGCCAGCTGCTTTATGGAGGTGATCTTTCAAACTTTGTATGTTATGTCTCTGCACCCAGACTTCACAACAACAGACAACCGGATGAAGTGTTTTCTGGTGGAGTTCCCGTCCTTGGTTGCAGTGGACTCAAGCATGAACTGCGCCGGGCCTGGGAAATCTGGATATGACTTTTGTGGACGTTCCGTTGACAATACACGCAGCAATGAAAAAAGCTCAGATGAGTTGGGTGAGTAAATGCTGGTGACTTTAAAAGCCGTGCAGCGTTGCTTGTGTGTTTGCATTGTATTTCAATTCGTGTTCTTAGCTAGATCATTTGATTTGACACTCGCTAAAGAGGTAGTGCTATTTGGTTTCTTTATTTGTTTTCGTAGTGGATTTAGAATGGAAAGGATGTGTTAGTTGGTTGATTTGTTGGACATGTGTAGGCTCATTTCATGCTGTGTTATTGTTTTAAAGTGAATGACACTTCTTCTTGTGTAAACGCATTCTCCTCTGTGAGCGTCTCCTTCATTTGGAGTGAAGTAGTTGCAAGGTACTGTTTTCCATGAATACCTTTTATCGCTGAATTTATTGAAGGAGTGTCTTAAGATCTCATGAATGAGCTGCACATATAGAAGTGTTTCTGAAGATTCACGTAAATAGTGCATCAGAGGCTTGCTTCACAGGGGCGTTTATATCAGCCTGGCTGTAAATCACCTGATCATTCCCTTCAGTGGGTGTGGCACTGTGAGTGGTGTCCTATAGATGTTGCATTAAAACAGGCACCACCATTCACCACCAAAGTGACTCAGCAGCATCTCTGTGTCTCGTCTGGTGCGTGATTCGTGGCCACCTGAAACATGTAGCTCTTTTTTCTGCATTGTCACTTCTAGGACTATGACATGAAAGCTAGATGTGGCCTACGGTGGATACACAAAGCAACATACAAGTGAAATTGGTACTTAAAAAAAAACACCAAAAAAAAACACCTGAATAGGTGATGCTGACTGGAGACCACTGAAATTCATAAAATAAAAATGCAAGTTTTGCCAGTGAATTGTGTGTGCGTGTGTGTGTGTGTGTGTGTGTGTGTGTGTGTGTGTGTGTGTGTGTGTGTGTGTGTGTGTGTGTGTTTGTGTGTGTGTGTGTGTGTGTGTGTGTGCGTACGTAGGTGCATGCATGTATATATATATATAGAAGAAGAAAGAAGAAAAGAAGAAAGAAAAAAGAAACACCCGAAGGTACTGGGGAGGACCCAGAGAAGCACTGTCTTCGCCCGCCTTTAGAGCAGTCCTGTACCACCGTTGGAGGCCTGCGCTGTGTTGACGATGGTACAGGCATACATATATATATATATTATATGTGTGTGTGTGTGTGTGTGTGTGGTGTGTGTGTGTGTGTGTGTGTGTGTGTGTGTGTGTGTGTGTATGCGTACGTAGGTGCATGCATGCTCCAGAAGTACTTCAATGGCTTCTCAATGCGGTTCTCTACCAAGGAGTACACAACTGATTGGATCAACTTGGAAGTGGGCATTGCAATGGGCTGTGCAATTTCCCCGATACTGTTCGTGCTGGCAATGGAAACTATCTTGAAAGCAACAACAACAACGCGAGACAAACAGACCTTGGCGATGGATACAAGATGCCTCCTCTTAAGGCCTTCATGGATGACACTACAGTGATTTCATCCAGAGAAGACGAGACACGTCATGTGCTGGAGAGGCTGGACGACATAGTTGCCTCATCCAGAAAGAAGTTCAAGCCAAAGAAATCACGGAGTCTCTCACTGAGGAAAGGAAAAGTGGCCGAATCTGTGGGCTTCAGTGTTGCCAACCAGGCCATTCCAACAGTCACAGAAGAACCAGTCAAGAGCCTTGGAAGATGGTATGATGATACGCTGAAAGACACACAAAGAGCAAAAGAAACCAAGCAGATGGCGGAAGAAGGCTTGGAGACCATTCACCAGTGTGGGCTCCCTGGCAAATACAAGGTCTGGTGTCTGCAGTTCATGCTGATACCAAAGCTCCTATGGCCTCTGATGATATACGACATCTGCACCATCACAGTGCAGGCAATGGAAGCCAAAATCAACAAGTTCACAAGGAAATGGCTTAGTGTCCCACCCTGTCTGACTGACATCGCGCTGTACTGTCGACAAGCAAAGCTCAAACTACACTGAAATCCATCCTGGAGGAATACAAAGCAGGGAAGATGAGACTTCAAAGCATGCTGGAGGACTCAGGAGACAAGGTGGTAGAAGCAATCAAGCCCCAGCTAAAGACAGGCAGAAAATGGAAAGTTCAAGAGGCGATGGATTCTGCAAAAGAAAGTCTCAAGATCAGAGAAATAACAGGACACACACAGACCAACAGACAAGGACTGGGGTGACCAAAACTGAATGGTGGTCAAAGGCCAAAGGAAAAGCCAAAAGAGACATGATGATTCAGGAGATGAGAAAAGAAGAAGACAAAAAAAAACTCCAAAAAGCAGTCCAGCAGAGCCAGCAAGGGCAATGGACAACGTGGGAGAATACACTCCAAAGAAGTCTAACTTGGAATGACATTTGGCACATGGCCCCTCTCAGGATCAGCTTCATTCTCAGATCTGCATATGAACTTCTGCCCCCAAATGCAAACCTGGTGAAGTGGGGGAAAACAGACGATCCTGCATGCCCCCTCTGCCATGAAAAACAAACAGTGGAGCATGTTCTAAGCTCATGTAAAGTAGCCCTGTCTCAAGGAAGGTACACATGGAGGCACAACCAAGTGCTCAAAGAAATTGTACAAGTAGTCTGGGCTAGTACCAACACCACAAAAGGGAGAATCAGGACTCCAAAAGCACCCGCAACATTCTTCACGGCAGGAGGCAGCAAATCATGGCCAAGAACAACAGTGCCACTCGAAACATGCAGGCAGAGTCTGCTGGATGGGGCAGATGACTGGGAGTGCACTGCAGACCTCCCAGAATGGAAGAGTCACCCAGAGATCATCAGCAAGAGTGGCATGAGACCAGACATAGTAGTCCACTCTAAGTCAACCAAGCAGCTGATCATGATCGAGCTCACAGTGCCATATGAGAACAGAATGGAGGCAGCTCAAATCTACAAGACTGAAAAGTATGCTGATCTGGCAAACAGCCTGAGGAGAGAAGGCTATCAGGTCAAAGTCCTCACTGCAGAAATTGGAGCTAGGGGATTTGTAGGACCGTCTGCATACAGCCTCATGAAACAGCTCTCAGTTGCAGGGAAGGAAAAAACCAGAGCCCTGAAAGCAATGGCAGAAGCGGCAGAGAGGTGTTCAAGCTGGATCTGGTCAAGGAGGAACAAAAGTGAACTTCATAAGGCTTAATTTCCCTACAAATATCAGGTGTCCCTGTGGCTCAGTGGTTAAAGCGCGAGTCATTAAGTAGAAAATGAGCATGTCCAGAGGGTCATGGGTTCGAATCCCAGCCATGGCTCGTCCCAAGATGGGGAAAAAAAGGGGGCAGCAGAGGGACATCCGGAGTCATGAACCGGGTGTGGCCCAACCCCCCTAGAGTGTCAGGAGATAAGGGCCGAAACACTTGCTTGAAGGGGGCTTCTCTTCTGTGGACTCTCTGCTGCCACGCTCTCCACGAGTTTCTTTCTACCATATATATATATATATTCACCAGGTTTGCATTTGAGGGCATAAGTTCATATGCAGATCTGAGAATGAAGCTGATCCTGAGAGGGGCCATGTGCCAAATGTCATTCCAAGTTAGACTTCTTTGGAGTGTATTCTCCCACGTTGTCCATTGCCCTTGCTGGCTCTGCTGGACTGCTTTTTGGAGTCTTTTTTTGTCTTCTTCTTTTATATATATATATATATATATATATATATATATATATTATATATATATAATATATATATATATATATATATATATATATATATATATATATATATATGCATACACACACACACACACACATATATATATATATTTCATTCCAAGAACTGGCCCTCAGCACTTGTGTCTTAAGAGGATATCTTTTTATATTTTCTACTTTTCACAACAAAATGTAGCTTGTTTTGCTCTTTCATGATTTTCTTTGCTTCTTAGGTGGCACCTTTGGTTAGTTTTTTGAAAACTCAACAAACATACTTCGGTATTGCACACCAGCCTTTCCTGGGATTGCATTCGTCTTAAACTGAAAAAGGCAGAGGAGTCAAATTACCACTTTCCGCGGTCACTGAGGAGAAACAATATCGGTATATGACCAGGAGTTATATGTTAATGAGTTTTCCTTCCTATTGGAGGATGTCTCCCCCTTGGAGACTATAAGCTTGCTGAAGGCTCATTTTGAGAAGCATTTATTTTATTTTTCCCCATTCACCGACTCAAGCACATACTGTTAGTTAGGCAGAATCATCTACCACTGCAGATATGAATGCTTATCTCTCCCTATTTCTTCAATCTAAGACATAAGAGCAAGCTTTGTTTATAATTCAATATATTATATATAGGGGGAGAGAATGATGAATCCATCGGTGCTCAACCAATCACGACTGCAAATCCCAAACGGACTATGAACATGGACCAAATGGAATATCCATGTGTCTGTGGAAAGCGTTTCGCTACCACCCGCGGCATGAAGATCCACAGAACAAAGATGGGATGTGTGAAGGCTCATCTGAATGAGCAGCAGCGCACTGCATCAGCAGATAAGACGTCGGAAGACCAAGGCCAGGATTTAAACCACAGTGCCAAGGACATCCACGCTGTTGGTTCGGATGAGGAATTTGCACAGGCCCTCGATGCCAGGCGCCTGAAACTCAACCTGCCACGAGCAAACGAAACTGAAGATTGGGAGAAACTGCATGCAAAAATCGTCCAAAGACTCGATGCACTGATAGGGAAAAGCACCCTGGAACACAAACTAGCCACACATGGGGACATTGTGTATGCCACATGTAGAGACGCCTATGGAGTAAAACTACCCAAAGAGAAAACACCTCCAAAGAAATCCAGACGCCAAGAAAAGATGGACAAGATCAGAGTCCAAAAGAACAACCTCAAGAAGCAAATGAAGACCGCACTGCCAGCTGAAAAACAAGGCTTGGAAAAACTGTGGGAAGACCTGAAAGAAAAACACAGCGCCCTCAGCAAAGCGGAATCTGCGAGGAAGAGGAAGAGCAAAAAGAAGAAGACACAAGAGCGCTTCTTCAGAGACCCCTTCCATTTTGCCAGAACACTGTTTGAGCAGCCAAAATCTGGGACCCTAAGTGTGGACAAAGGAGTTCTTGAGCAGCATCTGAGGAAAACATACTCTGACTCACAGAGCAAAGCACCACTCGACATTCAAGGTCTGGTGTGGCCAACCAACCCTGAGGAACAGTTCAATGGCAAGCCTCCAACGTTGGCGGAAATCAAGAAGGTGGTCGACAAAGCCAGAGCCAAATGATCACCAGGGCCAAACGGAATACCTTACCAGCTTTACAAGAAATGTCCCAAGGTGCTGGAGTGGCTCCACAGGCTGCTGCGATCGGCTTGGAGAAACCAGAAGATCAGCGGCCAGTGGATGACGGCAGATGGTGTGTACATCCCCAAAGAGCAAAACGCAAGTGACATCAGCCAGTTCAGGCCAATATCACTACTGAACGTCGAAGGGAAAATCTTCTTCTCTGTCATGGCAGCAAGGCTGACCAAGTACCTGATGGAAAACAAGTACTTGGATGTGTCAGTCCAGAAAGGTGGCATCCCAGGCGTGGCTGGCTGTGTAGAACACGCCACAATGATCTGGGACGCAATCCCAAAAGCAAAAACAGAAAAGAGGGACCTGGACGAAGTGTGCTTGATCTGGCAAACGCATATGGATCTGTGCCCCATGAGATGATACAGTTGGCTCTTGAGATGTACCATGTGCCAAAGAACATCCGCGACATGCTCAAGAAGTACTTCAATGGCTTCTCAATGCGGTTCTCTACCAAGGAGTACACAATTGATTGGATCAACTTGGAAGTGGGCATTGCAATGGGCTGTGCAATTTCCCCGATACTGTTCGTGCTGGCAATGGAACTCATCTTGAAAGCAGCAACAAACAACGCGAGGCAAACAGACCTTGGCGATGGATACAAGATGCCTCCTCTCAAGGCCTTCATGGATGACACTACAGTGATTTCATCCAGAGAAGACGAGACACGTCATGTGCTGGAGATGCTGGACGACATAGTTGCCTCATCCAGAATGAAGTTCAAGCCAAAGAAATCACGGAGTCTCTCACTGAGGAAAGGAAAAGTGGCCGAATCTGTGGGCTTCAGTGTTGCCAACCAGGCCATTCCAACAGTCACAGAAGAACCAGTCAAGAGCCTTGGAAGATGGTATGATGATACGCTGAAAGACACACAAAGAGCAAAAGAAACCAAGCAGATGGCGGAAGAAGGCTTGGAGACCATTGACCAGTGTGGGCTCCCTGGCAAATACAAGGTCTGGTGTCTGCAGTTCATGCTGATACCAAAGCTCCTATGGCCTCTGATGATATGCGACATCTGCACCAGCACAGTGGAGGCAATGGAAGCCAAAATCAACAAGTTCACAAGGAAATGGCTTGGTGTCCCACCCTGTCTGACTGACATCGCGCTGTACTGTCGCCAAGCAAAGCTCAAACTACCACTGAAATCCATCCTGGAGGAATACAAAGCAGGGAAGATGAGACTTCAAAGCATGCTGGAGGACTCAGGAGACAAGGTGGTGGAAGCAATCAAGCCCCAGCTAAAGACAGGCAGAAAATGGAAAGTTCAAGAGGCGATGGATTCTGCAAAAGAAAGTCTCAAGATCAGAGAAATAACAGGACACACACAGACCAACAGACAAGGACTGGGGGTGACCAAAACTGAATGGTGGTCAAAGGCCAAAGGAAAAGCCAAAAGAGACATGATGATTCAGGAGATGAGAAAAGAAGAAGACAAAAAAAGACTCCAAAAAGCATTCCAGCAGAGCCAGCAAGGGCAATGGACAACGTGGGAGAATACACTCCAAAGAAGTCTAACTTGGAATGACATTTGGCACATGGCCCCTCTCAGGATCAGCTTCATTCTCAGATCTGCATATGACCTTCTGCCCTCAAATGCAAACCTGGTGAAGTGGGGGAAAACAGACGATCCTGCATGCCCCCTCTGCCATGAAAAACAAACAGTGGAGCATGTTCTAAGCTCATGTAAAGTAGCCCTGTCTCAAGGAAGGTACACATGGAGGCACAACCAAGTGCTCAAAGAAATTGTACAAGTAGTCTGGGCTAGTACCAACACCACAAAAGGGAGAATCAGGACTCCAAAAGCACCCGCAACATTCTTCACGGCAGGAGGCAGCAAATCATGGCCAAGAACAACAGTGCCACTCGAAACATGCAGGCAGAGTCTGCTGGATGGGGCAGATGACTGGGAGTGCACTGCAGACCTCCCAGAATGGAAGAGTCACCCAGAGATCATCAGCAAGAGTGGCATGAGACCAGACATAGTAGTCCACTCTAAGTCAACCAAGCAGCTGATCATGATCGAGCTCACAGTGCCATATGAGAACAGAAGGGAGGCAGCTCAAATCTACAAGACTGAAAAGTATGCTGATCTGGCAAACAGCCTGAGGAGAGAAGGCTATCAGGTCAAAGTCCTCACTGCAGAAATTGGAGCTAGGGGATTTGTAGGAACGTTTGCATACAGCCTCATGAAACAGCTCTCAGTTGCAGGGAAGGAAAAAACCAGAGCCCTGAAAGCAATGGCAGAAGCGGCAGAGAGGTGTTCAAGCTGGATCTGGTCAAGGAGGAACAAAAGTGAACTTCATAAGGCTTAATTTCCCTACAAATACCAGGTGTCCCTGTGGCTCAGTGGTTAAAGCGCGAGTCATTAAGTAGAAAATGAGCATGTCCAGAGGGTCATGGGTTCGAATCCCAGCCATGGCTCGTCCCAAGTGGGGAAAAAAAATGGGCAGCAGAGGGACATCCGGAGTCATGAACCGGGTGTGGCCCAACCCCCCTAGAGTGTCAGGAGAATAAGGGCCGAAACACTTGCTTGAAGGGGGCTTCTCTTCTGAGGACTCTCTGCTGCCACGCTCTCCACGAGTTTCTTTCTACTCTACATATATATATATATATATATATATAATATATATATATATATATATATATATATATATATATGTAGAGTAGAAAGAAACTCGTGGAGAGCGTGGCATATATATATATATATATATATATATATATATATGTATATATATATATGTATATATATATGTGTGTGTGTGTGTGTGTGTGTGTGTGTGTGTGTGTGTGCGTGCGTGCTTCTATCATCTGCCACAAATTCATTATTCGCTGAATGGACCTTTGTTGAGATCTGTCGTCTCAGTAGTAGGTGGTCCATCAGTCGGTTTAACAACACGAGTAAACATTTGACTTCTTAAAAACTTTGAATGTTACGGACCAATGTACGGTTTAAATTATTCAAACATAACCCTTTGGTCTAAAAGCAATAGAACTTTTGCCTG
>CM031623.1:59895043-59917070 GCA_018398815.1 Conus ventricosus | reverse complement strand
GTGAGGAAAGACGAAGAGAGGACTCAGAGGGGAGCGAGACATGAAGACTGACAGACAGATAGACAGACAGACAGGCAGACAAACAGACAGACAGACAGGCAGACAGAGACATAGACATAGACACAGAGACAGAGACTGAAAGAGACACAGAGAAACAGAGATAATGCAGAGACAACGGCACTGAGAAGAGAGAGAGAGAGAGAGAGAGAGAGAGAGAGAGAGGAGAGAGAGAGAGAGAGAGAGAGAGAGAGAGAGAGAGAGAGAGAGAGAGAGAGAGAGAGAGAGAGAAGAGAGAGAGAGAGAGATGTAAGTGTTATTCAAAATCTATCCGCCACGTTTGAGGGGGACTAAAAGATGTCACTATGTAAGGATTTTGATTCATGCACCCCATGGAGATTTCGAATGAACATTCTGCTAGTTAATAACTGTGTGTCGACGTTTGAACGCTTTACAAATTGTGTGTTTTTTTCTTCGATAAAGGAATCATTAGAAATGAAATGCATGTATTTGGATCATACCTTCATGCAGAAACACCAGTTTACAAGTCACAAGGATTTCTGTTCATCCGGCCTGAAGTGAAATATCTCAGTTGGATGTTCCAATGCTCTACAATGCTCAGTGTGTGTTTGATGGAGACTTTTGCACGCATTTATGAAGTTCCGCATCACGTCCTGAAGCCAAATGTTTACTCGTGTTGTTAAACCGACTGATGGACCACCTACTACGGAGACAAAGGTCTCCAGGAAGGTCCATTCAGCGAATAATAAATTTGTGGCAGATGATAGAAGCACGCACACACACACACACACACACACACACACACACACACACACACACACACACACACACACGCATGCATGCATGCATGCACCTACCTACGCATACACACACACACACACACACACACACACACACACACACACACACACACACCACACACACACACACACACACACACACACACACACACACACGTATGCACACACACACACACACACACACACACACACACACACACACACACACGCACGCACGCACGCACGCACGCACACACACACACACACACACACACCACACACACACACACACACACACTCACTTACATACACTGAGCTTGACTGCTAACTGCTAAATTCACTGGCAAAACTTGTATTTTTATTTTCTGAATTTCAGTGGTCGCCAGTCAGCATCACTTCTTGAGCTTTGTTGTTGTTGTTGTTTTCTTTTTTAAAGTACCAGTTTCACTTGCATTTGCTTTGTGTATCCACATTAGGCCACATCTAGCTTTCATGTCATAGTCCTAGAAGTGACAATGCAGAAAAAAGAGCTACATGTTTCAGGTGGCCACGAATCACGCACCAGACGAGACACAGAGATGCTGCTGAGTCACTTTGGTGGTGAATGGTGGTGCCTGTTTTAATGCAACATCTATAGGACACCACACACAGTGCCACCCACTGAAGGGAATGATCATGTGATTTACAGCAAGGCTGAAATACACACCCCTGTGAAGCAAGCCTCTGATACACTATTTACATGAATCTTCAGAAACACTACTATATGTGCAGCTCCTTCATGTAGAGCTTAGGACACTCCTTCAATAAAAAAAAATTCAGTGGTAAAAGCTATTCATGGAAAACAGTACCTTGCCAGTACTTCACCCCAAATGAAAGAGAAGCTCATAGACGAGAATGCGTTTACACAAGAAGTGTCATTCACTATAAAACAACAACACAGCATGAAATGAGCTTACGCATGTCCAACAAATCAACCAACGACACATCCTTTCCATTCTAAATCCACTAAGAAAACAAAGGAAAGAAACCAAATAGCACTGACTCTTTAGCGAGTTTCAAGTCAATGATCTAAGAACACAAACAGAAATACAATACAAACACACAAGCAACGCTGCACGGCTTTTAAAGTCACCAGTAATTACTCACCCAACTCATCTGAGCTTTTTTCATTGCTGCGTGTATTGTCAATGGAACGTCCACAAAAGTCATGTCCAGATTTCCCAGGCCCTGCGCAGTTCATGCTTGAGTCCACTGTAACCAAGGACGGGAACTCCACCAGCAGAGACATAACATACAAGTTTGAAAGATCACCCCCATAAAGCAGCTGGCCTTATTTAATCAAACATTATTTGCATTGAGAAGACGTACAGCATTTTGACACTTTGTCGCTGACGAACCTGACAAGCCAGTCTTTTTTTCAATTCAAAGGGGACAACACCAAAACCTCTCACAAATGACTGAAACTAGTTTTCAAAAATTCAAAGAGTGATTTTCTTTTAATGTATATATTTTACTAGAACAATGTATTTTCTTACATTGTTTACAAAATATGTGATTCCACAGTATTTCATATTTTCAACTAAAGAAAATATTCTCCCACAAAACATTTGTCACAGTCCTCGCAACAGAACAAGTGCCATTGATAAAATAGTATGATGATACTGCAAGGGATAAAAATACATACACATCATATTATAATAAGGTGAAAGTTTGTTGTTTTGCTTTGCTTTGTTCTGCCCCTCAGACAACTCTATAAATGATTTCAATCCATTTCAGCTGCGTTCATCCACAATGCCATCAATTTTGAAATGAAGGAAGAATTCGAGCGCAAATAAATCTGTAGATTACTCAAATAAACAGGAATAACTTTAACAATTTCAGAACAATATCATGAAACGGAATTTGAAAATAGAAATATCCAAATAGTTTCGATTCTACGAGACTCACCCTTACAGCTTATGTATACAAATGAGTTCGCCAGTCTCTTTTCTGACCCGACATTTCTGACAGAGAGCCTGCTGGGCTGTGGTGCTGGGATAGTTGTTATCCACTAAGGTCAGAACAGAAAACGCTGTTAGGGAAAGCCTCGTCCAGACGAACAAACGTTGCTGGTACTGTCTCCACGTGACGATTTGGTTCTTCAGATTGAAATTTTCAACTTGTCAATCAGTTTTCCAACTTCCTTCCAACTTACTGTTTATAAATCAAATTTCCAGTCACTGCCAACATTCGTATATTTTGTCTGGGTATAGTGAGGCCTGCTCACGATATGTGAACACACCTCAGAGACTCACAATCAAACAAACTAGCATGCTGGGAGTGGGCTCTCCAATATTCTCGTAAAGTCCTTCGAATGAGACTATATGATTTAGTTTTAAAGTAATTGCTGATTACTTCTTTCTGTTTAGTTGAAACACTGACTTGCATGTTATTTTCATTAGGTGTTATATAATCAATCAGAATGGCCAGCAACACTTTTACTGGTGGGTCAATTTGAAGAGACTCTGGGACTTTAGAGATAGCATGTACTACGCTTTCATGAACTTCTGTGGGGTTAATAATGTACATGTCAAATTCACTAAACATATTGTTTAATTGTTTGTCACTACCTTCCAACAGTACGTTGTTGGCTAGGTTTTCAAACTCAGACTCACTTGTGGGGTTTATTTTCTAAACCACAATATTTACGTAAATAAAAAATAGTAAATAAAAGTAAATAAAAGTAAGTGAAAGTAAATAAAAGTAAATAAAAGTAAATTCAGCTGTTATTTATTATTCATAGTCTTTTTGTAATCGTAAAAACTTATCAGGTTTAAAGGTAATAGTTACTCCTTCAAGGTCATTAGACACACGCAAATCAGCATCTTCGGGGCAATATTATCAAGTAAAATGGCAAAAAGCTTTATAACTGGTTGGGGCCAAGACTCTGGTATTTTACTAATGGCTTTCATTACGCTTTCTCATATACTTAGGCAATCAAAAAGTTCTGTTATAAATTCATCAAACATGATCTGTAACTCTTCTTTATCAACTCCTGCATTAATTGCCCACCCAACTCATCAAATATTTCTGTAAGCTTTATAAACTACGTGTGGGTTCATTTTTTAAACCCAAATAAAAACAGCAATTTAAAAATGAATTAAGTAAGCCACTGCATGGATCAAGGGTAAAAGGGTGCATAACACAATCAATAACAGCACTTATAGTGCACTCTGTAACGCACTCTGCAATGCACTCTGCCAAACAATCACTAATCTGCCGCCAGCAACAGCCTTTATTGATTGCGTTAGCAGTGTGTGGGTTGTCAATGTGCGTTAGCAAGTATTATTGATTTTCTGCCTTCCCTTGTTCACACGTAGAATAATCATTAACAATCATAATAAGAGAAACAATGAAAATGAAAGTGATTTGTCTCCCTTTAATTATGCATAAAAGTAATTGTCTTCCCCTGAATTAATTATCTATTTATAGATTAATGAGAGAATTGATTATTAAAAGTTGTGTTTTTGTGTTTAATTTGCTAAAGCTTTTAATATGAATATTGTACAAAGTAGTGACTAAAAAGTACCTTAAAGTACAGTTGTTGCTTAACCTTTAAAAATATTCTGCTTGAATAAAAAACAATTTTAACAACAGTCACACTTATGCATAAACACCATAGAATTATAAAGCTTTCAGTGTGCTGGGTTTATATATAACTGTTGAAGATATACTAATGAGAATGTGTGTGTGTGTGTGTGGTTTTGTATGTCTTGTCAACCGTGACTATATAAGTCATTATATATTTTTAGCAACATCAAGTGCTCAAAACTGGGTCAAACGTTCGTGTAAGATCCTTAACCTACAAAGCAGTACAAACTGGGTCAAGCGATCCTATGTGATCACTTGACCTACAAAATAGTGCAGTAAACCGGGTCAAGTGATCCTATGTGATCACTTGGCCTAGTTGATTGAAGTGCTTTACTTAGCTAGGAGAGAATGAAAATATCTGTGTTCAAGATCGCCCCATTTTTATTCTGCATGCAAGCCCCCACTTTGAAGTAACAATTCCTTCGATTTGGTTGGGGTTTTTTTTTGCATGTTAATTGGGGTTTTTGCATGTTAATTGTTTTTTTTTTGCATGTTAATTGTTTTGTAAAAAACGGTGCTAGTTTATGTAAAAAAATGTAGCAAGAAAATGAAGATTTGTTTTTAAGAGAAGGATTGCGTTTAGAATAAACATGGGGTGGTCTTGAACACAGATATTTTCATTCTCTTACTTTCATCAGTACGAAGTCTCTGATATACGTTAAAATGTCATTTACAAGGTCGAGCATATTATTTCAAAATGACACATAAGTATAACAGTGTCGTATATAGCTTAAGCCCTTAACAGATCATGTTCAGGTCTCAGATCATGCTGAATTCTCATGCAGACGAAAGAGTACACACGAAAACATGTGTCACCATCAACAATAATTATAATTGAAAGCAAAATGGTGTAGTTATTCCGTTTTTGACCAGTGTGTTTCTTGCTGAGTTTTACTACGCGTGTGGTATTGCTTTCTACCTTGTATAAACTTGATTGTAACAGTCAAGGTGATTTCTCTTCTGTCACTGTATAAGACAGTAGACAGGGATATATGAAATTAATATATCCCCGTTATAACCACCCCTTTCCCCCTTTTACTGAGAGTATGAACGCACACAACAAACACACACAAAAGAAAATACAGTGCACAAACAGAGGCTTTATTTGCATTCAACACACGCACTCTCACCCACAGAATGGCAGATGAAACACCAATACCTTGATATATAAAAAAAAACAAAACAAAAAACAAAAAAACAAAACAAAAAAAAACAGACCCCAAAAGAATCCAACGATACTATCAATACCCGACCATCAGCGCATGGCCCCTTATGCATACCTCTGCACGCATGTGCTGCACGTCTACATATAACGACCCTTCCCTCAGGAGGCACAGACACACACCTCAGCCCACTGAAGGCCAATACCAGAAGGGACAAGGGTAAAATCACATCACCTGGTAATCCCGGGCTGAAATATCAAGCAAGGTTGATACCTCATAAAACCCGAGATCCCCCACGCGATGTTTTCTTTTTTTCCAAAATGTACTCTTTATACTAATTTTTATTGTACCGGTGTCAAACTACCCGGACACCCAAACTCAACCCCCAAAATGTTCAACACAGATCGTTCAAGTAACCCGAACTCAATGTTGCACTTTCAATGCTTCACTCGAAGTCCCTGGCGGGTGCTTGACACATGCAAGAAAAGGGAAACAAACTCCTTTAAAAAAAACACACACACAAAAAAAAACAACGGCAACACAGCGCTTCCCAATATGATTATGTAAACGTCGGTCTGCTTTACGACGCCCTCGCACTAATGCACCGCCCAAACACAAAACCTTCACTGAAGCGCTTGATATGAGGTAGGAGAAGTAAAGGCGTGGCGCGTCGAAGAGCGCGGTCCCCTACCTACCGGGCACCAACCACATTCGCGAGTCACCTGCAGATGTATACTGCGGCGAGCCCTCAAGACGCTTGCCCACCCTGAAGACACACAGAGTTGAAGTCGGAGGAGCTGCCACACCCTCGGACTGTGGAGGCGAGACGGCGTCCCGACCGGAACGCACCCTGCCGGCTCCACGTGCGTCCCCACTCCGGCAGAGAAGGTGGCAGGAACGACAGTGGAAGTGGCAGTGACAACTGCCACAACCCGAGAGGCCGACCCTCAGATTTGCTGTGTAGGGGAGGTACAGAAAACTCGCCGGAAACCTGTGCAAAAGGAAATGTCTTACTACCACAGAAGAATACAGTTATAACTTATTTGTTGCTTCACTAAAGTAAACGGTTCTCAGTGTTTACATGTCACAACCCAAAGTGCGACATTTTGATTGGAATTTTAAATCATGACTTATACAACCAGCCACCTTAACATCAAAATTCTCTCACCAGAAATGTTCCATTACACATTTAAAACCAATTTCATTGACTTTCCACTCCATCAACAGCCCCGAACATAATAACCGTTCCTTCATAAAAGTGATTATGCTGTCTGAGTTACATACCCACGACTTCATTTCCCATCTGGGTCTCTAAGACAATGATTCAATAGGATTATAAATCATATTCACTCCAACGAACAATCCGTCCGTTAGTGACCCCAGTACCGTCACAATTCAGGATCGATTACTTAATAACATGGTTAATATAATCAAACACATTTCAAGCAAACCAAAATAATAGAATTGAACCCGGGTATCCTAACTTCTTAGCAGGCACAATCATAATCCTACAAATGTCATCAGAGATTATCAAGCGCTAGGACGATCACCAATTACATAAGCTCGACAAGGATTCCGAGCGCTGCTATACATTGTCTACTGACACCACAATGCTGCGAAAAACATCTTTCAATACTGGCGCGCCACCGTCGACTAAACAACCATATACATATATATATACATCAAATGTAGGCTTCTGAGGCACAATTCCTAATATCTTAGACATCTTTTATTATTATCATCTATTCTCTTTTTATTTTCCAATCGTAATAACCTATACCAAGTAACACAATCATGAATTCACCTGCAAACCTTTAACAATAATTGAACAAAAGAACTCATTATATAATGATCCTTATTTTCCTTTCCGCCCATCCACCCGTTTAGTTCCAAGCGCAAACACCAAAAGTGAACCTCTACAAGACGTGTCTACCCGAGGTACCACCATACGTCCTTATCGATAAACCTCACACACGCCCAGACACATCACATGCAGTCTGCCCTCCGTACCTGGCACGCACCACGTGACAGCCCTCCTCTTTAATATTAAAAGTTCCCGTCCTCCGATACCAACGTACACTCTCAGAAAATAACCAATCTTTATCAAACTTGAAACCAATATTTCTGTACACCAGCGACCACTACCAAGTACAACATATGTCTTAGCACATCAATACCGCTGTAACACATCCACCTATCTGTATCAATGTAGAACCGACACGCACATTATTTCATTCCCATATGTACGGTTTTTCCTCGACCTTAAGTTCAAGTTATCTCTTCTCTTCTCTTCAAACTTCCGCGCATTTAAAAATTTCCTCCTCTTAGTCAAATTCAATAGAAAAAATCTTTGCGAATAAAAATCAAATTACAAAGGAAATCCTCCAGTTCCGGGAACTGAAACACAAAAGTTAATGAAACCATGATATCTGCAAACAACTAACTACACAGCCCTCTAGAATTTCCGCTACTTTACACGCTCACCTTGGACAACAACAGGAACGACACACAATGGACGACACCCTCAGTCGCCGGGACACTGCCAGACAGCCAACGCCCTGGTACGTGCAGAACCCGTCGCTGAACACCGAAAACCGACAGTCTCAACTTGGACGACACACACTGGACGACACCCTCAGTCGCCGGGACACTGCCAGACAGCCAACGTCCTGGTACTTGCAGAACCCGCCGCTGAACACCGAAACATCGATAGTCAACTCTGGTAGCCAAACCTTCAAAGTCGGTCGAGGGCATACCGCGAACCCCTGCCCCAACGGCAGAAACAAACATGAGCACGAGGCCAACCCAACCTTCGCGGATAACGCCTCAATTCGTACTGACTTGCAGACACAGACGCCCACTCCGAGTTCACCTCGGAAACTCACAGACAGTACTCACATTCACGGAATTCCCCGCTCACATCGAAGAACTCCAGTTTCACGAGCGTTAGTTTACACACGTAAACCCCACTATTCCGGCGAGTCTGGTGTCCTCCTCCCTCCCCCTCAAGAGTTAACAGGTAAGCAAATTCCCGGCAGGAATCACGCACTTCACGGCCACTGCCAACCTGGCAATGGACGGGCCACACTCCACAATTGTCACTGAGGCGACCTGTGTCAGTTCGTGCGTGACAATACCCTTCCCCCAAGATTTAAAGTATACCTTTAAATAAAAACCTGAAGGAACGCACGAACAAGTCCTTAGTGTTACAGCATTTGGAAAATAACGAACCCTCTCTTCCTCTCTGTTTTAAGCTCTCAGCACAGAACCCTTACTCCATACGACTTAAGAAATCTGCAACAACATTTTCACGTCCCGAATTGCCTCCACTACAAACTGGAATGGTTGAATTAAGCCTGATTTTACACGCCGTACATAGTAAACACTAGCAAGTCGGTGAAGACATCCTGGAATTGGTAATGGCATACGGGCAGCGTGCAGAAACAAATCTATCAGCTTCTGGAACGCCTCCTCACACTCCGGATTCCACACCACGATGTGGGACCGATTCGTCCTTTAGCCAAGGTACACTGGCACTTTAAGCATGACCTCACATACCTGCCTATGTCATTCACATCCAGGCCAATAGAAGTTTGGGAATATTCTCTTCTTTGTCTTGTTTCCCCCCAAGTGTCCAACCATAGGAATATCATGTCCGAGAGATAATACGGTCTTCCTTAGAGACTTGGGCACACAAACCTGGGTTGTTGTTCCACTCTCACTCTCGTACTTACGTACAAGAACTCGGTCTTCCCACATGAAGGAGACCTTATTACCGTGGGAATGGAACACTAACTTTTCCTCTGCAGCTCTTCTGGCACGTGCAAGGCTATCATCCTGTTCCTGCCCACGAATCAGCTCGTCTTTCGAGACAGCCATCACTTGCTCCTTTAAAGATAAAGGTGAGCAGGCCTGTCCTGGGCTCTGACTGATCACGAGTCAACACAGCGACCTGAGGATGTATCCGATTGCTGACATTCTCCGAAGAGTTTGTCTCCCTGATGGGTATACTGGGACTCTCTCAGGATGGTGCTCTCCCTCACGGCATATGTAATTCCTCACCAGCACCTCTGTAACTGGATCCTCCATCACCAGAGCCTCAACCTTCCCTTTAAAGTACGGCGTGTCCATGTACACACAGACCACGGGTAGTGTGCTACGACATCTGGATTCAGCCAATACAACCGTCCGAGTCCTCCCTGTATAGGCATCACTTGGTACCAGCTTCGCCGCGATCACTGTCTGCGATGCTCCTGTATCTCTGATACCACTTGCCCATGACTCTCCGACCCTCACCCTACACATCGGACTGAAAGGTTTCCTGGAGCACGGTACACACAGCGTAGGGGTAACTTCCGAGTATACTGGCTCTCCAAGACATGACACATATTGGATAGCTACACTCTCAAGATTCGGACAATTACGCTGGACGTGGCCTGGTTGTTTGCATGCATAGCAAATCACCCACTGCCTAGGTGCCCCTTTGGGTGCAGCGCTGATCGCTGGCTGAGCCCCACTAAATTTATTCTCTCCCTCTGTCCCTGGTCCTTTTCGCTGGAATTTCCTTGGTTTTTACCCCCTAGGTGCTTCGGTTTGACCTCATGAGTGTCACTTACTACAGATGGGCCTCTTCTGCTCTCGCCCTATCCGTCGTGCCTCTGCTATCCGAGTTGCTTCCAAGGCCACTGCTTCAGCATTCTTAGGACACGCTCGATGCACTTCCGTGACAAAGTCAGGAGTAAAAGTTCCATACAATCTGTTCCTCGAGAATGATGTCCTTCAAGTCCTCAGCTTTGTTTCGTCTTTCCCGGCTGCAGCACACCACAGACTGAAACAAGACTTAAGCCGTCTAAAAACTGCTGAAATGTTTCTCCTACTTCCTTCTTCATTCCCCTGAATTTCCCCCGGGTATGCCTCAGCGTCTAAACGGAAATACTCTAGAAGCGCTTTCTTCACTTGGTCGAAACTTGCGAGATCAACGGCATTCAGCCGCAGAATAGCATCTCTCGTCTTCCCTCTCAAAAGAGCTATTAGTCTAGAGGACCCTGAAGTTTTTTTCCAGCGGCACAACGTGGCAACCTGCTCGAAATGAGCTAAATACATGTCCACGTCATCAGTATCTGTTAAAGGATCAATTGCTACATGGCTTGTCGCTTCCCTCTTCAGCCCTTTCTCTCGCCTCCTTCAACTCTTGCTCTTTCAATCTCAACTTTCCTTTTCAAGGACACGATCTCACTCGCCTGACGTTGCTTGAGATCCAGCTCTAACTTCCTTAATGTTACATCATCCTGGTCGACTTTCCTCCTAGCATCCGCGTCCTCTTGTCTGGTAGCCATCTCTTGGACCTCTCTCGTCTTCTGGAAAGCAATCTCATCCTCTTTCTTTTTCTTCTCTGCCAAAGGATAGCCAACCTGGCAGCAGCCTCCTCTTCCTCTCTCCTAAGCCTGGCAGCAGCTTCTCTCTCCTGGCAGCAGCTTCCTCTTCCTCTCTCCTAAGCTTGGCAGCAGCTTCCTCTCTCCTGGCAGCAGCTTCCTCTTCCTCTCTCCTAAGCTTGGCTGCTAACAAGGCTAACTCCTCCTGCTCCTTCCTCTCCTTCCATGACATTTCCCGAGCCACCTGCGCCCTCCTAACGATTGCTTCTTCACTTCTTTCCGCATCCTTTGCTACATTGTCAGCAATAAACTGGGCCAATTCCACCTTACTCAACCCCAACTCTGTCCCAGGCGTGAATAGTACTGAACAGCAGGACTGCTAGGCGACAAAAACTTAACAGCAGCCCCCGGAGACTCTCCTAACCAGGCTTACCAGCCGCAAAGGTACGGGACATGGGAGTACCCCTGGCTGCTTCACAGGAGTTGATACATCCCCTTTCTCCTTGACAGACTCAACCGGACTTACGGTACCTTGAGACCTAAGCTTGCGATCGGTTCCAGACGCCATTACCACAGACTATCAAGTCTCTACCCAAGGAAACCAGATTTTTTTTTCCAACCTCAGAACCTCCAAGAGAACATTCACTCTCTCCCAACATAAAGCGAATATCTTGATCGTCCACAGGCTGAATACATACAATTAGTACTTGGCAACCAGTCTTTCCAAAACACCTGTCTCCCAACACCCTAAACACGGTTAACTACTGAGCACATTAATGACCAACCTTTGAAACATTTCATTTCACATCAAACATTACTGTGACCATCAATACATTCCAGCACAACACATGTAATTGGAAAAAAAAGAGGAACACAAACACACCATTCATATCTCGGTTGCACCAAACCGAGACAACACAAGACAACGTTACCTGGCAACTATGTTACTAGGATTGCCAAGCAACCGCGTTCCTCCCCTACTGACGGCGCGCTCCCTCCAACCACCCACGCGCTACAATTACTATTCCACTATCAAGTTCCTATCCCCAACTAAACACACAACAGATCCCTATTTTTTTTTTTTTGATACCCCAAGAAGTTATGTCCTAAATAATCCGAATGTGTACCCCGCATCTCCACCATATTGTCACTGTATAAGACAGTAGACAGGGATATATGTATTAATATATCCCCCGTTATAACCACCCCCCTTTCCCCTTTTACTGAGAGTATGAACGCCACACAACAAACACACACAAAAGAAAATACAGTGCACAAACAGGAGGCTTTATTTGCATTCACACACGCACTCTCACCCACAGAATGGCAGATGAAACACCAATACCTTGATATATAAAAGAAAAACAAAAAAAAACAAAAAAACAAAAAAAACAAAACCAAAAAAAAAAACAGACCCCAAAAGAATCCAACGATCAATACCATCAATACCCGACCATCAGCGCATGGCCCCTTATGCATACCTGTGCACGCATGTGCTGCACGTCTACATATAACGACCCTTCCCTCAGGAGGGACAGACACACACCTCAGCCCTCTGAAGGCCAATACCAGAAGGGACAAGGGTAAAATCACATCACCTGGTAATCCCGGGCTGAAATATCAAGCAAGGTTGATACCTCATAAAACCCGAGATGGCCCACGCGATGTTTTCTTTTTTCCAAAATGTACTCTTTATACTAATTTTTATGTGCCGGTGTCAAACTACCCGGACACCCAAACTCAACCCCCAAAATGTTCAACACAGATCGTTCAAGTAACCCGAACTCAATGTTGCACTTTCAATGCTTCACTCGAAGTCCCTGGCGGGTGCTTGACACATGCAAGAAAAGGAAACAAACTCCTTTAAAAAAAACACACACAAAAAAAACAACGGCAACACAGCGCTTCCCAATATGATTATGTAAACGTCGGTCTGCTTTACGACGCCCTCGCACTAATGCACCGCCCAACACAAAACCTTCACTGAAGCGCTTGATATGAGGTAGGAGAAGTAACAGGCTGGCGCGTCGAAGAGCGCGGTCCCCTACCTACCGGGCACCAACCACATTCGCGAGTCACCCGCAGATGGTATACTGTGGCGAGCCCTCAAGACGCTTGCCCACCCTGAAGACACACAGAGTGAAGTCGGAGGAGCTGCCACACCCTCGGACTGTGGAGGCGAGACGGCGTCCCGACCGGAACGCACCCTGCCGGCTCCACGTGCGTCCCCACTCCGGCAGAGAAGCGGGCAGGAACGACAGTGGAAGTGGCAGTGACAACTGCCACAACCCGAGAGGCCGACCCTCAGATTTGCTGTGTAGGGGAGGTACAGAAAACTCGCCGGAAACCTGTGCAAAAGGAAATGTCTTACTACCACAGAAGAATACAGTTATAACTTATTTGTTGCTTCACTAAAGTAAACGGTTCTCAGAGTTTACATGTCACAACCGAAAGTGCGACAGCTGATTGGAATTTTAATCATGACTTATACAACCAGCCCCCTTAACATCAAAATTCTCTCACCAGAAATGTTCCATTACACATTTAAACCAATTTCATTGACTTTCCACTTCCATCAACAGCCCCGAACATAATAAACGTTCCTTCATAAAAGTGATTATGCTGTCTGAGTTACATACCCACGACTTCATTTCCCATCTGGGTCTCTAAGACAATGATTCAATAGGATTATAAATCATATTCACTCCAACGAACAATCCGTCCGTTAGTGACCCCCCAGTACCGGTCACAATTCAGGATCGATTACTTAATAACATGCTTAATAGAATCAAACACATTTCAAGCAAATCAAAATAATAGAATTGAACCCGGTATCCTAACGTCTTAGCAGGCACAATCATAATCCTACAAATGTCATCAGAGATTATCAAGCGCTAGGACGATCACCAATTACATAAGCTCGACAAGGATTTCCGAGCGCTGCTATACATTGTCTACTGACACCACAATGCTGCGAAAAACATCTTTGAATACTGGCGCGCCACCGTCGACTAAACAACCATATACATATATATATACATCAAATGTAGGCTTCTGAGGCACAATTCCTAAATATCTTAGACACCTTTTATTATTATCATCTATTCTCTTTTTATTTTCCAATCGTAATAACCTATACCAAGTAACACAATCATGAATTCACCTGCAAACCTTTAACAATAATTGAACAAAAGAACTCATTATATAATGATCCTTAATTTTCCTTTCCGCCCATCCACCCCGGTTTAGTTCCAAGCGCAAACACCAAAAGTGAACCTCTACAAGACGTGTCTATCCGAGGTACCACCAAACGTCCTTATCGATAAACCTCACACACGCCCAGACACATCACATGCAGTCTGCCCTCCGTACCTGGCACGCACCGCGTGACAGTCTCCTCTTTTAATATTAAAAGTTCCCGTCCTCCGATACCAACGTACACTCTCAGAAAATAACCAATCTTTATCAAACTTGAAACCAATATTTCTGTACACCAGCGACCACTACCAAGTACAACATATGTCTTAGCACATCAATACCGCTGTAACACATCCACCTATCTGTATCAATGTAGAACCGACACGCACATTATTTCATTCCCATATGTACGGTTTTTCCTCGACCTTAAGTTCAAGTTACTCTTTTCTTCTCTTCAAACGTCCGCGCACTTAAATTTCCTCCTCTTAGTCAAATTCACATAGAAAAAATCTTTGCGAATAAAAATCAAATTACAAAGGAAATCCTCCAGTTCCGGGAACTGAAACACAAAAGTTAATGAAACCATGATATCTGCAAACAACTAACTACACAGCCCTCTAGAATTTCCGCTACTTTACACGCTCACCTTGGACAACAACAGGAACGACACACAATGGACGACACCCTCAGTCGCCGGGACACTGCCAGACAGCCAACGCCCTGGTACGTGCAGAACCCGTCGCTGAACGCCGATACACCGACAGTCTCAACTTGGACGACACACACTGGACGACACCCTGAGTCGCCGGGACACTGCCAGACAGCCAACGCCCTGGTACTTGCAGAACCCGCCGCTGAACACCGAAACATCGATAGTCAACTCTGGTAGCCAAACCTTAAAAAGTCGGTCGGGGGCATCCCGCGAACCCCTCCCCCACGGCAGAAACAAAAAAGAGCCGGGGCCCCAACCCCAACCCTTCGCGGTAACGCCTAAATTTTCCGTACTGATTTTTTTTGGGGCAGAAAACACGCCCGACACCGGGGGTTCACCTCGGAACTCAAAAGCCCGACTACTTAGGGTTTCCCCCCTACATCGAAGAACTCCGTTTCCCAAAGGGGTTTGTTTACCCCGAAAACCCCCATTATTCGGCGAGTTGGGGGTTCTCCCCCCTCCCCCCCCCAATTTTTTTAAAAAGGGTAAGAAAATTTCCCCGGCGGGAAAACCCGCACTTACGGCCACTCCCAAACCCGGGAAAAATGGCCCGGGCCACCCCCCAAAATTTTTGTCACTGAGGGGGCCCCTGTGTCATTCTTTCTGAAAATTTTCCCTGTTCTTTTTGTCCCAGTTTGGGGCCCACTAAAATTGCAAAAAACCAAGGGAAACCCCTTCGGGAAAAAGAACAGTGAGGCTTTACAAATAAAAATGAATAGCCTTCGGGCCCAAAAACATGCACCTTTTCGATAAAAAAGGAAGGGTTTTGGCCCAAAGAAAAAGGGCGGGTTTTTTACCAATAAAAAACGAAGGGCCCCTTTGGGCCCAAAGAACATGCGGGGTTTTAAAAATAAAAATAAATTTGGCCTTCTGGCCCAAAGAACAGTGCAGGTTTTAAAATAACAATGAGGGGCCTTTTGGAAAAGAACAGTGCGGGTTTTTTAAAACAAAACCAATGAATGGCCTTCGGGCCAAAAAACATGCGGGGGTTTTCCGGGATAACAATAAAAGGCCTTCTGGCCAAAAAAACAGTGCGGGTTTTTACAAATACAATAAAGGGGCCCTTTCTGGCCAAAAAACGTCCCGGTTTTACAGAAAACAATGAAGGGCCCTTCTGGCCAAAAAACAGTGCGGGTTTTTACAAAAAACAATGAGGGCCCTTTTGGGACAAAGAAAGTGCGGGTTTTACCATAAAAAGAATGGCCTTCGGGGCCAAAAGGGAACAGTCCCGGTTTTTTCAGATAACAATAAAGGGCCTTTTGGGGCCAAAGAACAGTGCAGGTTTTACAAATAACTTTGGGAGGGGCCCCTTCGGGCCCAAAAGAACATGCGGGGTTTTACAGATAACAAGGAAGGGGGCCTTCGGGCCAAAGAACAGGGCAGGTTTTCACTACAAAAAAAGGGCCCTTTTCGGGCCCAAAAAAACTTTTGCGGGTTTTTTTACAAAAAAACAATGAATGGCCTTCGGCCAAAGAACGTGGGGTTTTTCACATAACAATGAAAAAGGCCTTCGGGGCCAAAGAACAGTGCAGGTTTTTCACAAAAAATGAAGGGCCTTTTTGCCAAAAAAACATTGCAGGTTTTTCACATAAAAATTGAAGGGCCTTTTGGCCCAAAAAACAGGGGCAGGTTTTACAAATAAAAAATTGAATGGCCTTCGGGCCAAAAAACCCGTGCGGGGTTTTTCACAAAACAATGAAGGGCCTTCGGGCCCAAAGAACAGTGCGGGTTTTTAAAAAAATTTAAAAAACAAATGGTTTTGGGCCAAAAAACCCGTGGGTTTTTTAAACAAATACCAAAAGGAAGGGCCCTTCTAGCCAAAAAAATTGCATTTTTTTCACATAACAATGAGACCCCCTCTGGCCAAAAAAAACATGCGGGTTTTAGGATAAAAAGAGGGGCCCTTCGGGCCAAAGAACAGTGCGGGTTTTTAAACAAATGAAATAAAAGGCCCTTTTTCCCCAAAAAAAACCAGTGGGGTTTTTTAAAAAAAAAACGAACTGCTTTCAGCCCCAAAGGAAACAGTGCAGGTTTTAAAAATAACCCCGGGGTTTGGACAGATTTTCCCTTCGTTTTGTGGTCTGCTTTTTAACCCAAACGGGTCTTGCCAATACCCCCTTTAAAAAAAACCCCCCTTTTAAGAACAAACATTTATCTGTCGGGTTTTGTGATTGTTTGTTCATAATATCTTTGCCACAGTAAATGTAGAAAATTGCATAACCAGTGAACCTGGACTAGAACCATAGAGAATAACCCCACGGCTTTTTAAACCCCCCCGGGATCCCAAAGGTTTTGAGAACTAAAATCTAAAAGGGGAAAAGCTTGGAGGGGTTTTTTTAAAACATTTTTGGGAAACAGAGTGATTCATCTGAAGGCAACCCCCTGCATTCCATTTCCCATCACATGTCATGCTCGCATCTTTCTGACCCGGTTGGGCCTCCCCGTGGAAGCGATAAGGCATCTAAACCCCAGGCCCTACCGGGTTTTTAGTCCTTTTTTCAGCCGGAATTCACTGACACCACAATTCAAGTGGGGGGTGTGTGGGGGGGGGGGGGGGGGGGGGGGGGAAAAAGGGCATTATATTGACCAGTGAAAGAAGCCCTCCATTCTTCACCTGAAACTTACAGGCCTTGTCACTGATACCAAAGTGTTTAAATGTTTTGGGCCCCTGCACTATGGGCAAAACCCCACAAAAAAACCTCCCAAATTTTTTTTTTTAGAAAAAAAAAAAGAAAAAAAAACCAAAAGCGCGCCCTTCCTTTCCAAATTTAATCTTTTTAATACGGGAAATCTACATTCTGTTTTTTTAAAATTTCGGAAACAGCTCTGCAACCGTAAGAGGTGGCCATGCCCACCCTTGAATTTACATAAAAAATACAAACCCCAAATTTGCTTTGGGGTTTTTTTCGTAGTTCCCATCCATTCAGCACACCAAAGTTTTATAATTGCCCCTAATGTGTGACCGAGGGTTCAAGAAAAAAAAGGGGGATTTTAAATTTCATAAAAAAACATGCGAGAAAACAAAAGGCTGCCCCCGTTAATGGGGGTAAAAAAAAAAAGGGGAAATTTCTGGGGAAAAGGGGAATCGACCAGGCATGGTGGAGCAAGACCTAAACCATGAAAAATAAACTAAACGGGCCCCCATGAAAAAATTTAAATCTAAACCGCCCCAAAGGGATGTATGATGTTTTTCCCCAAGTGCAGCCCAAAAAAAAAGGGACCATTCGAAATTTTGGGATTTTTCCCCACCCACGCGCTCGATGGATTCAAGGAGGGAATTTGAAACCAGCTTAAATAAACCTTTGAAGCTGCCACGTTCTCTAAAAAATTTTAAAGGACCCTTTTTTAAAAAGCACGGAAGGGAAACCAAAAGGAAAAAAGAAGTAAACCCCTTTTTTCGGTGGAGGTTTTTTGGCATTGAATCAGGGGGTTTGAGCAAAAAAAGACCAGCCTTCGAAAATTCCCACAAAGACAGAAAAATGCAAGCTCGAACAGCGCTCATTAGGGGAAAAGGGCTGGAAGCCCGAGCCAAAAATGAAAAAAAATTTGTGAAGCTTTTGGGGAAAAAAGTGAAAGGTTCTTGGGAAATCCCAGGACACCTTTTTACAGTGCGAGGGTATCCTCTTAGCAGATAAAAGGTTGCAACACGGGAAACTGACCTTTTTTAATCACTGTTGAACGGGACAAAAAACAATGGATGATGGGAAACCAATGACATTTTGCGAAAACCTTTTTCCCCATTTTCAACTTTTGGGGGGACCCTTATCCTTTGAAATACCAAAAACCAAGGTTTTGGGTTGCATGACACGGGTTCCCTCAAGACCCTAAAGGGTTGAAAAACGACCGTCGTACAACCCCGAAAAAAGCATTCGAACAACCCCCAAGACCCCTTTTCCACGGGTGCAGGGCTGGGAGATAAGCCCATTGTATGCAGGGTGCCCTTTTTTCGGGTTGGAAAATTTTTTCCAAGTGATTTTTTTTTAAAAAAAATGAGGGGGGGTTTCACGCCTAAATTTTGGCTTTAGGAATACAGGGCATGTATGTGAAAAAAAAATAAAACAACAAAAACAACAAAAAAAACACCAAAAACAACAGGGGCAAACCCCCGCCCCGACAACAAAATTTGGCCAGCAAAAAGGAATAAGGGCCCAAAACTCTTACGGGTTGTGTTTGTGGAAAAAACCTTGCTTCTACCCGACTGGCTGAAATATCTGCGCTGGGGATTAAAAAACATGATGCAAACAAGAATACAGACCATCCCCTTTAAATTTTTAAAAGGCCCTGCGAAGTCTTGCCCGTACGAGCTAGGGGGTTTAAGGCCAGGGGGGGGATGAAGAGGCTTGAAAGAACTGTAACGTTTTAGAAACAGGTGGGACGGGGAACGCCCCCCAGAACCCCTGTGTACCCCCCAAAACCCCAAAGAGACGGGCTTTTGCTGAAAAAGCGGGCAGTAAGATATGTCACTAACAAATTTGGGGTTTGTGCAACCAGGTGTTTAAGCCCCAGCGATGGCAAAAATCCTAGGGGTTTTTTTTCCCCCCCCGGGGCCCCAAAAGGGGCTAAAAATCGCCCAGAAATATTTTTTCCCGTGTTTTAACCCAACACTTTCCTGGAAATTCCATTATTTTCTTTAAATTTTTTAAAATGTTTGGGAAGCCCGCTCGGATTGAAAAAGGGGGCTTTTGTAGTGTTTAAAAAGTTTAAAAAAAAAAATTTGGTTTGAACCTGGGGTTTTTGGGGGTAAACAGTTTTTCCAAATCCGGGAAATACCCTCCATTTCCCCGGGTTCTTTTTGGGTGATTTCTTTAAAAGGGCCCCCGGGTCCTTAGCTCCCCCTACTTGAACTAGTGGGAAAGACGGGTTTCTTCCCTGGGGGGTTATGGGGGGATCGATTTTCCCCGGGGCTCCCCGGGGTCTGGGGGGGTTTTTCCTGATATTTTCGGGATCCGTCAGATAACACAATTTTGGGGGTTAGAAAGAATGGTGTTTTTTTACATATTGACAAAAGAAACGCCTTGTAAAGGAAATGATTTCCCTCCCAGGTAGCTTTTAATGCTGATGCAGTGACCTTTTAAGATCACGGTTAAAAAACGTTTTTTTGGGGGTTTCGGACTGGTTTTCTGGAAATTTTAAAGGGGGGACGGGGAAGCTTTTGGGAATCAGAATTTTGCTTTTTTTTGTGTTTTGGGCGAGTTTTATAAAAACCCCTTGTAGTGTCTTTGGCCGTTTCTTGGTTTTTACCCCATTTTGGGGGGCCTGTTGAAAAATTAGGGCCCCTTTGGGTTTACGTAGACATTTTTGCTTTGACTTGAATTAAAAGATCTTGAATACATTGCAGTAGAAAGGGGGCTTAAACGGGGGGGTTTCCAAATAGTGTATAAGAGAGCATACGTAAAACCCCAAAACTTTTTTGTCTCAATATTAGGACAGAGAAACAGCACAGAAAGACTGCATTGTTCCCGGGATTTTTCTTTCTCCTTGCCCAGAAGAATAGACACCCCCTTTTAAATGCCCCCAAAATGGGTAATTTAAATATAAAAATTTAAACCAATCACTTTATAGACGTTTCCGATGGGTTAAAAATTAACCCAAAGGAATAGGCTGTTGGTTTCTGCATTTCATTTGAGTTAGCTTTTTGGAAAATTCCCTGTGCGTCTAAAGGGGTTTTTTCCCTAAAACTTTTCCCTTTTTTTTTTGCCCTGGGAAATATGCCCAAAAATTTTCTTAAGATAAAAGTCGTATCGTTTGGGTTTGTTTTTTTTCCCGGGGGTTTTTTTTCCGGGCCCTTGGGAAAACACAGATTTTTCCCTTTGAAGTATTTGAAAAGTTTACTCTTTTCCCCGAAAAGTTTGTTTCAGGGCGCGACGTGGGGTTTCCCCTGAATTGGTGCTTTTATTTTTCATTTTGGGTTTAAACCCCTAAATTAAATTTCCCCCAAGCCTTAGTTTTTTTTCTTGTGTTTTTTTTTTTTTAGGAGAGAACTCCAATAGAATTTCAGCTATCAACTGTAAAGAAAACACACACAACACACACACACACACACACACACCACACACACACACACACACACACACACACAAACACACACGCACGCACGCACGCACACACACACACACACACACACACACACACACACACACACACACACACACACACACACACACACACACACACACACACACACACAAACACACACACACGCACGCACGCACAGAAACACACAAACGCGCGGCGCGCACACACACACACACACACCAACACACGCACACACACACACACACACACACACACACACACACACACACACACACACACACACACACACACACACACGCACGCACGCACGCACGCACCACGCACCACGTACGCACGCACGCACGCACCCCCCCCCCCCCCCCCCACACACACACACAAAACAGAAAGCGCTAAAAGTACATCTGACAGAAACTCTGCGAATCAGTTAAGTCATTTCTATGAGTACGATCCCTTTATGCCCATCTCTCTCTTCTCTCTCTCTCTATCTCTCTCTCTTCTCTCTCTCTCTCTCTCTCTCTCTCTCTCTCTCTCTCTCTCTCTCTCTCTCTCTCTCTCTCTCTCTCTCTCTCTCTCTCTCTCTGTCTGTCTGTCTGTCTGTCTCTCTCTCTCTTCTCTCTATCTCACTCTCTCTCTCTCTCTCTCTCTTCTCTCTCTCTCTCTTAATAATTTATTGTTTTATGGATTGAGCAGAAGTGAGAATGAGAACAGTGATGACTGCGAACGAATGCTGAAGGACTTGACTGCTAAGAAACTGGGCGTGAATGGGGTCGAGTTTGATAGAGCGCATCGTTTGAATGCAAAGCATGACTCCCCCATCATTGCCAGATGTTCCTCATATAAGGACAAAGTTCACATTTTGAAAGCTAAGACTAAGTTGAAAGGAACCAATGTCTTTGTCGGCGAAGACTTTACAAGTAGGGTCCATAAAATAAGACATAAGCTCACTCCACATCTGAAAGATGCAAGGAACACGTGGTAAGAGAGCTGCGATGGTCTTTGACCATCTCCTTGTTGATGGCAAGAGGTTCGGCTGTGCTTCTGGTCAGCTAAAAGAGTTGAAATAGGGTTTTGGCGGTCTCATTGCATGACAAAGGTGTAATTCAAGGGAGAAAAGTACTT
>CM031623.1:59839881-59894043 GCA_018398815.1 Conus ventricosus | reverse complement strand
TAAATTTTGGCAGCATGCAGTTCGCTTTTGGTCAGTATACGTTGTGCAATGGTGAGTTGTTGTTTTTTTTTTATCAGCATGTGTTTAATGACAAAGGAAACAACTATCAGAGACATGCTGTTCATATTACTTTGTGTTTGATTGTTTTTTTAAATCTGGGATTGTAAGGACAGACTATAGGTGGGTAAAAGAAAGAGGGTGTGATTGTGTTCGAATATTCATGAGGAGAAACGATGACATTTCAGCTAGTTTTGAGATGTGAGCTACTTCATGAGGTGACAGAAGAACTCATGTTGTAGTTCTAGCCATAGTGTACACACTTATTTTCAAGCACATCCATCCATTCACTTTTGAACCACAAGGCAAAACGTATGGCCATAGTGACCGCACTTCACAAACCAACTTTGAAGGCAGCCGACGCAGTTTTCGTTCACTCATTTTGCACTTTTGAAAAGGCGTGCTTCCTGAAGAATGACTTTCGAGTTTGGATTGGCGAAGCAGTCTCCTTAGAAGGCCAAGGAATCCAGGTAGTACAATGAATTTCAGCTAAAACGACTGATTCTTTGACACGATAAGCATATCAGCCGAATAAGTACGGCAATGCCGATGATCTAGGATAATGCCGTAGTAACATGCCAGGAGAAGCAGAAGCTGGCCACGTCATTGGGAAGGGTGACTACAGTTTTGCACAATCAGCCTGTTGCAGTACACGTTGAGCCTGTTGGAACCTTCACAACTAAACTGAAGTGCTGATGTTAAATTAGAAAGCAATCGCATATTCATATGCTAAGGAAATCTGTAGAGAGCGTTCAAATCGCGTCTGAGAAATCCTGACCAGTGATGAAATGTGTTCTCTTCAACACCGTCTGGAAACCATGCAGTAATAGCTGTGTGGGTATTCAAAGGTGAGGACTCACCTGCTGCCAAACAAAGGGTGGCGAATTTCTTCCCCAAATCCTCCCACTTAGACAATAAACCTCTTGAGAAAATGAAGATAGTGTATAAAGCACTGCTTAACCAAATTATGAAACAAATATTCAAACACCGTCTGTGCCGGTGCTTATATGGTGGCAGCAGCTCTTGACTCTGGCCCGATACAGCGTGAAGTCGATCACTCATCGACCTTACGTGCCAGGTTTGGCTTTCTCTGGACTGGTTTCTGTCTCCTGTCTTTGAAAAGCGATTGCGTGGAAAGAAGTTTTATATCTCTGATGATGGCTGAGTTTTATCCGGGTGTAACCCCCACAGTACCTCAGTCAACGTGGTCGAATATCTTCGACATGTTGTTGGATAATATGAGCAGGTCCGTCAGCTTTGCCGTAGTTTGGAACTTATTGAAAAGCCTTCGTAGTGAGCAAAAGAACACGTAACTGATACAGGGCAAAGTAGTTTGGTACAAAAACTTGACTGGGGTATCTGTCTATGCTATGGAACTGTGGATCCTCTACTGTAAGTGCAGATGATGTTTTTGATAAAAAAAATTCCTAAGTTGCAAAGCGTTTTGACAATGGTGAGTAAAAGGATGTCCTCTTGAACTTGACGAGTGAGCCCTCCGTGAGATGTACACAAAGAATGTCTTGTCTCACGTATCATAAACGAGAAAATGAGACTTGCTTTAAAGGCATCTAATATGCTGTGAAACTCGAAACGAAAGAAAGCTTGGAATTGAGTGTTCATCTTACTCAATTGCTTGTGTGTGTGTGTGTGTGTGTGTGTGTGTGTGTGTGTGTGTGTGTGTGTGTGTGTGTGTGTGTGTGTGTGTGTGTGTGTGTGTGTGTGTGTGTGTTTTGAGAGAGAGAGAGAGAGAGAGAGAGAGAGAGAGAGAGAGAGAGAAGAGAGAGAGAGAGAGAGAGAGAGAGAGAGAGGGTTTACATGACCTTCAATATTTCTTGAAGGTAAGTTGCAACACATACATATTGCAGCGTGTCAAGATTATAGTAAGTTCTGTGTTTCATTACATTCCCTGGTGCTTTTGACTTACTTTTGTAAATAAAGGTTTGTATGAACACTGTGTGCGTGCGTGCGTGCGTGCGTGTGTGTGTGTGTGTGTGTGTGTGTGTGTGTGTGTGTGTGTGTGTGTGTGTGTGTGTGTTTTGTGTGTGTGTGTGTGTGTGTGTGTGTGTGTGTGTGTGTGTGTGTGTGCACTTTAGTCCCATGGTATCTATGTGTAATTCTTCAACAATATCATTTTTTAATGTTAACTTTTGAAGTAGTAATGAATGCTTTGTCCAAATCTGCTTGAATAATTAATTTCGGATTTCATTTTGTGCAATATCTTAGACGAGTATTGATATTTGTCATAATACTGCTTAAACCTCTTACATGCAGACGGTATGTTTTGAAAACACACTTGCATTTTTAAGCATTCATTTTTATGACAAATCTTATTCTACTTATGTATTTAATTACTAATATGGTAAAATCCAGTAACGGTGAACAACATCTATACTGAATTTACGTTTCTTTTTTTTAATCAGATCACAAAAAATAGCCCACCCATTTTCTTTGAAGAGAAAACCCCAGGAGAAATTTCAGCTATTAACTCTAAAGAAACAAAATGTCTGGGTCACATCTTCATGCGACAATACCATTTTAAATGTCAGAAAGATCTATGTCCATCAGGCCTGAAGTGGAAGAACTCAGTTTCGATCATCCACTGCTCTACAGTGCTCAGTGTGTGTTTGATGGAGACTTTTCCATCCTCAGAAGGTTCATTTAGCCAGTTTTATAGATTTGGGGCAGATAATAGAAGAACACACACACACACACACACACACACACACACACACACACACCACACACACACACACACACACATACACACACACACACACACACACACACACACACACACACACACACACACACACATACATACATACATACATACATACATACATACATACATACATACATACATACATACATACATACACGCGAACACGCACGTGCACACGCACGCACGCACACGCGCACGACACACATACACACACACACACACACACACACACACACACACACACACACACACACACACACACACACACACACACACACACCCTAAACTCACACGACTGCAAACTTGGTAAGAGTTAGAATTCACTGACAAAATGTGTATTTTAATGTATCTGAATTTCACTTGTCAGTTTTTTAATACCATATTACGTTGCATTTGCTTTAACTAATCCACACTAAGCCACACTAGCTTTCATATTATAGCCCTGGGAATGGCAATTCAGAAAAAAAGAGCGGCTTGTTCCAGGTCACCATAAATCAACTCACCATACGAGACACAGAAATGGGGCTGAGTCACTTTGGTGGTGATTGGTGGTGCCTGCTTTAATGCAATTCTCTAGGACAACCACCACAATGCCACCCACTGGATAATAAAGGTCTTGAGGATTTCCAGAAGATTTTATAAAAGGAAAACAGAACCAGCATCGACATCGTTTCGGTCATAGACCGTCTTCAGAAGTTCACAACTCAAATTCTCCCTGTTATTCTATCAATAGTCTGGACAATGGAATTTATCCTTTGGAAAGTTATTAGCAATTGCTGTGTTTGAACGACATTTAAGTTTTGATCTAGCTGCAAAGAGAGATGACCGCAGGGGGAAATCTAAAAAAACTCTTTAGAAATGTTAGTGAACCGCCAAAAAAAACGTGGACAAATGAATCACAAGACAAAACACGACGCGTTTCGACCTGATAGGTCTTCTTCAGGCAAAATACAAAACAATTATTACAACGAGAATGAACGGGCAATCACTTATCTTCAAAACACTTCAGCTCAAGATATGCGTTGAATAAAAACGAGCTGTCAGAAGGGAGATACTGTGTGAGTCAAGGTAAATAATGATGATAATCATATTACTTATAGGAATACTAATAATGGTAACGATGATGATCAAAATATTAAAAAAAGGATCACTACCACTTTTTGGTGATGATATGGCAATAGCAGTTGCAGAATGGGAGAAAGGAGAGTGTGTTGGAGGATTCTAACCGCATGGTTGCCGTGGCAACAGTCTTCATGGCGATGGCGATGTGATGTCAATGGTAGTGATGGTAACACAATACTCACAATCGTATTAATGATGATAATGCTAACAACTACATATGTATGTATGTATATATATATAATATATATATATATATATTATATAATAATATATATATATATATATATATATATATATATATATATATATGTGTGGTGTGTGTGTGTGTGTGGGGTGTGTGTGTGTGTGTGTGTGTGTGTGTGTGTGAGAGAGAGAGAGAGAGAGAGAGAGAGAGAGAGAGAGGAGAGAGAGAGAGAGAGAGAGAGAGAGAGAGAGAGAGAGAGAGAGAGAGAAGGAGAGAGAGAGAGAGAGAGAGAGAGATCACATGACTGTGACCTATAACTGTCACACGTTTTGATGTATTACAGTATCGTGTGCAAGCTGGCTGAGGCACGCTGCCAGCAAGGACCAGTCTCTGGCTTGCTCCCTTTCCCCAGTGTGCGATGCTTTACTTCGGATCTGAGATGAGGAGAGGTAGGCTGAGACAACTAGGCTGCGCCTGGTTGAAGGCCACGTATATTGAATCGATTTGCTTCATCTTTCGTCGAAAGACGTCCCTTGCTCAGAGGCCAGTAAAGGTGGACTGATGTGTGAGGACTTCTAAGAAATTAAAGAGATCAGCCAGAGAATGTGAGCTCATAAGTAGTGTTTGGTTATTTTATATGCACACACAGGCGCGCGCGCGCCTGCACGCGCGCACGCATGCATGCACACAATTTTTGTTGAAATTTCAAATTTTCATTTTTCTTGGTTATATGCACAACCTTGCGATGTAATTTGTTGGTGTATGCATCTTATTCTCATGGTGCTTTTTCGTTTGAAAGTGCATTGCTCTTTTCGAAGGAAAGATGTTATTTTGTAATTTTCTGAGCGTGCGAGCTTACAACTGAGGAGATTGTTTTGTTTGTTTGTTTGTTTTGTTGGTTTGTTTTCTTTTTTATTTAGAGACGCTTTGTTGTGCTTTCCCCCTTTACATTCAAATGTGCCAGCAGAAATTTAACATTATGGGTCATTAACTGTACTTTGTATTTGTTTGTGTGTTTGTATGTATTTGTGCATGCGCATGCGTGTGTGTGTGTGGGGGGGGGGTGGGGGTGGTGCGTGTGTGCATGCGCTTGTCTGTGTGTGTGTGAAGTCAAATCAAGTCAAAATTTTATTTCCAGATGTAACATTGTATAAGCAGAGAACCGCCTTTTTTACATCAAGCCATCATAACAAAACAAAGAAACTTGAATAATAAAAAAATGAAAACGAAGAAATACAACGAGGGAAAATCAGCAGAAAAGGGGCGAGGGAGGTAGTGGGTGAAATCTGAAGGGGGTGATGAGGGGGAAGGAAGTAGGAGCAGGGAGGGGGTAGGATGGAGACGTGGGGGGGGAGGGAGAGGAAGTACAAAAAGTAATAATAGAAAATTGTGTGTGTGTGTGTGTGTGTGTGTGTGTGTGTGTGTGTGTGTGTGTGTGTGTGTGTGTGTGTGTGTGTGTGTGTGTGTGTGTGTGTGTGGGGTGTGTGTGTATGTGTGTGTGTGTGTGTGTGTGGATGGGACCAATTAGCTCTCATTCAAAGTTCTGTCCCAGTCTCGGCTCAACAAAAATACTGAACTAACTGCTTGTGTTGATCACACGTATAGTGAAAAGCGATTGCTGACAGGCAGGATTAATAAGTGTTGATCTGGGGTAAACGACAAAGTAACAATTCGTTTTGAAATTCAACACAGTTCATGAAGAATGCCAGGATGATGAAGCAATGCACCATGATAAACAGTTGCTTACTGGCCTGCACACACACACACACACACACACACCACAACACACAACACACACACACACAAACACACACACACACACACACACAACAACTAACACACACCACACACACACCACACACACACACACACACACACACACACACCACACACACACACACACACACCACACACCACGCACACACACACACACCATACACCACGCACGCACGCACGCACGCCCCGTACGCACGCACGCACCACGCACGCACGCACGAAACGCACGCACGCACGCACGCACACACACACACACACCACACAAAACACACCACACACACACACACCACACACATTCGAGCGCGCGCGCAAAGAAAGAGAAAGAGAGAGAAAAAGAGTTAGAGACAGACAGACAGACAGACAAACAGAGAGACAGACAGCAGAGAGATGCCCACTGCAACGATAATCACTTCACCTTTGTGTGTTATTATTTGCTTGTGTAGAATTATTTTGGGAAAATGTTGGTATTTGTTCTGCAGGTAATCACCATCTTTTCATCACGGGGTCGCTAGGGCACCATTGGAACTGAGCATTTTCCTCCTCATTGTCTGTTCTCTTCTGATCTGTCGGAATCACCATAGATCTGGCCCGCCTGTTCCCAGAGGGTTGTCCTCCCCACCTCTTTCTCAGTCTACTTCTTTTCTCTTTCCTTGTAGAGAGCCATCAAAATGGTTTTCAAAGCCCCGGTAATCAAGAAATGTCACCACACTATTCCCGTTTCCGTTTTTGTCTTGTGTCAGACCTTCAGAAGGGACAATGGCTTCTCCATTTCTTGCCGCACTTCTTTATTGCGGGGATGGTTTCTATAGGGACCCGTTTGAATTTGCAGTAATTTTCTTTTCAAAATTTGGGATTTTATTAAATTTTAGAAAAAGACAGATAGCTTTTTTTCCTCACTTTGAAACGTGGAGGGATGGGGTTTGTTTAACTGGTCTTGATTTTGAGAGCGCTGTTGATGCTGGCCATTTTATAAGCGATTATATGGTTTGGATCTTTTATTTCTCACAACTGCTCTTCGTTTTTGAAGCCGTTTACTGTCTCAACATTTTCTTTTTATTTTAAATCACCTGACCTGTACCCATTGATGTCATTGGCAAAATAAAAGGGGTTGTCGAGATTTCTTGTTTCCAATGCTCGTATTCCGAGGTCGTCTTCTAGTCAATCATTCAGTTGAGTAGCAATTATCCCGCATCACTCACCTAGCCTACCATTGTAGAGGACTGGGCCAGAAGCTCTCTCATCAAGCTGTTGTATCCAGGGCCAAAGTTCCAGCCGGATTTATACCCCTCATGCTTGCCCATGGGGCTACTGTGTAAAAGACAGCGATATTTTCTCCTGGATTGTTAACGGTGCTTTTGTAGAAAAAAACATTAAAGCAAACATAACAGTAATATGAAAATGATCCCATCAAATCTACTAGCACCTCACACATTGAGCACTGTAGCGAATCCGAATGAACAGCAGCAGGCGACATCAGTATTAGTTGATTTCCTCATCACGCCACTGCAGCCTACACGCTAGTCATTTGGTGGAACAGTCTGTTATATCGTGGAAATGGTACATGCGCGCGCACGCGCGCTTGTGTGTGTATGTGCGTGCGTGCGCGTGCGTGCGTGCGTGCGTGCGTGCGTGTGTGCGGCGAGCGTGTGTGTGGTGTGTGTTGTGTGTTGTGTGTGTTTGTGTGTGGTGTGTGTGGGGTTGTGTGTGTGTGTGTGTGTGTGTGTGTGTGTGTTTTGTGTGCGTGCGCGTGCGTGCGTGCGTGCGTGCGTGCGTGGTGGGCGTGGTGCGTGCGTGCGTGCGTGCGTGCGTGTGTGTGTGTGGGGTGTGTGTGTGGGGTTTTGGTGTGTGTGTGGTGTGTGTGTGTTGTGTGTGTGCGTGAACGAGCCTTTTATAAGATAGTCACATGTCTTTTACGCTTAAGAGTATTTCTAAGTCAACGAATACAGAAACAGAAGCTAGGCATAGAGACATAACAACATTTTAAAAAGTCTCTTTAGTGGTTAGACTGCAGGTCGTTAGGTAATCATACACCGACTGCCCTCCATTTGTGCCACTCCTCATGCTGAAAAGGGGGTCAGCTAGCATCCAGGTTATGACCGTTGAATGCCCTCCGTTATCAACTGCTGGGATTCAAACCTTTCTGGATGGTGGCTGCCTCTGGAAGGTCCCCCGTATCAGATACTCGTAGTAATTTGTGAATATTTAAGGCTCGGTACGTTTATTTGTATGTGGGTGTGTGACATTTAATGTAATGATAAATAATATCCTCAACTATCGCTCTGTTCTTTGTTCCAAACTATCAGGCTTGTTCCTGCATATAATTGTTTTCTACGATTATGTTGTTGATTTTTTCTCGCTCAAATTGAAACTAGTCTCCAAGGTCACATGTGTACAGTTGTGCTGATATATAAACACAAGGAGTGTTGTCTTCATACTGATCACAGGTTGATGTTCATATATTCCTCCATGGGGTGTTGAAATACAGACTGGGTGACTGAGTACACAATATTTTCTGTGGATGATAGTGTTGTTGAAGGAGAAGCAATTTTGTCAGAGTCGTCATTTGCTTTCTTTGTCACAATGTTATATTTGGAAGTCACTTCTTTCATATCGTTTGATCATTTTTTAGCTTTTGATTTCAGAACCAATTGTACAATAAATTTGAAACGTGGTTGCGGCAGAGCCTTTCACAACGCTATGTGGGCCTGCATATAGATTGGCCTGCGCACCATAGATTGGGACGCACACTCCTACAATCTGCGTTGATGATATCATCCTGATGGGAAGCGATAATACAACTCATCACAGACAGTAGAGAGTGTACGGTAGATAGCGTACATGAAGTATAGAATCTGACTTATAAAAGTGTACAGCATTGATCCACATCACCAGGTAAGCTAGAGCTGCCACCAGGCTCATTAAGTAAAACGTGTAAGTAAACACACAACAAACTACTCTATCTGTTACAGCGGGTTTAAATGATTTAAATGCGTTGATGGAAAACCCCCAACATTGACATCACATTTATATTGAGGGTTTTTTTTTTTGGGTTTTTAAAGGGTTTTTAGTTTATTCACAAGCGGGCCATGAGGGGGGGGGAGGCATGGAACAATACAAAAATACAATCAAATTCAAGTACGTTAGGGCGTCATGGGGCCACATCAAGGAAATACAATAATTTCACGATCAATCTGCTAAAGCACAGTAACAATCGTTTTACGTCCTGGTCTATAAGTTTATAGTACCATGAACATAAGTTCAAATAATGATAATAAATTTTACAGTTTACAATACATGAATACCAAGCTTCCTTTAAATAAGACTTTGCTCGCAAATTAAATGATGACTGTGTAGTGTTTAAGTCATATTTTGTGCAAGATTCCTTTCAGCCCCACTCATGTCAGAACATAATAAGGAAGTAGTGAAAAGTTAGGTTTCCCTTCTAAACGATCTCCATTGCAACCAGCACTCGATCACATTTTTGTTTGTTTTTGACAATGAATTTTTTCCCTTTAATCTGCAATATAAAGGTATATACGATTCCCATATTTTTTTACATCGTGTCAGGCAATTAATTTGGCTATATTTTTTTTCAATTTTAAATTTTCCCTGATAATCTTTTCCTAAATACACCGCACATTGGAACACATTTGTTTTGTTTACATTGAAAAATAAAACCATGCTGCAAACAGAATCATTCTTTCAAATGCTTCGTCATTTTCAATGTTTATCAGCACCTAAAATTACGACATTTTCGGTAAAATTCAACGTCATCTTTCATTTTTCATTAAATTTCATTGATGATTTTTAGTCCAGAATGATTGATCATATTACATCCCCAAAAAAAGTGTCTTATAGATTCCTTTTCTGTGTGGCAAAACGTACAAGAATTATCGTCCAACCACACCCATTCTTTCAATATAATGTCTGTACCAAGAATAGATGTACGATCCTCATTTGAAAACCTTTTCCCAGTTCAGAAATGTTGTGTATCTTTTTGAAAACATTTGCAAACTATTTCGCCTTCCAATGTATTACTCCATTTTTTACAACAATTAGGAGTTGGGCTATCGTCTATTAATAAGCGATAATAAAGGTTCATACCTTTACAACTCGTATAATCGTTTCAGGGTGCATAGAAGGTCAGACTTGCTATATTTTCCCTAAAGCGATATTATTTTTAATCAATTTTTGTCGAACACATGATAGATACCACCGTACGTACGAAAGTCAATGCTGACCTGGAAACGAGGGTTTGAATTCAGCTAAAGACAAAAATCTTCCGTCTACATTCACAAATCTGCAATGCAAAGAACACCATTTACTGTCCCCGTTCGTTGAATGAATAACTTTGTTTCCACGTTTAAAGCGTTCTTTGTACAGGAATGGTTCGGCTAGTAAATCTGTACTGGCTTTAGGCTGTACTTTCTTCCAAATAATGGTATGTACTGAAAACATGTTTCCAAAATAGGTTATCCGTTTTTTCAAGATTAACACACAATGGTCCGTACATATCTATTTTATTTAATATGGGATATAATGGATACAAATACTTTTCCAGTTAAGTGTAGAATAATACAGTTTTCGTACCCAGTGATTTTAGCAGACATAAATATGTCTTAACTTCGGGGTACATTCAAACCCCATCTTTTACACTTTTAACTGTTGTCTTCTGTCTTTTTTTCCATTCCACACAAATCTTAAACACGCTTTCTGGAGATCTGCCATGAAATCATCGGTGGGTTGGGCAACAAAACCCACGATGTATCAGTTTTGAAAGAATCAAAGATTTCAGAACAGCCCCCCTTTTCCCAGTGGAGTAATATTTCTCTTGGACCAAATTTTAAACAAACTATCACTTCTTCAAATTTATCATTAAAAATTTAATTGCCTCGTAATGCTTTAGATCGTTTATTAGCCAAATTCCCAGTATCTTAAATCTGTCTGAGTTCCAGTTTATTTTCAGATGTGGTAAATACCTTTTAGTTGATTTTCTCCTGGATCCAGCCATATTGCTTGAGTTTTATCTACATTGATGTGTAATCCAGAGTACTGTCCAACTATTTCCACCCGTTTGCATACTTTGTTAAAAAGATTTCTGTCTCCTATGTTCATTAACTGAGTGTCATCAGCGAACTGAAAATTTTATGGTCGTTTTCATTAATAAAAATCCCCTTTATATCTTTGTTTTTCACGAATCATTATTACCATTATCTCAGCACATAAAATAAATAAATAAATAAATAAGGAGAGATGGGGCCCCCTTGTCTACATCCGCGTTGGACAGTCAACCATCCGTTACCTGACCATTGACTATAAACAGTCGACTTTGTGTTTTTATAAATGTTGAATCCACCTTAAACCTTCTCAGAAAACCCAAAAGCTCTAAGAACTTTATACATAAATTCCCAATTTAAAGAATCAAACCCCTTCTCAAAATCTAAACAAATCAACACCCCCGGTAAGGAGTTATTTTTCAAATGGAATTAAATAATAAATAAGCCCTACTTTATCACCAATAAAACGGTTTGCCATAAAGCCTGTTTGATCCTCGTGAATGATTAAAGGGTATTACGGTTTTAAATTCTATTGGCGATACAGGATGAACCAATTTTATATATAACGTTAAGTAAGGAAATGGGTCTCCAATTTTTTTTATATATTGTTTAGGTTTGTCGTCCTTTGGTATGCAGACTATTATTCCTTCTGTCGGGTATGGGAGAGTTCACCATCTTTCAAACTATCTTTTAGTGCTCTCACAATAAAAGGGCCAAGGTCTTTCCAAAGAATTTAAATAATTCAGCATTGAACCCATCAGTCCCTGGACTTTTATGATTTGCCATATTTTCAAAGCAAATGCTGCCTCATCAAGTGTAATGTCACCTTCCAGTGATTGTGCTTCATCTAGTGTTAATTCGGGTATATCATTAATTAGATTCTCAATTGACATTCTTTCATTTTCTTTCAGAGTAAAGTGTTTGAAAAAAAAGAATGCACTTCCCTTCGTATTTCACATTGGTCTTGAAAACACATTCCCATCTTTATCCACAAGATTAGTCATTGTTTTGCTCAAAAAATTCCTTTTCTCTAGCGAACAAAAATAGGGTTTGTGATTCTTTTCCCCCTTCTGCAATCCATCGGGACCTAGATCTTATCATTACTCCTTCCATTTTCTTTTTACGCAATGTTTCGAGTTCATCATTCTTATGTTTTAATGACTTCAAATCTTATCGCTTTACGTTCAATTTCTCTAAACGCTGTATGTCTTTAATACAAGAATCTTCCCTTTGTTTATTTGACTTTCTTTTTCATGGGAGCGAAACAATGGTTTGGCACGGATTTTCATCACAGAAAGTCAGAAAAATGTTGTCCGAAACGGTAAAATGAATATCAAATGCTGATTATTTTTCTAAAAACTTTTCGTTCGTGTCCGCAACTGCATACTCTCTTTTTGATAGAATGAATGAGTTTTCCCTTTGTTTCCTCGACATATTGACTATCCCTTAAAAGTGAACTGTTAAACTTCCAAAACGTATTTCGTTTTTCAGTTTTACCAAATTTGAGTTTCAAATAAAAACCCTTGAAGTCTGTCCTGTAACCCGGGTGAATGTCTATTTTATTTTACATAGCAGATTAGGTAGTCGGATAAAGAAAAAAAAATCAAGTCTACTCTGCTTAAGCAGATTGGGTTTTCTCCATGTGTAAAAGCTTAGTGTCAGGGTTTTCGTCTCGCCAATATCTGTCAATTCTAACTCCGACATCATTGCTTCTACTTGTTCCTTTGCTTTAGGATTATTTATTTGCTTGTAATTGTAATAATCTATTCTTGGATCCAGAACTAAATTTCAGTCGCCCCCGAATTCATTTTTTTATTGTATTTTTTTAATTAGAACTGTTGAATGTTTATAAAGTTGGGATCATCTTATTGGGACCGTATACATTTACCCGAATGATTTTTTTTGTTCATGGTTTTTAAAACATACAATAATATAATTACCATTGTCATCTCTTACAGCTTCATCGATCGTGAATTTAAAATTGTTGTTAAACATGACCGCTACACCCCTGGAGTTTTGATTAACATGAGGCAAAATAGCATTTATACCCCCATTCCGAATAAACAATTTTTTCCAATTTAGATACAAAGTGGGCATCTTGTAAGAATATATTGATAACTGTTTTTTGCCACAAAATGAAAAACATCCCTTCTTTTTTGTGTGTCTCCCAATCCTTTACAGTTTTGTGAACTATTTTAACCGGTCCAACATTGGCTTGTAACAGAGTTACCCTTGTGCTGACATGAACACTGTATCTACTACAAATAATCCAGACACTGTACAATGAAAAAACACACAACCCCAGGCTTCCATCCAAGACGCTCGGCCTCCCCCCCCCCCCCCCCCCCCCCCCCCCAAGCTAGCACACAAGAAAAGAACAAAAAAGTACGTACATAAATACAAATGTAAAATGACATAGTACATTATGAAAAAGTACCAAAAAATCATATTTTAATTGACCCAAACCCCCCCTGGGCAGATACCCGACATGTAAGTAAATAAAAAAAGGAAGTAAAAAAAAAATGCTCATAAGGCAAATCTCTTAGCAATTCGTGAAAAGGCCTGTCTTATAATTCATTCTTCGATTCGCCGTTCAATCCACATGCATAGCATGGTATTTATCAACACTTGGTTAGATTGAAATGAATGAATATGAATAAAGGCATTATCCACATTTATCCCACAGGCCCCTCCGTGTAAACCACAAAAAAGCAAGGCACTCCAAAAACCCCCCATTTACTCAGGGGTATTTCAAACCCAAGGAAATTGACTTCTCGCATCCACACGGATGACCCCACGGAGGTAAACGCAGACACTGCTGAGATATCTCTGAAAAGCAATCCTTGTGTATCTTTTTTTTTCATCAATCATGGACAAGATAGAAAACGGCAGAAAGCGCACTTGGTAGATAGTTGTCTAGTGGGAAGATTGTGGAGAAAAAAGGAGAGAGAAGGAGGAAGGATCAGGAGATAAGGTGTGGAAGGCCGGGTGCTGAGTAGGAAAGGATTGGAAAAGAGAACGTGAACAGAGGGCAAGGTGGGATAGGTAGAAAGAGAGAGAGAGAGAGAGAGAGATGAGAGAGAGAGGAGGAGGGGAAGAGAGAGAGAGAAGAGAGAGAGAGAGAGAGAGAGAGAGGAAGAGAGAGAAAGAACTCCGAGAGAAAAACATTGCAGGAGTGAATTTAAAAAACCCGTCAACCAAGTAGAATTAAAGAGAACGATGGTGAGAAAAAAAGGGATTACACACAACTCAGTGTCTAGATATAAAACACTAGACTAATAGTTAACTACAATTGCAATGGGAATTGAAACATTTGCATAAATGCGCTGATGCAATCCACATACTTACCCCCCCACCCCCACCCCCTCCCCCGCATCTCCACCATCACCAAACATCACCGCCCAAATTTTTTCCTACAGCAAAGTTGAGGAATTTTCAAGCCCGAAACACGAAAAGATGGAAATGTGGAGAAGGAGAAAGAGAGAGATGGAGAAGGGGAGCAGACAGACGGATAGACTGACACACACACAGAGTCAGAGACAGAGAGAGGGAGAGAGAGAGAGAGAGAGAGAGAGAGGGGGGGGGGGAGGACGGAAGCCGAGGAGGCTTTAGGGCGGGGGTAAATGCCGTAGAAGGGGATATGCGTGGGAGGGGGGGGGGGAGGGTCAACCCCGAAATCAACGGGTCAGCTTAAACTTAAAGGGGTTCCAATAAGAATGGTCAATGACAGAGTTGGACTGGGGTACAAATCAAGGTATGCGGTTGAACAACTTTTTCTCCAAAATTTCTTTTAAAAACCAATCACACAAAAAAATTTACGGACAACGCCCTATATCCATTCGGATAGTTAAAATCTGCGCAATTGTCATGTAAAGGATGACTAGTCAGACGAGGGTGATGGTAAAAAGGAATAAGAAGGAAGAGAGAGAGAGAGAGAGAGAGAGAGAGAGAGAAGAGAGAGGAGAGAGAGAGAGAGGGGAGAGAGAAGAGAGAGAGAGAGAACACACTTACCAACACAACTTACCAAAACCTTATAAATAATATAGTCAGAATCTAAATAGTATTTGACATACATGACTAACTGGACGAAATAAAAAAAAACAAATACGGAGGAGGAGAGCGAGTGAGGAGAGGGGGTAGCTTACCGAAATCTTATTCATTCTGCCAATGAAATTTACTCAATAATAACATGTGTACTATCAGTTTGATGATAAAAAATCAATAAGAGAGAAAACGAAGAGGACAAGTAAAAAAGAAGGGGAAAGTGAGAGAGAGAAGGTGGAGAGAAGGAGAGAGGAGAGAGAAAAGAGAGAAAAAGAGAGAGAGAGGGGAGAGAGAGAGAGAGAGGGGAGAGAGAGAGAGAGAGAGAGAAGGTTGTCAGAGAGACAGACGATACACAGAGACTGAGGTGAGTGAAATGGGATGTCCGAAAAAGGAGAGGGACGCAGAAGGAAAGACTAGGAATCAGTCAGCTCGAGCTCAGAATGATATCAATCAGAGTATTGATGATAAGGAAATTCCAGCATAGAATTCAAGATTTGTTCTCTGATTATAACACTGCTCCTAATAAATCGCAAAGATAGAACATTAGGAAGGGGGGGGGGGGAATGAAATAGCTCATATCCCATTCTACATTCAAACAGACAGTAAAGCCCCGTACAATATATGCCACATTGTTTACAAGTCCATGAACGATCTGAGAGCGGGATTGGGGTGTAAAGAGAGAGAGAGAGAGAGAGAGAGAGGGGGGAGAGAGAGAGAGAGAGAGGAGAGAGAGAGAGAGAGAGAGAGAGAGGGGGGGGGAGAGGGGGGGGGAGAGAGAGAGAGAGAGAGAGAGAGAAGAGAGAGAGAGAGAGAGAGAGAGAGAGAGGGGGAGGGGGGGGGGGGGAAGAAAAAGCAAGAAAAAAGAGGGGGAGGGGAAAATACGAAGTAAGCATCAATCAGACTGAGTTCAGAAGAATATATGTCAAAATAGTTACTGACCACATCATTCCAGCACAAATATCTTGATATACGGTGTAACAATAACAATGCCGCTAGTCAGACGAATGACACATACATTTCTGCGCAGAAAACCCATTTTCCTCAGGCAGTCAAGTTCTGTTCAATATCTTTCTTGTACATGATTACCTGGACCTTGAAATGTGAAATGTAAAAAAAAAAAAAAAACAGGGGAAAAGAACATGCAGTATGCGAAAGAAAAGAGAGAGAGAGAGGAGAGAGAGAGAGAGAAGAGAGAGAAAGAGAGAGAGAGAGAGAGAGAGAACGAAAGGGAAAAAAAAGGAGAGAGAGACAGAGAGAGAGGAAGGGTTACCGACAGGCAGACAGATGGACGGTCGAAAAGAAACAGGGACAGAAAGTATAAAGAAAGAGAGAGATAAAGACAGAAGAGCAGAGAAGGAAAGGGAAAGATGCAGAAACAAAATGCATAGAGACAAAAAGAGGCGAAGAAAGACGTTACAAGACAGGCATACAGAAGTAAAAGAAAAGGGGAGGAAAAAAGAGAAAATAGGGAGCGGGAGAGAGAGGACGGAAGTGGGCTGTTACCAGAAAGAAATGATATCAGTTAAAACAGGATGATCCGGCTTAAGTCAGGATATATCATCAGGTGAAACCTTGCTTATGAAATGTGCTTTCAAAAAAGACAACGAAGGCAATCGTACAAAAAACCAGGGCAGAGTAGCGCTACACAGTATCTGCCACCTTCACAAACAATCGAACAGTATGTGAAAATTGAAAAGAGGAGAAGAGCACGGAAAAGAGAGAGAGAAGAGAGGAGAGAGGAGAGAGAGAGAGAGGAGAGAGGGGAGAGAGAGAAAAGAGAGAGCGAGAGAGAGAGAGAGAGAGAGAGAGAGAGAGAGAGAGACAGACAGACAGACAGACAGACAGACAGATAGAGAGAAAGAGAGAGAGAGGGGAGAAGAGAGAGAGGAGAGAGAGAGAGAGAGAGAGAGAGAGAAGAGAGAGGGGAGAGAGAGAGAGAAAGAGAAGAGAAGAGAAGAGAAGAAACAGGGAAGAGGAAGGGAAGAAGAAAGAGGGAAAAGGGGAAAAGGGAGAGGGAGGGGGAAAGGGGGGAAGAGAGAGGGGGAGAGAGAGAGAGAGAGAGAGTGAGAGGGGGAGAGTGGAGAGGGGAAAAGGGGGGGGGGGGGGTTCAAGTACATAGAGGACAAAAAATATAGCTCATTCCAAGGAGGTTGTTTACAATCGCAATAACACAATGACTTAATATAACAATTAAAAAAAAATTACATTCAGCAGTGCATGTTAAACATTAACGCATCATGTCAATTGGGTTTGATAGAAGGTGAAATATATCCAGTTTTTCCTTCAATCCAAAAATTCTTTAACTTTTTGAAGCAAGTTTAGCTCACACATAGGTAGTCACGCACACACCACACACACACACACACACACACAAAACACACACACACACACACACACACACACACACACACATACACACACACACACACACACACCACACACACACCACACACACACACACACACACACACACACACAACACACACACACACACACAACACGCAACACACACACACACAAAACACAACATACACACACACACAAGTCATGAATATCATCAGGTGGTAACATTGCTTCTAAAATGTGCTTTCAAATAAACTACGAAAGCCATCGTACAAAAAACCCGGGCAGACAGCGCTACACTACGCTTTCCGATTTCTTTTCCAAACAGATAGTATCCCCACTTTTATGGATATTCCTTGCCATACCAAGAAATCTTTTCGTACTACAGTTAGTGTTTCATTTTACCCAAAATGGGTGTATTTAATAACCATTTACGGGACGCGCGTGCGGTGTGTGTGTGTGTGTGTGTGTGTGTGTGTGTGTGTGTGTGTGTGTGTGTGTGTGTGTGTGTGTGTGTGGTGGTGGTGGTGCGTGGTGGTGTGGTGGTGGTGCGTGCGTGCGTGCGTCGTGCGTGCGTGCGTGCGTGCGTGCGTGCGTGCGTGGTGCGTGTGTGTGTGTGTGTGTGTGTGTGTGTGTGTGTGTTGTGAGAGGAGAGAGAGAGGAGAGGAGAGAGAGAGAGAGAGAGAGAGAGAGAGAGAGAGAGAGAGAGAGAGAGGAGGAGAGAGAGAGAGAGAGAGAGGGGAGAGAGAGGGTGCATTAAGACATAACAAAGTCGCATCACCGAATTGACAATAATGGTCACGATGCACATATGCTTCGCCTTTTGAAAGCTTTAAATAAATATACTGCGAACTGTTTTACAGTGTTTTCATATGCAGATGACATTAACAAAATAAGCTTGAATAAGTGAAGGTCTTGTATAACGTTTCGGGGGAATATATTTTTTTTAAACTCTGGTCAAGTTAATGCAAAAGCAGTTCATTCTTCTTGACTGTCAACATAATGGAACCAACAGATTAGAGGCATTTACTTGTCTGTAACGGTAATGATGAACAAAACATCAACACAACTCTAAATTTTGTCATTACAAACATCAAGTGTCCGTCCATATCATGGACATGTACGGTGGGAGAGAATGCACACCATTGAATGTTTTAAAACTTAAAAATGTCAATATTTTGAACGTGAAAATTTGAGTTTACCGCCTATAGTCAATTAGTCTTTCCTTAAAGGCACGAACAAAACTGCTCATATCTCCGTCTGGCAGCCATTTTCAATGTTGAGACGAACAGGAGTAGCGCAGCTGTACTCTTGTTTGTCTGTGTCCTTGGCAGTAACTAACCCCTCTCTTTTCATATTTTCCGACACCTTGGTTAATCCATACGTGCCCGAAACCATATTCGTATAATGTCGCTCTAACACATGACACCCAGTTCATCTTGCCTCTATTATCTAGTTCCAACAGCATTTCAGAAGCCTTATGGGGTAATCTATGTTCAGCCATTTGAGTTAATTTGAGCCAGTTCTTGATACATTTAACAGTGGAATGCAAAAATATGGGATATCTGTTAGTCGATCTATACACAAGATCATTTGGGGTTTGTGACAATATACCCAAGAACGTTTTAAAGCAAATAAATGAACCTTTTCGCATTGTCCACCAGCAGCATCAAGACCCCACAGTTTAGCCCCATATTGTAGCATGCAGGATTTGAGCATCAAACATGGTTTTTTTTTTTAAAAAGCGAGAGATTTCCACTTCATAAAACAGCTCAAGGCATTGTTGGCCCTGCAAGCAATACCTTTACATGCGAAAATGAAACTTAATAGCGTAGAGAAATAAACATGTAAATACTTATATACATTAACAACAGCATATTTACCCGATCAAACGTCAATTTTTCCGAGAGGAAGGGTAACCCCTTTTTTATGAAAACGATCGTATTACTTTTACTCACATTTACATTTTTTTTTTGCTGTCCCATCTACTGTGCCACCTCAGTGGCATTGCACCAACGCCGCTAATTCCGACAACCCGTCCACAGCCGCAGCCGGTCAGTCCGACCGCTGCCCCGGCACTGGCAATCCACAGGGAGCAGTCAATGTCAAGTCGTTAACAGGCAACCCACGGAGGAGACACTGCACTGCTGCCGAGTCACTTCGGTGGTGTTCAGTGGCGCCTGTTCTGATCCAACATACGCAGGACACCACCTACTAAGCCACCTACTGACGACAATAGTTGCTTAGTCGAGTAGCCGGCGTGAGTGAGCTCTCCCTCGGAGGGCGCCACCACTTCAATCCAACGATAGCCCTATGGTCTCGCCAATACCGGTGACCCCGACGGAACTAAACCAAGGCTACAGACGTAGAGAGGACGTCAAAACTGAGATCACCATGGGAGCAGGGCATGAAGGGCCACAGAATTTAAGACTTTTTTATGCTGATCGATGAATATGAGGATGATTTAGATGATGCTATGGATTTCCATTCGGTCTGAGACTACATGACAGGGATGTACTCTATGCTTCCTTTCATAATGTAGCCCAGCGTCAACCAGGCCCGGAGATACAGAAACCTGCAGTGCTGGTCAGGAAATTTGAGCAACACTCTCAGAGACGCACCCATTAAGTAGATGAAACTCGACTGTGTGGTCCCAGTCTTCCCAACTGAGCCCGTAGCAAACTCAACTCTGGGTAGGAGTTGGCTGGAGCAGAAAAATCTACAAGACTCTGATGGGAATCAAGTCCACGACCTCCAAGCGGGAGTCTGCGACACTTTCCACTTCGTCACGGCGGCTGGTTCAAATTTGTTTTTAGCTGAAGTGAATCAGCTGCCCTTTACAACTTTTTCATTGAGTTTGGAGGCCTATTACTGACATCATACAACGTCATCCGCAGCAGCAGAAAAAAAAAAATCATTAACATAATTTTCAAAATTGCACCGGGAGTTTATCACCTGTAAAGTCAGTACCATTAATGAATAAAGAAACAAGTGGGCTGCAAACATCACCATGCTTAACACCAGATGTACAATATTGATGCAGTCTGTTAAAAACAGCACCACATAATTCCTTTGTGTTTACACAGTCATGCATAAGCATAATGCATTTATACATCTTTCCATAGACCAAAGTATGGTTCTATTAATTGTGTCAAATGCTTTCACAAAATCAATGAAGGTAACATACAATTTACCGTTCCCACAAAACTGTTTTTGAATAAAGTCAATAGTCTGTGTGTGTATGAGAGAGAGAGAGAGAGAGAGAGAGAGAGAGAATGAGGAGAGAGAGGAGAAGAGAGAGAGAGAGAGAGAATTTATCAAGTCAATGCAAGGCGTTTGGTGCTTAGTTCATGCTATTGATGATCTGTTTCTTTATTTTTCGTTTGCTTGTGTTTTAAAGCATATAGTGACGAGGTACTCTCTGGATTAAAGATGTCAGGACTTTTATGCAGTCTTTTCTTTTTTCGGGTCGGGGGAGGGAGGAATGGTGGGTGGTGGGATGGGTTTGATGGATGGGGGTACACTGGATGATTCTATATGATACTGCAAAATTTTAGAGAATTAAAGTTTAGCTTCTAGCTGTGTTTCTTCTTGTATCGTAGAATAGTATATGGTTCTCCTTGCCTAAACATCAAACTGGTATACTGTAGCAATTCGAAGTATAGCAAGCCATGTCTTTTTTTTTTTTTTAAGAAACTATACAGTTTCTAGGTGCCTACTGAGGAACAACAATGGATGATGTGTCACAACAAGTTTTTTTTGTTAGTTTGTCTGATTGTTTGCTTGTTTGTTTTTAATACCTTCACCGATGTAGGTCACCTTTTTACCTGTGACAAATAGCAATAGAAATAATGTTAAAAAAAATAAAATAAAAAATAAAAAAACAACTGTTTGGTCCTTTTCCTTGATTGAGTCCAAAGTGCTTCACTTCAAGTCATGAAAGCAGTAAGCACATATGTCAATGAAAGAATGAATATCATGCGCGCGCGTGCGCACACCACACACCACGCACGCACGCCGCACGTACGCACGCACGCACACACGCACGCACGCGCACGCACGCACGCACGCACACACACACCACACACACCACACAACCCACACACACACACACACACACACACACACACACACACACACACACACACACACACACACACACTCACTCACTCACTGAACGTGTGAACATACATAGAATGGAGGCAGACCCGTCCAGAGGGGGTTGCAGCCCAGGGGCAAGGAGTATAACGAGGACGAAGGAAGGGAAAGTGTGTGTGCGGAGGGGGGGGGGGGGGGGCAATCATTGCGTAAAAAAGATGGGTCTTTAGAGAAGATTTGAGGGTGGCCGTAAAAGAAGATTGTCTGACGATGAATGAGAGTGCATTACAGATTGTCGGAACCTTGTAGAAGGGACCTCGCTGACAAAGAATGTTGTCCTGACACAAGAAATAGTGATAATGCAATCATCTGATCAAAACCAGATTTTTTCAAAGATCAAGTGTAGAAGGAAGACTGTCAGACAGATAGTTGGGCCAGAGCCAGCGACAGACACAAAACAGGCTGAAGGAATTTTATATGAAATTCTGGACTCAGCAGGTAGCCAAACCTGGACTCAACAGGTAGGCAGTACAATATGTGCATGCCTGGGCGAATTAAAGATTCAGCCTCACGACACTGTTTTGTACCTTTTGGCGGATTTGAAGCGGATATTTTGGGGTACTATCACGCAGGGCATTACCACGGTCAAGCCCAGATAGAATGGAAGCTGAGGCAAGAGTTTTGGTAGCAGCTGCAAACAGATAGTGGCGGTTGGTGCTTACTCTTCTAAGTGCTAAATATGCTATCGCGCAGGTATTTCGTACGTGTAAGATACTGCCTGATCACAGATGACACCGATATTGTGTACACGGGGAGATAAGTGAATCTCAGCACTTTCAATGCAGATTCGTGTCCAAATGTCATGATTCTTTTTTCAAACTAAAAGGGGACAGTTGGCAAAACGCTGCCTCTTTTCATCACTGAACTGAAACTGAGTTTCTTCTCCCTCCTGCGAAGTGGAAACAGGGTTGATGAGAACCTTGCATCGTACGTTTCTACATATACTGTGCATACAATGTGCATGCATCTCTCCCTCTCTCTCCCTCTCCCCCTCTCTCTCTCTCTCTCTCTCTCTCTCTCTCTCTCTCTCTCTCTCCTCTCTCTCTCTCCTCTCTCTCTCTCTCTCTCTCTCTCATTTGTACATACGGTGGATTGATTTACGTATATGTATTGGCTGATGAAGAACCAAGGGCAACAAGGGAAACATTTGACAAGGGAAGATGATGAAAAGTTTGGTGAAAGCAGGATCAAGAAAAGACTGGGGTTGCAACAAGAATCAATAAAAGATGCGGAGCAGAGGCAGACACCTCAAGAAAAACTAATTTTTCAAACAGATCGAGTTCTTCACAGACAACCAGTACATCGTCAACAATCACTGAACCATGACCAATCCACTCTACCTGAGTCTGTCGAACTTCATGAGGAAGAACTGAACGAACCGAGTGACGATCACGCGAACTGTCTGGTCCAGAAGAAGAGGAGGAGAAGGAGAATGCAGACTCTGCCCAAAGACTTCCCCACGTCAATCACGCCCAGAACCAGACAAGCTGCAAAACTCAACCAGTCAGCAAAGACCGGGATGACAGCCGTGCTCAAACGCTCCGGACAAACACCGCAGCGATCCCCGAAACCAGACCAGCATTTTAGAAGTCTTTAGGTCTGCTAGAACAGACAATGCCCATAAAACGGATAAAGACAACCCAAGAAACCTTCGTCATTAGCAGAACCATCAGGAAATGAAAGTAACGAATAGGGAAATGGCCGGGCACATGGACGCGATGTACGCGCCTAAATATCGACCAGTTTGCGCAAAATTCATGCCAATGCATCAGTCACCCATCGCTTTTCTCAATTATAATGTATGTGGCTTGCAGTCGAAATTAGGTGATAGTGCTTTTATCAAATTTATTCAAAAGCATGACCTCGTGTGTCTAACTGAAACCTTGATGTATGTTGAAATAGATGAAAATGTATTTGCGGGACTTTAGCATATTCTCGTCAAAAGCAAAAAAATTGCCAAGACACGTAGACCTTCAGGGGGTTGTAGTGGTGTTAGTTAAAAAATGTTTTTTGCCTTTCGTTGAAAGAGTGTTCAGTAATGTTAGTAATACTGTCATTTGAAACTGTCCAGAGGATTTGTGAACACAGATAAAGACGTTTTCTTTATTGCCTCATACATTCCGCCATATGACTCGCCATCGTGGAAATCTGAAGCCAACGGATTTGGTTTAGACTTATTAGAGAATGCATGCTAGATCTTCACGATTCTTATGATGACTTTTATGTTTTGATATGTGGAGATTTCAATTCCAGGACTGCTGACAGGAATATTGTTTTCAGCTTGTCGGATGAAGGAAGAGACGTGGGTGAAATAAGTAAAGCAGTTAAAAGACACTCACAAGACCCTGAAATAATTTTATTTGGCGAACAACTCATTGACTTTTGAAATATTTTTGATTGCCTTATTCTTAATGGTCTGGACCTTTTGGTTTTGATGACAGTTGTCCCTTCATTTCGGGTGCAGGCTCAGTTTTTTTGATTATTTCATCACCTCTACCGATCTCTTATACAGATTTTGTTGGAACTACGTGTCTGTCCCAGATATGGTAGATTCTGATCATTTACCGATCACATTATCAATTTTCGTACAGTCTGATGTCAACCAGGACACCTGACCAAAAACCTGACAAGAAGGCAAATCTATTACTAAGGTTGTTTGGGACAAAGGAAAAGAACATGAATATGTAACCAAGATTGATAGTGAAGACATTGTTAGTGCTAGTGGGTTAGAAGCTGCTATACAAAAATTAGATGTTGATATAGATCATGGGTTAGAAGTTTTTAACGAGTGCTTGCGAAGTGCTGCAGACTGTATGGTTAAAAAATGCTATGCATCTTTGGAGAATATTAAAGGTACATGGTTTGACCAAGAATGTAGAGATACAAGGGCTAAATGTAGAAGGTTATTAAGGGTTTTTAGGAGAAGCAAAAAAAATAACAAGAAAAGTGAAATTGAAGATCGACAAAAATATACTCAGCAGAAAAAAGCATACAGAGAATTGCTTAATAGAAAGAAACGAGAATTTTGCAGAAACACAACAGAATCTTTAGCTGCAAATGTAAACAAACCATCAGATTTTTGGGAGAGAAATAAAGAAGCTTGGTAGTGGAAAACAAAAAACGAAGGCTAGTGAAAAGATAAGCTTAGATGAATGGTTTAAGTATTTTCAGGGTGTCTTCCAACAGGGACACGACTTTAACGATAACGAGAGTATTATTGATAGTGATATAAATGAAGCTAGTGATCACATTTTTAAACAAAGAGATCACAGAAAAAGAAGTTATAGAAGCATAAAGAAATTGAACATCGGAAATCAGGAGGTTTAGATGGACTTGTCCCGGAGATGTTAAAGCAGGAGGTGATAAGGTTGTTAAATTTCTAACTAGGCTTTTTAACAAAGTGTTTGATTCTGGGCATTATCCACTTGAATGGTCAAAAGCAATTGTGATACCAATCTTTAAAAAGGGAGACCATGACCAACCAGATAATTACAGAGGAATATCACTCATTAATGTCTCGTATAAGTGCTATACGTCTATCTTGAATAACAGATTAAGCGCATGGATGGAAAATGATAGTAAAATGTTGAAAATCAGGCAGGATTACGAAAAAAATATTCAACTGTCGATCAAATATTCAGTCTGTATGCTTTAGTCCAGAAATGCTTTAACAAAAGAAGACAGAAAACTGTATGTTTGTTTCATAGATTTTAAAAAGGCATTTGATTCGGTTAATCATGAGAAGTTGTTACAGATTAATATATAATGAAGGTATAAGAGGAAAATTCTATAGTGCTTTAAAAAGTATGTATGCATCGTTGGTTTCTTGTGTCCGTGTAAACAATGAATTTTCTGATTTCTTTGATTGCCCAACAGGTGTACGACAAGGCTGTACCCTGAGTCCTACTTTGTTTTCCTTGTTTATTAACCAGTTAGCAACCATATTAATAATACAGGTGTCCATGGTGTGCAAATGTTACCCACTTTTCTCGAACTATTCCTTTTGTTGTTTGCAGACGACGTGGTCTTGATATCAACTACTCCACGGGGTTTACAATCTCAGCTAAACTCACTAAAGATATGTTGTGATAATTTAAAGTTGACAGTCAACAAAGACAAGACTAAAATAATGGTGTTTAGGAGGGAGGCTATTTAGGGCAATGCGAAAAAAAGGTTTTACGAGGGCAAAGCGCTAGAAATTGTTAATAGCTATTGCTATTTAGGGTTTATTTTCACTACGATGATGAGTCTAAAACTTGGTACAAATCATTTAGTTGCAAAGGGAAAAAGGCGTTTTTTCTGGCTTTGTCAAGCTTTCAGAAAATGCAAAGAAATGTCACCTAAAATATTTTTTAGAATTTTTGATGCTAAGGTTCAGTCTGTCTTGTTGTATTCTTCAGAAATTTGGGGTTTTAAGAGATTAGAAAGTCTTGAGAAAATACATTTATTAGCATGCAAAAGATATCTAGGAGTACCATTAAAGACTCCAAACAAAATGATATATGGAGAATTAGGACGATATCCGTTGTTTGGTTAATTCACGTATAAGATGCATTAAGTACTGGTTTAGACTGTTGAATATGGATGATGATAGATTAACTAAGCAGGCGTACTAAATGATGTTGTCAATGGATAACAACGGTAAAGATGCTGGGCAACAGAAATTAGAGAAATGCTTTCAAACGCAGGATTTTATGAAGTCTGGTTGAACAAGGCGTTGGGAGCATTAATGTATTCTTAAGTGAATTTAAGCAACGTTTGATTGACATGTTTTTTCAAGAATGGTCCAGCACAATTAGAGATAAGGAAAGATACAGCCTGTATAATTCGATTAAAGCTAAACTAACTCTGTGTTGTTATTTAAACAAGATAGATATCTTCTGCTTCCGCGTACCTCTAACTCAAATTAGATGTGGAGTGCTACCAATTAACAAAATATGAATAGATATGGGGAAGATGTTACACAGCCAAAACTGTCCATATTGTGAAAATTGTATAGAGGATGAACGGCACTTTTTGTATCATTGCCCATTGTATACAATACAGAGAAGTAGGTATTTTGCTAATGGAATCAATATGCCACTGGAACGATTATTGGATGGAGAATCTAAAACACCGTCCCTTCTAGTTTCCAAGTTTATATTTCAAGCCATGAGACAGAGGCAACAATTTTTGGAAGGGTAAATAACTTTATTGCTACAGGGTGTAAGAAGCTATCTTAACTTTCATCTTCGAACTGTATTTTCCGCCAGTGGAATAGCTTTATGTTCATTCTATCTATGTGTTATGAAATGACGTAATAATGTTAAAATTCTGTTTGTTTCTGTGTGTGTCCTCCACACCCCCATTACCCTATGTTCATGTGCCCATGGCCCAAGAACAATAAATATTTCATTTCATTTCATTTCATTTCATTTTATTTCATTTCATTTCATTCTCTCTCTTCTCTCTCTCTCTCTCTCTCTCTCTCTCTCTCTCTCTCTCTTTTCTCTCTTCTCTCTCTCTCTCTCTCTCTCTTCATTCACATTCACATTCACACGGCTGCATCATTTTTGCAATTGGGGTTTGTATCAGAGTGGTTCTAGCCAGGGTACAGACCCTGACTAAATGCACAGTTAGACCTCTCTAGTATCCATGATTGATTCTCCAAGCGTAAATCAAACAACTTCCACTAGTATCGATCCATTCCGTGCAATATGTCCTCTAATGTCCATGTTTACCCGTCGCTTGCTGTTTTAGAGGTTGCTGGATTTTGTGTTTATACCCCTGGTGGTGAGATACCTCAGCATTGTAGAAAATATGGTTCTGTAGGTGCCAGCTGTGGATAGACTGAGCAAGCTGGGTGCCAATGATGAGTCCCAGTCATGGACGAAAGGAAGCACTGAATAGGCTCTACAAAGCAACTCTGCTTTCATGACAATTCATGACATGCTGATTGCATACTTGTTTATGAGGGGTGGGGAGCGGTCTTCTTGCTTCCTGGTAAGTCCCAGGCCCATTTGGGGTAGCCTGAGATGCTCAGCACTTCCCGAAGGTGGCGGAGTTCCTCTTCACGGTTAGACTGGGTGGAGCAGATGGTACTGGCTCGGTGACGTAGGGTTCGGATCACTCCCAGATTGTGTTCTAGGGGCTGGTGGCTGTTTTGTTTTGTTTCGTTTTGTTTTTATCGAGGTGTGTTTAATGAGGTGACAAAAGAAATCATATTGTAGTTTTATCCATAGTGTACACACTTGTTTTCAAGCCCATTCATCCATTCATTTTTGAACTACAAGGCAAAATGTACGACCATAGTGACCGCACTTCACAAACCAACTTTTGAAGGCAGCCGACGGAATTTTTGTGCACTCATTTTATACTGTTGAAAAGACGTGCTACCTGAAGAATGACAAATGAAACAAACTGCAGTAAAAAAAAAAGAAAGGATGGGGTGGGGGAGGGGGGGGGGGTTTACAATGGGGAATAAATGGGTAAATGTACCCATACCCAACGCTGGGTACGCTGTACCCAAATGACTAAATGTATGCCTTGTTTGTACATTTACCCATTTATTCGCCATTGTAACCCCCCACCCCCACCCCCATCCTTTTTTTTCCTAGGTTACATGCATGGTTGTTATGTGTGTGGTGCTTATTGACGCGTGTATGTGTGCGTGCGTGTGTGTTCGTGCGCGTGCGCGCACTTGTATGTGTGTGTGTGTGTGTGTGTGTGTGTGTGTGTGTGTGTGTGTGTGTGGTGTGTGTGTGTGTGTGTGTGGTTGTGTGTGTGTGTGTGTGTGTGTGTGTGTGTGTGTGTGTGTGTGTGTGTGTGTGTGTGTGGTTGTGCCCGCGGGCAAGTGCATTTTTTGTGTTGGGGGAGGGGAGGGGGGGGGGGCGAGCCCTGCAGCTCGTAGCTGCGTCTGGCTAGTGGTTTGTTTTCTCAGGGTTCTCCCCCTTTTTCCCTCTCACCCCTTGAGCGTCGGTTCGCCGGCTGTTCGTGACGGCAAAGGGGATCCACCAGAACCGTCACTGGCACCCTTCAGACGGCTCTGTCGAAGACTGTCCGTCCTTCCGCCAGATGTAGGCCCAGGGTTCAGCTCCACGTCCCCACAGCGGTGTAGAAAAACGCCGGAGTACAAATACGCCAGGAGCAAGCCAACTATGACACCGTGTAGCCGTCGGTCCAGTTTCAATGTCCGAATAAACATGGCTTTGTTCTTCACATCTCGTCGAGCCATGAAAGCAAGGAAGACTGCACAAACCCTCCACAAACGGCTCGGAAAGATAACGTAGTCTCCGGCATGGTGATGACTGTGCAGTCTCCAGGTTGATGTAGGGGCTCAAGTCAGTGAAACTTCACTTTAAGGTCGCAGCTCCTGTCACTCAGTGTCAACACTTCGCCAACCGGAAGTGACCCCCGAGAGTTAGCTGAAGGACATCATGTCGATTCTTAACAGTAAGTTCGACGAGGTGAAGGAAGAAATTCGACAGGTCAGAGACATTTGCGCTGGACTGCATGAAGAGTTGACTGAACTGAAGGAAAATGTTACAAATTTAAAACGTGAAAATCAGTCTCTAAGGAAACAAAATAAAAAAACTGTGGGAAAAGGTAGAGAACTTGGCAATGAAGACTACCGACTTAGAGGGACGGTCCAAAAGAAATAATGTTATCTTTTATGGCATTCCCCGACATGAAAATGAAACAAAAGAGCAATGCGAAGGTTTAATCAGGGATGTGTTAACAGACAAACTGGACATGACACAGGACATTGACTTTGACCGACTTCACAGACTTAATAGAAAGGAAGACTCCCCTATTATTGGCCGATGTACTTTTTTCAAAGACAAGGAAAGAATTCTCAGTAACAGAAGAAAACTTAAAGGCACCAACATATTTATTGGGGAAGATTTCTCCTCACGAGTCCGAGACATTCGACGTAAACATGTACCTCATTTGAAGGCAGCCAGAAATGAAAACAAAAAAGCGACAATGATTTTTGACCATTTGATAATAGATGGAAAGACATTTGTCTTGGACCACCAAGAAAATCTAAAACTAATTCAATAGGAATACGGCCGGCGCAGCATACATGACGAATACAGATGTTTCTGTCGTATAAAAAATGTTGAGCATAGAATTGTAAATAATGCACAGGGACAAAAAATTTAGAATCACCGTCTTCTTTTAGCTTTAGCAAAATGTCATCACGTGCAAGTGACACTGTTCTCCGTGAACCTGTGACAGAGGATGACACTGCAGCAATGGCAGCCCCCCCCCCCCCCCCCCCCCCACCGCCGCTAGCGTGCACGAGAAAAGCGTGAACACTCGCCCAATCTCCAGTGGTGTCAGTGATGTGTGTTTTGTGGATGACAGTGAAGATTGTAAACAGCGAGAAAAAAGTGCACATGTGCGAGGGAGTGAAAGGAATAATGTGTGTATGGATGATAAACGCTTGTCTTTTTTGCGCTGGAATGTTAATGGGTTATTGTCGAAGATTGGTGATCAGAACTTTATTTCCTATGTTACATCGTTCGATATTGTTTGTCTTGTTGAAACTTTTCTTGATTATTTACAACCTTCTTTTTTTTCATACCCATGAAATATTCTGCAAATCCGCTGAACAATTTACTCGTCAAGGAAGACGACCAGGGGAATAATTTGTCTCATAAAAAAGAGTTTCTGCAACATGTTAGAGCTGTTGATGTTGAGAGCAACAATGTCATTATGTTTGTAATATCTAAAAGTCTACTCAATTTGACCAAAGATGTTTTGTATGTGTGCACCTATGTACATCCGGAAAACTCACCATATTATTCCTATTTTGATGTTGATAATGGTATTCGGACTCTAGAAGATATTCTGACGGATAAGATATTTGGATTTCCTAATATGTACATACTTTTAAACGGAGACCTTAATAGCAGAACGTCTAATGTTAATCAGGATATAACTATGAACGACACTATGTATAATAACTCTTTAAAAAAACGAATCGTTTTGCGTTAAAAGGGAATCTGAAGACAAGGTACTGAACAGGTACGGTAAATGTTTGAAAAGCATGTGCATAGCTCTAGAATTATGCATTTTAAACGGAGTATGTAATGGCGACCATCAAGGTCGTTTTACATACGTTTCTGATACAGGTAATAGTGTGAATGATTATGTTTTGGCCTCTGTTGATCTGTATATATGTATGATGGCATCATGTACTCTATATGTACAAGAACTCATTGAGTCGGATCATCTGCCTTTGGAATTCCATGTTAATTTTGATAATGGCGATGAGCTTCATATGAACCAAGGTTATAGCAATAAAAACGGTAAGTTTATTGAAAAGTTGTTTGGCAGGAACAGAGGGCTGGAATATTTCATGCTCTCATGAGCAGTGAAGATTGTAAATCTTTACTCGAAGCATCAATTGATCTTATTGATGTGGACATCAACTTGGCATTGAATGCGTTTAACAACTGTGTGAAAAAAAACAAGCTGAGTGTATGAAAACAAGGATCAGAACAGATAAGAGGAAACGCAAAGATGCATGGTTTGATATAGAATGTCATGTAGCTAAGATTTCGGCCAGGAGGTTGCTTAGAGTATTTCGTGGAACTTTAGACGTTGAGGACAGGTCAAAGTATTGTAAATCACTGAGAGAATATAAAAACCTGTTACAGACAAAGCAAAATGAATATAATACTTGTTTATTAAGTACTCTTGTTAATTCGGTCAATGATCCCAGTGCGTTCTGGCAGAATGTACATAAGGTGTCACCTAAGGGGTATCGTGTACATGCATCAATTTCTATTAATGAGTGGCATGAGCATTTCAAAAACCTCCTTCATAGGGATGTGGACAGTTCAATAGAAATGGAAACCGCGTCTGATTTAGAAGCCACAGATGAACTCAATTTATTTGATAACCCAATTTCAAAAGAAGAAGTTTTACTTGCCATAAAGAAATTGAAAAACGGCAAATCTGCTGGTCCAGATGGCTTAATTGGAGAAATGTTTAAAAATGGTGGAGAAATAATTGTCGATTTCCTTGTTAAATTTTTCAATGCTCTTTTTCACAGAGGAATATATCCCAAAGCCTGGATGGAATCAATTATAGTACCACTATTTAAAAAAAAAGGTGATGTTAACGATCCTGGCAACTATAGAGGTGTGTCACTTTGTGACATCGGCAGCAAATGGTACAGTTCTATTATAAACTATAGGTTACAAATATGGTAAACAGTATAATATAACCGGCGAATATCAGGCGGGCTTCAAGAAAGGGTATTCAACAGTGGATCATAATTATGTTTACATTACTAGCAATAATATAAAAGCAATTTTCGTTGAATCGTAAATTCTATGTAGCTTTCATTGATTTTGAGAAGCCCTTTGACTCTATCTCAAGGAAACTACTGTGGACAGTTCTTCAGAAGAATGGTATTAAAGGGAAGCTGTATCAGTGTATAAGAAGTATGTATTCTAACGTAAAAGCAAAAGTAAGAGTCGGCAACGAATTCACAGACAGTATTTTGTGCACACATGGTGTGAAGCAGGGAGATGCCTGTAGTCCTGTATTGTTTTCTCTATTTATAAACGAATTAGCATCAGAAATCATTGCGAAGGGACGACATGGAGCGACGTTGTCACACGAGACCCTCGAATTATTTATCTTGCTACTGGCTGACGATATCGCTTTGCTATCAGAAACTCCAGTTGGACTCCAAACCCAATTAAATAATCTCCATAGTATAGCCACAAGGCTTCAACTCAAGGTAAATATGAACAAGAGTAGTATTGTGGTGTTTAGAAAAGGGGGATACTTAGCAGCAAGGGAGAGATGGTCTTGAATGGTGAGGCAATGGAGGTTGTGAATTGTTACAAATATCTCGGCATCTGTTTTACAACACGTCTTCGTTTTTCACCTGCCTGTCAGGATCTTGCGAGCAGAGCAAAACGTGCATTACTGTGTATACTGTGAAAACTGTATATGCTAAATAATAATTCTTTACCTGTATTACTCAAACTTTTGATGCTCAAGTGCAGCCAATCGCACAATATGGAGCCGAGATATGGGGCATGGATAAAGCTGTTATTGAAATAGAAAAAGTTCACCTATTTGCTTTAAAAAGATTCTTGGGGTGCAGCCTAGAACGCCAAATGACCTTGTATATGGGGATACAGGCCGATATCCTTTGTATATCAACTCATGTTTGCGATGTATTAGTTATTGGTTGAAAATTTTACGTATGGATGAGGAAAGATTACCACATAAGGCATACGAAATGTTGCTTAGTTTAGAATTACGAAATAAGAAATGTTGGGCATCTGACATTCGTGACTTTTTGTATCAAAATGGGTTCGGATTTGTTTGGATTAATCAAGGTGTTGAAAATGTCAAAGTCTTTTTAAAAGAACTTCGTCAGAGGCTGATCGATAACAGATGGCAAAAATGGGAGGAACACATTCAAAACAGTGACAGGTATGCATTTTATAGAACATTTAAATCGTCTAGAAATTGTGAAGCATATCTTTTGCTTGACATTGACAGATTATTTGACAAAGATGACATTTGGAATAGCTGATATAGGTACACAGAAGTATCGGTATACTAATGCTGATGAAGATGCTAGGATGTGCCCACTGTGTAAGAATGCCACGGAAGATAAACAGCATTTTTTGTTGTGTTGTCCTGCCTTCCAAGATTTGCGAAGTGATTTTATCCCCCTAAATATTTCAGAAACCCATGTCTGTTTAATGTACTGCTCATGGCAAATCGAAATGAAATAACATTGAAGAATGTTTGCATATATTTGTACAAAGCATTTAAAAGACGCACTGTATTACTTAGTTAAAGTGGTGTTGGATAATGCGATAAGGATAGATCAATGCTCAGCTGTCATGTCATGTTATATAATTAACTAACTATTCATTGTTTAATTGAAAAAGTGTATTATCAAGGTATTGTACCCCCTTCAGAATAAGCTATGGCCTACACTGAATAAACTTCCGCTTCCGCTTCCTCTCACCCCTTGGTGCTTGGGTAGGGCAACCTACCCTTGGGTCAGACTTGGGTCGGGTGCTTTAGGCGGCTGACCCGCGTCTCTCCCCCCCCCCCCCCTCCCCTCCCCTTGTCATTTATAATGCTATTTTGCGCATACTGTATTTTATTTATTGTGTTTTCTCTTATCCATTTCATTCATATGCAACACACCCACTACATACCATCACAACCTCCCCCCCCACTCACTCTCCTTCCCCTCCTCTTCTCTCTCTCTCATTCTCCACTCTCCCTCTACTTCCATTCTCTCTCTGTCTCTCCCCTCTCTTTCTTCCATCTCTCTCTCTCTCTCTCTCTCTCTCTCTCTCTCTCTCTCTCTCTCTCTCTCTCTCTCTCTCTCTCTCTCTCTCTCTCTCTCTCCTTTTCCTCCTCCTCACTTTACTCTACCCTCTTTCCTCGTGCCCTATTCCTCGTACTCTACTCACCCTCTCTTTCACTGTCCCTCTGTCTACTTCATTCACCACTTTGGGTTCACAAGGGGAGTATTATGCATGTTTATGTCTGTACTGTTTTGTTTTGTTTTTGTCGCTGAGGAAGGCATATTGGCGAAAATGCCTTGTCCTGTTTTTGTGTCGTGCATTAAAACTGGGCTACTTCACACTTTGTTTTTTGTACTCTTTCTGTTTTTTTTACCTGGAGAATGACTTTCGAGTTTGTTTTTTGGATTTGGCGAAGCAGTCTCCTTAGAAGGCACAATTATTCAAGGGGTATAATGAACTTCAGCTAAAAGACTGACTCATTGAGACGATAAGCATACCAGCTGAATAACTATGGCATTGCCAATATTCTAGGATAGTGCCATATTAACATGTCAAAAGCAGGAGAAGCTGGCCACTTCACTGGGAAGGGTGACTAGAGTTTTCACAATCAGCCTGGGGCAGTACACGTTGAGCCTGTTTGAACATTCACAACTAAATTGAAGTGCGCATACTAAATTAGAAAAGAATAGTATATTCATGTGCTAAGAGAATTTGTAGAGAACGTTCAAATTGCATCGGAGAAATCCTGACCACTGATGAAGTGTATTCTTTTTAGCGCCGTCTGAAACCCATGCAATAATTAGCTGTGTGGGTATTCCCAGGTGAGGACTCACCCGCTGCCAAACAAAGAGCGGTGAGTTTCTTCCCAAATCCTCCATGTGGAAAACTACACCTCTTGAGAAAATGAATATATAAGCACTGCTTAACCAAATTCTGAAAAAAAGAAAATATCCAAGCACCATCTTGCCGTGCTTACATGGCGGCAGCAGCTCTTGGACGTCCTGGCCAATACATGCGTGAAGTCGACAATCATCCACCTTACGTGCCTGTTGGCTTTCTCGGACTTGTTTTCTGTTTCCTGTCTTTGAAAAGCAATTGCGTGGAAAGAAGTTCTATACCTCTGACGATGGCTGTGTTTTATCCAGGGTGTAACCTCCACAGATCCAGTCAACTTGGGCGGAAAATCTTCGACATGTTTGAGGATCATCAGCAGGTCGTCAGCTTTGCTGTGAGTTTGGAACTTATTGAAAGGCCCTCGTAGTGTGCGAAAACAGAGCACGCAAAATGACATACAGGGTTTTAGAGTATTGGTGGTACAAAACTTGACTGAGACATTCGTATATGCTATGAATTGTAGATCCTCTACCTCAGTGCAGATGATGTTTTTTAATAACCAATCACGCTAACATGCAAGAAAGTTTTAACAATGTGAGTAATGGATGTCTCTCTTGGACTTGACGGTAAGTGGTACACAAAGAATGTCTTATCCCACGTATGAAAAATGCAAAAACGAGGACTTGCCTTTTTAATTTAAAATGGCATTAATATGTGTGAAACTCAGAACGAAAGAAGAGCCTGACTGGGAAATTGTGTGTTCGTCGCACTCAAGTGCTTGAATTGTGTGTGTGTGTGTGTGTAGTGTGTGTGTGTGTGTGTGTGTGTGTGTGTGTGTGTGGGTTGTGTGTGGTGGTGTGTGTTGTGTGCGGTGCGTGCGTGCCGTGCGTGCGTGCGTGCGTGCGTGCGTGCGTGTGTGTGTGTCATTTTAAAAGAAATCCATAGCATGCAGTTGTTTGAACGAATGATGTGATCACTGGACGAAAGAAAAACCTAAGTGGAAAACCACAGCTTAGCAGTTGGACAGAGGGTATCCTGCTGCCACCACTTTATTATGGTATACTTCTGCCTTTGTCGCCGCTGTTGTCCTTCTGTCCTGACTCAGCTGAGGGGGGCGGGGGGGGGGCTGCAGTTCCAATGGTGCCTGACTGCTGAAGTTTTTCCTTTTCAGTTAAGCTTAGCAGCCCTATCAGTTGGCCCCTTGACTCTCCAAACTGTTTAGTTCAGTTGAATGGATTTTACCAGTCTTTTCATGGTCCCAGTGACTCTTCAACCTTGTTTAGGTTGGATCTTAAAATGCGACTTACAGTCTTTCTGGCCCTATGACTCTGCCGTATTTGTTAAGTTTTTTCAGGCTGGAAACAACCTAACAAGTCATAATTGGGATAACGTGTTTCTCTAAGGCTTGTTACAAGTTAAGTTTAAAGGGGGACCTAACCAACCTGTGGGGGCTGAGGCCTCTTTCAACTTGTTCAGCTTCAGCTGAAAAGGTCTGCCAGTTTACTCTGTAGTCCTGCTCATCTTAGAAAAGACGATTTTCGTTTCAGATCGAGGCCTATCAGTCCTATGAGCCACCCATGGTTCTTCATGTTCATTCAGCTGAAAGGGTCAATCAGTCCTGTGGCTCCCATGGGTCTTCTACAAGTTCTTCTTCTTCTTGGCTTGGCTTTGCGGACGAGGATTAGTGAGGAGGTTGTCCACGTCGGTTGCAGGGTGCTGAATGGCAGACTGATGAGTCTATGTGGTCAGGCATGATCTGCCACCGCAGCCACAGGTCAGCTCGGGTCCGGTGGTTCTTAGCTGCTGCAGCCTGGCGTGCTTTCCTTCACTTTGCCTCTTTTTCTCTGGACTTTCTCTGCGGGAGGTTTTCATAACGAGGATGATGCGCCTTTGAATGGGGCTTCTCCAGGCGCCACAGTCGGCAGCGAGCGGTCTGCCCAACTGGTGGTGGTCGATGTGACTGGTACTGAGGATATCTTTAGATTGTCTTTGTAGCGCTTCTTTGGCGCTCCTCTATCACGATGGCTAATGGACAACTCTTCGTAGAGGACTATTTTTGGCAGGCGGTGTATCCTCATCCTGGAGAGGTGCCCTGACCACTGCAGTTGGGACTTAATCAATAGAGCCTCTATACTTGAGGACCTCCGCTCTTTCGATGACTTTGACGATTGGTCGTTAAAGTCTCACCAATGGATGTTGAGACATTATGCAGAGGTAGCGCTGCTGGAAAGCGTGCAAGTAGTCTCAGGTGGTGACGGTAAAGGACCCACGACTCTGAGCCGTACAGGAGTGTGATCAGTACGACTGCACGAAACACGCTGTTCTTGGTGCTTTGCTTCAAATGCTGTTGTTCCACATCGTTTGATGAGTCTTTCAAAATTGCACTGTTTGCTTATTAGCCAGTCTGTTGTCAATTTCTTTTATCAAGCTTTTGGCATCTGAAGAGATGGTGCAAACCAGATAGCTGAACTGGTGGACTTTGTTTCAGCTTGTCTGGCAAACTGTGATGCGATGATAGTGAAACCTCTGTTTGGTGTGCAGGCTGATAGCAGGAATCTCTGTCTTTTTCAGGCAATTTCCAGTCCAAAGAGCTGTGGCAGCCTATGCAAAAACAGGAAGTTAGCTTTGTAGACTGCTTCTGTGTGAGCAACAAGGTAGCTTCGTCTGTGGAAAAGGACTCTTGGATCAGATGCTCCAGCGTCTTTGCGTGGGCATGTATCACCACAGGTTGAACAGGCTGCCATCAGTGCGGTAGTGGATGTAGATGCCATCTTTGTCTTAAAGGGTCCCAAGGGCCGCGGGAGCATCATGCTAAAAATGATGCGAAGAGTGTCTGAGCTAGAACACAGCCCTGCGAGACGCCGTTTGAGATGGAGAATGGCTCCGAGAGGCACTGTTGAGTCTAACCTGCCCATTTGGTCTTCATGCAGCGGGATGATCATGCTTAAAAATTTTTGGTGGGGCAGCCCAGTTTTTCCAGAATTTGCCAAAAAACCTTTCCTGCCACAGTGTCAAAAGCTTTAGTGAGATCGACAAATGTGACGAAAAGTCCTTGTTCTGCTCGCGGCACTTCTCCGGGAGCTGGCAGGGGACAAATACCATGTTGTAGTGCTCCTGTTGGCTCTGAAGCCACACGGGCTCACGGGAAAGGTTTTTCGTTGGCGAGGTGGGGATCAGTCGTTCAGCAAATCCTAGCGAGGATCTTGCCTGCGTTTGGGAGAGCAAGTGATGCCGTGGTAATCGGAGCAGTCTGATTTTTCACCCTTGTTTTAATACAGGTGATGATGACCTGCATCACGGAGATCCTGGGAATTTTCCCTTTTGCTCCCAATAGCATGACAGCATCTCATGGAGTTTGATGTGGAGAGGAGGGCCTCCATGGATCCAGATCTCGGGGTGGTATGCCGTCAACCCTGCAGCCTGGCAGAAACTTTAGCTTTTGGGATGGTTTTGGTGATCTCCTCCAGTGTCGGCACCTCATCAAGTTCGGGCCTTGACTGATGTTGCGGATACACTGATTGCTGCGTCTTGGACTGTAGGGTCAGCGCTGAAGAGGGCCTGAAAATGCTTCGGAGGGATGCCATGTCTGGATAGCGCTTGTTCGTCTGCGCTGCGCGGGGGAACTCGGGACCGGGTACGAGGCCGTACACCGCCTTTAAGGTTCGTAAACCCTCTGCAGTTACCAGTGTCGGCACAAAGCTGATATTTCCCAGTGATGGCATTCCGCCTTTTCGTTTTGCATAACTCTAAGCATGTGCTGGAGGTTGCTACAGCCAAGGCGGAATGTGGCTTTCTTCCCAGGGCAACCTGGCTGAGCTAGATGTGCTTGGGGGCACAGATCTCTTCTTCACCAGTAACTTTTTTAAATCTCCTGGTTGTTCTCGTCGAACCAGTCTTGTTCTTTTGGGTGGTGAACCCGATGACTTCTTCAGATCCTGTAGGATGGAGGATTTCAGTGTTCCCACAGTTCATCGGGGAGGGCTCAGTGAACTGCTGGGTCTTCTAGCCTCAACGGTAGGTTTCGACTGGAAGTCAGCTTCACTTCAGGCGAGTAGGCTGCTGCTGTTGTTTTTCTTGCGTGGGACGCCTCCTCTCCTGGGTCTGGGTTTAAAGTGGAGCCACAGCTTGCAGCGTACGAGGCGTTGGTCTGTCGACATTCTGCACTGGGCATCACTCGGGAAAGCAAGACGTCTTTAGGCCCTCGCTGGCGCACTAAGACGTAGTCTAGGAGTGCCAATGCTTGGACGGGGATGCATCCAGGTTGTCTTGAGACTGTCTTGCTGAAAGTTGGTATTGTGTGGAGAGTTGCAGCTCGGCGCAAAACTCCAACGCAGTCGCCCGTTGTCGTTGCGGGTTTCCAACACCATGATTGCCAAGGACTCCTTTCCAGGCTTTTTGCATCTCGGCCTACTCGGGCTTTGGGAACCCCCAAAGGGGACAATGACCTTGTCGTCTGCAGGGGTGCTCTGTACAAGGTTGCGCAGGTCGATGTAGAATCTTTCCTTTTCTGCAGGCTCAGAAAGTAAAGTTGGGCATACACACTAAACAGTGTCCCCAGACTGGTTCCAGGGGGGGCAAAGGTAGGCGCAATGACGTGATGCGATCAGAGTGCCCTCTGGCAGGTGTTCTAGCTTGGAGGCAATGGAATCTCTGACCATGAAGCCAACTCCCGAAAGGTGTTTTTCTGCTGCAGATTGCCAGACCAGAAAGGGGTGTAACCGGCGCTGTGTTCTTAAAAGGCTGCCCTCCCAAGAAAGCAGACTTCGCTTAATGCAGCAATGTCTAATGGAACCTGGCAATTTCATGAGCAATCAAACAGAACGCCGCTCAGACCTGTCGAGCATGGTCCTGACGTTCCAGCATGCCAATTTTAAGACCTTGTACACCCTTTGTGGCGGGTGTTAACCTTTCCTTTTTGGGTTTTGTTGGGGCCACGTGGAAATGCCCGTTGACTGCGGGTTAGTGGAGATGACTTGGTTAGGCCACCTTTTTCTAGCCCCCCTCCGTGTGGAGCAAGCATGCTGTCCCTAACGAGGGCTGCTTGGTCGTTCGGGATACTGCCGGTGAAGTTGCATCCCCAGGGTCAACACCAGACGACTGATAAGTCCTGAACCGCCTGCATGCAGGATTGAGACTGCAGCTTCCATGACATCTTTCCCCCCTGCCATTTTCGCCCCTTTCCATCCAAAACGGGGTTTTGGGAAAAATTGGGGTAGGGTGGGGGTGGGGGCGGAGGATGGGATGACGTGAATTATCCCTCTGGTCTGCACTGTGGAGTTTTAAGGTGGAGTGCAGTGTGCGCAATACTGGCCCCATGGTTCATCGTCATAGCCTAGCAAGCGGGGACAGTGGCAGCGAGCCCCTTGGGACGTAGGTTTTTGAATCAGAGATTTTCTTCTCCTAGGCAGATTTTAACTGGGGGTTAAGGCTCAGGCCGCCTGACCCAGTTATACCGCTGGGGACTCGGTCTTTGCCCATAACAATCTCAGCATAAACAGGGACACCACGGGTAGGTGTTGTTATGGACACAGTAATGCAGTATAGGCCATTTGCAGTGGTTTTTAATTATCACCGCGGCAATACAAACACCTGAGTGGCACCAGTGGCGAGTTGTGTACCGAAAGGCACGTCTCGGCCCCGTTTTGTCGTCGTTATATCAATGACTTGCCAAGTGTTGTGCAATCGCTTTGTGAGCTATACGCTGACGATACCAAATTTTTCTCTCGTTTTAGAAAAAGACGAGTTCATAACTCGGCTCCAGCCCGGATCTGGACAGTTTGAAGCAGGGAGCCGACACATGGCAGCTTCGTTTCAATGCGGATAAATGCCACTACTCCATGTGGGGCCACAATAACCCCACCATACGTACTGCATGAAGAAACCCACTCAGATGTTGTAGTGACGCGGGGCCTCTGAGGCTGAAAAAGATCTGGGTTTGTTTTAGTGGACAATAAACCAATTTTTTCTGGTCAACATTCAAGGTCAAGTTAACAGGGCAAATCGCCTTGTAGGTCTCATTCGTATATCATAACACGTATTTAGACAAGGACAGCTTCAAGATGCTTTTGGGTCGCACTAGTGCGTCCACACTTAGAATGTGGCAACGTAGCATGGTCGCCCGGACAGGGGGGCGATAAAGACTTGATAAACGTGTCCTAAGACGTGGCTCCAAATATGTGCCTTGTCTGAAAGATCTCACATATGAGCAAAGACTGAAAAAGCTTACCTTGCTAGTATGGAATACAGACGGATCAGTTGAGATCTTATTAAAGTGTACAAATACACACATGGTTGTATTCAGTCAACCAGGACCTACTTCAGTTTGACACATCTGGCGTTACCAAGGGCCACCACTTCAAACTATACAAGCAAGATGCAGCCCTGAGCCACGACAGAACGTTTCACATTCAGATTGTGGATAGGGGGAACCCCCTGCCATAAATGGGTTGTTGACTCTCCATCACTACAGACCTTCAAAGCAGACTTGACTCGCATATGGCAGAAAAAAATTTTGCTGTGAGACTGGAGTAGGATCTTGCCACCCACACTACTCCACCCACCCGCTAACTGCAAAGTGTATTGAAGAAATCGGCAAAACTGTGGATAGTGTTTCGATCAGGAGAAAGGCCTAGTACAGGCCACTATACCAACCTGAATGATATGGTATGATATGATAGATATAGAACACTGCTGGTAAAGGTTACAGCTCACGTTTTGTGGTTTTTAAAAAACATTTTTCTGATTCCCTCCCTCCCTCTCCCCCCATTCCTCCTCCCAACCCCCTTCATATAAAATTCAAAATGGAGTGACTGACGGGCGAACGAAGCAAGATTAGGAATAGAGTTTGTTTTAGAACTTACCGCCAATGACATTGACAAACAAAGCACAAGACAAGACACGATGCATTTCAACCACTTGGGGCTTCTTCAGGCGAAAAAATAAATCACATTTAACATGTGGGACAGTACAAACAACGAAAAACGAAAAAGAATGAAAAATGACTTATCCGTTCTTGTCCATGTGTTTGGTGGGCGGAAATGACATTTCGGCCAGGGGGATTATGGGAGAGGAAACGGGGGGGGGGGGTTGCGTCAGGGGGGGTGTGTGTGTGTGATATGATAGGTTGTGTGTCCAGTTTATTGGGATGGTGTGATATCTTTGTGATGGTTGTGGTAATGGTGGGTTGATAATAATGGAAAGGGGAAAAAAGGGGGTGGGGGGGATTTAAGGGGAAGGATAATACAAAACTAAGATTAAAATAGATGGAGGGTTGCTGTAACTACTGTATGAAGTGAGTGAAGGGGATGTGGTGGGGGTGTATGTAAGTGTGTGTGTAAAGTGTGTGGTAGTTTTGTGGTGTTGGTAGGGGATTTTCCCAACTGGTATATATATATTATATATATTAAATATATATATATATATATATAATATAAATAATATATATAATTAATTTTATATATATATATATATTATATATAAATATACCCGTTGGCAAAATCCCTACCAACACACACCCATACACCCCACACATAAATATATATATATATATATATATATATATATATATTAAATAATAAAATATATATCACGAACAATATAAAAATGTCCTTAAAAAACTAAAGAGCTCAATCGTCTAGGAGCAACATCTGTTAAAAATATTTTTTTAAATGAAGTGTTAAAATCAACAATTTGTTTCGAGCCTCTGGGGACCAGATATATAATAAACTAATAAATTTCCAAGGATAAGTACCGAGCACCATCCAGCAACTTACAGAGCAGCTTGGGTTTTGCAATGACTGCAAGAAATATTCAATTATAAACAAAGCTTGTCTTATCTCTTCGATTGAATAAATAGGGGGAGTAAGCATTCATACTGCAGCGGTAGATAATTCTGCCTAAAATAGCAGTATGTGCTTGAGTAGGTGAATGGGGGAAAAATAAATGCTTCTCAAAATGAGCCTTCAGCAAGCTTTTAGTCTCCAAGGGGAGACAATCTCCAATGGGAGGAAACTCACTAACATAAAACTCCTGCTCAGATACTGGTATTTCGAAAAATGATTGTTTCTCCTCATGACCGTGGAAAGTGGTAACTTGACCTCCTCTGCTTTTTGGTTTTAAGAAGAATGCTATCCCAGAAAAAGGCTGGTGTGCAAAAACCGTAATATGTTTGCTGATTTTCAAAAAAAACAACCAAAGGTGCCACCTAAGAAGCAAAAAGAAAATCATGAAAGAGCAAAACAAGCTACCTTTTTCTTGTGAAAAGTAGAACATATGAAAAGATAACCTCTTAAACACAAGTGCTGAGGGCCCGTTCTTGGGAAAGAATCCACGAGGGACTAAATTACAATAAACTAATAAATTCCAAGGATAAGTACCGAGCACCATTCCAGCAACTTACAGAGCAGCTTGGTGTTGCAATGACCGCAAAAAAATTCAATTATAAACCCAAAACTTGCTCTTATGTCTTAGACTGAAGAAATAGGGGAGATAAGCATTCATATCTGCAGTGGTAGATAATTCTGCCTAACTAGCAGTATGTGCTTGAGTTGGACAAGACATGAAGACAATCGCTATTAAAAGGCTGAGAAATCTTGACAGCAGACTGTAGCAATGGAGAAGACCATCAGGGCTTGTATGCAGAAGAGTGACAAGGGCTGTAACCAACAGAAAGCAGAGAGAAGAGAGTGCAGCCACCAGAAGACTGTGTAATCATCAACTCGCCAGACATGGCATTTGCCTGCAAAAGCCGCAGTGAGATATGTCACTAACGAATGGAGTTTTCAGCAGCAGCATGCGCTGCAATTGACGATGACACAATCCCATTGTTTCCCGAGACGACAGGGGCTAGTCGTGGCTAGCATGATTTATTCTGGTGTGTGAACACCATTTGTCTGGCATTCTGCTTCACTCTTTTTTTTATAATCGAAGTTGCTCTGGAATGCGAAGGGTGGCTTTGTAGTGATGAAGAGTTGAGAAGTAAATGACTGATCTGGAAGACAGCTCTTGCCTGGACTGATCACGGGGGTCATTTAAAACCTGCTGCCCAGTGTCTTGTTCTTTCCTGATATCATCTGGGTCAGGTCAGTTGAACAGATTCATTCAGGTTATGAAGTAGAAGGGCATGTTGTACACATACGACAACGACCCTTTTTAAAGAAAAGTGAGTTCTTTCCAATTGGCATTATGTTCATGCAAAACCCATAAATGATCAGCTGCTAAACGCTGTTGGTGGTGCATGACCCGGACTTACTAGTATTTTGAAACTGGATGGGAACCCTTTTTGGGAAACACAATGTATATTTTGCTGCGTATATGCGAGCTTAGTTGATATTCATGTCTCCGGCTGCTCAGGTTTGGTCACCCACTGTGCTCTAATGCAATGATGTCAAATGAGTACGTAGACTTTTGTTGCTCGCCTTGAACCTCGTAAGACCTTTAACAGAACTTTCAACTATACCTTGCAGTAGAAGTGTGAGTTTTCAACAGTGTTTCCAAATAATGGGATAAGCGACCATGCGCACCATCCCGACAAGGGGTTTTTTTTTTGTCACAATGCTTGGGGGAGAGAATACAGCGCAGAAAGATGTGCATGGTTCTGGTGTTATTTTTCCCCCTGTGACCAAAATAATACCCACCGCCATCCTCACGTTGTTACTAATATGCAAAAATCTACAAAATGGCCAGTAATCCAATCACCACATGCCACGATTCCTTGGGTTAATCACATCCCAAATGGAAATTAGCTGTTGGTTTCTCGATTCTCAGATGAGTTCCAACCTTGGAATTGTTCTGCATCTCGAGGGGGTTTCCCGAGTTATCTTTACTTGTTTTTTTTTCGTGGGGGAATATGACTGAGATTCCTTAGACAACGTCATGCGTTTTTGTTTGTTTGTTTCTTTGTTTGTTTACTGTTGTCTTAGAACAGAGGGAGTAATTTCCAATGAAGTGTTTGCAAGGTTTACTTAGTTAGGAGATGCATGATCAGGGCGATTGACGACGAAGATAAGCTTGAACATCTGGTGCTTTTATGTTCAGTTTGATGTGATCTCGACGAATCTCAAGCCTGAGTAGGATAGGGTAAACACGGCATGCACTTTGGTGATTTGCTATCCAGTGATGGATAGTCTGAAAACGTCATGCACTTTGGTGATTCCTACCAGTGATGTTATGGTTTGATGGAGCTGATTTACGTGACACCCCGAGGCCAGTTCTTCTCAGTAGCAACACATCGTCGATGTATGAAGTGCAGAACCTTTTCATCAGCCTCACTGAGCTTCTTGCCAATATTTTGGCCTTTAGCCAAACCACCACCAGACTGGCTATTCACGGTGCTATAGGCATCGCCATCGAAATGAACGAAGCATCTATACCTGTCACTTTGTGGCTTGGCGGACAGAAACTAAATAAAAGCAGATGGCTTAGCTCCGAACGTTTCATATCATACTTTTGTTTTCCAGTCTACGAGAAGGTGCGCATAACACACACACACACACACACACACACACACACACACACACACACACACACACACACACACATACACACACATACACACACACACGCACGCACGCACGCACGGACGCACGCACACACACACACACACACACACACACACACACACACACACACACAGACACACACACACACACACACACACACACAAATAGCACAGATTACTGTTTCAAATTCCTAGCACCGATTTTTTTTCCTAAATGGGCGTATGGAGATAAAGAACACAAAAACTGAAAACAGATCAAAAGAGAAAGCGAATCTGAGGGGAGGAAGAAGACACAAAGAGAGAGAGAGAGATAGAGAAAGAGAGAGAGATAGAGAGAGAGACAGACAGACAGACAGACAGACAGACAGACAGACAGACAGACAGACACACACACACGCACGCACGTACGCACGCACGCACGCACGCACGCACGCACGCATGCACGCACGCACGCACGCATGCACACACACACACACACACAAACACACACACACACACACACACACACACACACACACACACACACACACACACACACACCCCAAACACACACACACACACACACACACACACACACAAACTCACAGTGAGAGAGAGAGAGAGAGAGAGAGAGAGAGAGAGAGAGAGAGAGAGAGAGAGAGAGAGAGAGAGAGAGAGAGAGAGAGAGAGAGAAACAGTAAAATACCAATTCTAGTTCATTCGCCCTCAACCAGTTTCGGGCGGATGACCCTAGAATTGGTATTTTACTGTTCTCTGACAAGTAAGACTTCAATAACCAAAAAATAACGATTATCTACAAACAAACATACTGTGTAGGATTATCCGTTTTCTATACTAATATACTAAACTTTTCAGATTTCAGTTTTTGCTTAATCCTGTGTTGGAAATCCCACCTAAATCTGGAAATCATGCATGACTTGGCCGAGACACTGTGCGCGCAGACCTAATTACAGGGTTCGCGGATTGTGGCAGGGTGTATTAGGCGGTGTCAGGCAGCAACAGGTATAGTGGTCCGTGTGGCTCCTGTGATACCTGTAATTAGCTGACTACAACCTCCACAGGGTGGGCCCGCGGCATGCCAGATCTTATTATGCTAAAACAGTTCCAGACATGTTTACTGCGCGTAGCCTCTTATCAAATCAAGTTCTGAGCTTAAATCACGTGACACTTTGTGTTATAGCAACCAGGCCAGAGCTACCGCCATTTTACATTTGACAGTGCGGTCGTATGCTGGTGTGGCAAGTCAGGGAAGTGATGTTTCAATGCTTTCTGCCAGTGCTTGAAGTGACGCTACTATTTCTGAAGAAATGTGTGAACTGTTGTTATCTTCGCAAGAAAAACTTTCTGATCAACAGACCAATCTCGTGAAAAAACACATTGTTTATCATGAGGCCATGACAAAGTTTTTGAGAAAGAAATTGAGTGGCGAGCCTTGTTCTCCTCCCTCAAAGCCAAAAGGAAGCATTTTGTTTTTGTTTCCTCAGCAAAAAACGGAAACTATCAGTTGAAGATCTTGACAAATATTTGAAAACACAGCTTTGTGAGCTGCCTTCCGAACCATTTGATAAAACTAAAACCTTTGAAAGTGTTCAAGAAATGACTCCTTTTTTACACAGTGCTTGTTACTCCGGTGTTCTAACTTGTGCAAGAAGACTAATAATTAGCCTTGCTGACCGCTACTATAAATAGCCGTTCATGCCGTGAACGCCTTATTTTAGTAGCAAGAGGGCTGCTGTGAAAATCCGCCTTGCTATAAATAGGCATTCATACCGTGAACGCCTTATTTTAGCAGCAAGAGGGCTGTGGTACTGCCTGTACTTGCTATGTGCGGACACTAAGGGAGGTAACTCCTGCACACCCCCACCCTACGCACGCACGTCCCCACCCCCACCCCACGCATGCACACCCCCCACCCCACCCCACCACGCCCACCCCACCCCACGCATGCACCCTCACCATCCATACTGGGAAGTCAGGCCTTCCCATGGGGGCCGCTTGGCTTAATGCCAAAGTTGCTCCTTCAAGAGCGGTTTTGGGTGCGGCCAATTCCACTGAGCGTGTGTGTGCATGCGATCGTGCTTGTATATGTTGTTATCGTTGTTGTTGTCGCTGCTGTCATTGTTGTTGTTTTGGTGTTTAACTGATAATAACTATATCATATTCTGGACATCCATTTCTTATAAATAATCAAAGGTGCGCGCACACACACACGCATGCACCCCCCCCACCCCACGCATGCACACACTCAAGTCACTCTAAGTTCTTAACTCAAGTCACCCCAAGTCACTTCTAAGTTCTTACTCACGTCGTCCTCAAGTCATCCTCAAGTTCTTACTAAAGTCACTTCTAAGTTCTTACTCAAGTCATCCTCAAGTCACCCCAAGTCACTTCTAAGTTCTTATCTAGTCACCTCAGGAACTTGATCAAGACACCTCAAGTTCTTAACTTAAATCGCCTCAAGATCGTAATTAAGTCATCCTCTAAGTACAACCAAGTTCTTATTCAAGTTATCTTATAATTATCAGAAAAAAACAATACAATCTAGTTCAGAATCAATGGGAACAAATCGGCCTACTAGTTTAGTGAACAAACTAAGAACCGTTTGCCCGACACTTTTTACCATTCTCGACCCTAGTTGCGCTTCATACCTGTTATGATACTTTACAATGTCTTGTGGCGACATCTGTTGAATCTGTTCTATGCTGAATTCATTTCCAAGGTACTGTTTTGTTTTTCCACACGCCGCCAAAGAATACAACCTTTCCTTTCTGGGCATAATAGCTTGGTCATCAACTTGATCATTTGTAATCACAAGTTCAGGAAGGTTTAGTAGATCATCGCTGTTCATGTTTTTTATTAATTATAATTATTTATTTTTTTTTAAATGAGCGCCGAAAAAACTGTTACCAACCTTGTATACCATTCTGCTGTTATTGGAGGTTTAAGTGTAGGATACACGATGCTTGGTAAAAACTTGTTAAAAATAAAACCAGCAGATCTTGGCAAACTAGACTTTGAAGACTCAGCAAAACTGATTACTGTTATTACAGCTTCATTTGCTACGAAAGATTTTTTAGTTAAGCAAGGAATAATTCCAGACAGTATCAATATGTAAAAAAAAATACCTTTATAAAAAATGGCTTCACTTGTAATGATGATAGGTGGTGCAGTAGTGAATGCGCTTGCTTTTAGCGGAAGTAATTACGCATTTAGTAAACTACGGGATGACGGCGAGAGAAAAAGACATAACAAAGCTATGGAGCAACTAGCTGCAGCACAAGATTACTATGAAAAGCAGAGAATTGAGCAGTTAGATTTCATTAACGACAAACTGAAAAAACAGGGGCATGCAGCTTACACATTTAAAGATGTTGATCAAGCAATAAAAGAATATTATCTTGTAATAGGCAAACCAATCGAAACATTGCCCCTGCCAAAATTCAGTAACTTTTATCAACCATCAGAAAAACAAAAGATGCAAGAAATCGCGTTTATTACCTTTGGTATGACTGTTGTGTATTTTGTTGCACATAATATTGGCTGAATAAAAAATGAACAAAATCTATTATTCGCCAATAGGATATTGGAAGGGAATCACGGCAATTAAAAAGCTAAGCCAAGCAGCGGGAGTCAGTGAACAAACAGCAAAAGAATGGTTATCTAAACAAGCAATCTGGCAAATTTATTTACCTGCACCTAGACGAATACAGAGACCACACTTTGTGAATACAATACCGAACGACACCCATCAAATGGACCTTCTATATTTACCCCATGATACGATTAGACGAAAAAGATTTAAGTACGCACTTACAGTCATTGACATAGCTTCAAGATACAAAGATGCGGAACCATTAACACAAAAGAGTGCTTCTGCTGTTGCTGTCGCCATACAACTGATATACCAACGAGGTCCTTTAACTTACCCTCGCATGATTCAAGTCGATGAAGGAAAAGAATTTAAAGGCCAAGTGAATCAATTATTGTTGAAACATAGAGTTACCATTAAAAGAGGCATTCCGGGAGTTCACAGATCACAGGCTTTAGTTGAAAACTTTAACAAACAGTTAGCTGAAAGACTTTTTTCTTACCAGTATCACAGTGAACTTATTGACAATTCTCGTAACACAGAATGGGTTAGACGACTGCCCTCAGTTTGCGCGCAATGAATAATGAAGAATTTAAATTAACGGGGCTAAAACCAGTACAAGCAATCAAAAAACAAACAATAAATGTTGCTGAAGACTCCAGTACAACCAGCAAACTATTACCGTTTGGTTTAAAAGTAAGGTACCTTTATTACCGGGGAAGCAGAAGGGGACACTTGATTCAGGGCAACCGATCCAGTTTGGAGTGTTGATCATATGAAATAAAAAGAATTGTAAAAATGAATCCGCCCGTGTATTATTTACGAGAAACTGACACAACAAAACAACCAGCTCCTCAAAGATCTTTTGTGAAGGAAAAACTGCAGATAATCCCCCCAGCACAGTTCCCGTTGCTTAATTAATTTAATTTACATAAATATATTGAGTCTAAAATGGAAGCTCAGAAGGAAGCGCAGAATGAAACAAGAATGATAAAGGAAAAGACCTTGGAATTGATATGGGAATCATATGATGCGAGTTCTGCTATTAGGGAAACATTTGCGAGGGCTCATCAGCACATGGCAATGCATCCAGATCACCTACAACCCAAAATCCCAAATTTTGATTATCAATCATGGATAAAGAATATCTTGAAATAATAAAAAAAAATTTGAGCACATCAAGCAAACATGAGAAAAAAATTGTCTGAATTGGATTATGATATGAAATTGAGCTTATAATAAAACTTGAGGAAAATATAAACCCGCGGACAAAGCGGACGATGAAGATATGTAATTATGCCGTTCTCCAATGTCCAATTGCATATGAAAACTCTGGATTAACAAACACACGTTTTGTGTTTGTTCTATCTAATGACTTCTTGTTACAACCGTTGTGTTGATCTCATGTAGATTAGATCGTAGTTTTACGTTGTCATGATGAAAAGTCTTATTGTCAAACAATGCTCTTTGTAGTTGTCATGTGATATGTTTGACTGCACAACACTGCGGGATATTCCTTTTGCTTTCTTAATGGTTTCCTCCTGGCTCGAAATACTGTACATTTTCGACCTTAAACCATAAACTCCTTAATCACCCCTCCAGATAATTCATCCTTCATCTTTCCTAAAACCTTCTTATTAACAGTTGAATGTAAAGGTGAATCTTTAGGGCAATCAGATGTGTCATACCATCCCACATGCCCTTTAGCTACTTCTATTTCCATGTCTTTATAGATGTCTTCAGTAGGGATATCTATAACAAAACTATCTGTATCTGTGTAAAGTACTCTGGACTCTGGATACAAGGGTTTTAAAGTAGTCATAAAGAAATTCTAACATCAAAAGCTTTGATAATCTAAAACAGTAAACCCAATAAATACGGTTTGTCCAATTTGACTTTCTTTTTTTCATCATTATGCCAAAAAGCTGATCATGGAATCTTCTGAAGTCCTGATAATTAGGTTTTGAAGTCAGCTTAATTGCTTCGTTCTCTCTGGTGACCAATCTGGCATCTTTGCGCTTGTGTGGATTCTCATAGTCTTTCCAAAACAGCTGTTGTTCATCAGCTTGAAAAAGTCTTTTTCCGAAGCATCTGTTGGATTTAGTTCTGAGATCGGTGTTCTTCATGATGTATGGCTTCATGAACTGTTCTTGATCAAAAGCAATTATACGATGAACAGCTGTCAACTTCAAGCCATGTCTTAAATAAAAAATTTTAGAAGTCTGTAATGACAGACATAATTTTTTTTGCCCCGAGATTAGGCACAAGTTTAGTGGCTCTGTTGGATTCATCTTTAGGCTTTCTGCTGCTAATGGATAGTCATTATGCAGGTCATGGAGTTCGCGAGGGGTATTCTAAGTCAACTTCTAGAATGAAACCACGCTGTTGATCTGACGTCAAACTGCTCAACCACTTTAATGCCTTTTGAATATTTTTCGGATTGTCTTCTGTGTACATTTTAAAGTTACGTAACGGAAGTGATTGCGCCATAGCCCATCCATACAGATTGTTTGCATCTAAATACATGAGATAGTTAGACCTTTTACTTGGATCATAGTCGTCCAGGTATTTGTTGTTTGCTTTACAGTAATGATGCGACGCCATATTAATTCCTCCACGCAATCCGTTTTTCAATCATCTGAATCATTGGCAGGTCCGACAATAAATCAATCTGTACTCCAGTAAACTTTAAGAAAGCATCCCAACTCATCCCGGCGCAGAAATGTAATGCGCAGGATCCAGGCTATAATGTTTCATGCAGGTCTTTCTATAATTTTCAAAGACGTCCGCCAACAAACAAACGTCAGCCATCAAGTATAAATCATGATAGTCTCCCATCGTTTTACACTCTAACTTCTGCCACGCATCTTGAGCATGCTGGTAATCAGAATCACTGATGCCCTTTCCTCTAAGACTAGAAAAGAACGCGCCTTTAGGTGGAAGCGTATCTTCGTCAAACCTTTGCCAACTGTTCATGTACTCATAAGTGTAAACGCCCTTTCTAACAAGAGTTGGGTCAAAATATTCTTCTGTTATTAGGCAGACTTTAAGAACATAGCCAGCGACTCTAATGAACCCATCATGTGTTGCATAGAGTCATAAAAAGACATGTTATTTAAAGTGAAACACATGTACTTTTCCGATGACTGTGCAATGCATGTTATCCTGGGGTCCTTGTCATCCCTGTCGTCCCTGTCGCTGGTTACTGCTTGCATTATAAGGTGAGAGTCGTAACCTCGCAAGTTATGAAAGAAGATGGATAATTTCCATGTCTTTGGGTCAACCTTTAGTTGAAGATTGCAGTTGTTGTGTGCTGCACCTCTGAACTTCCCACTAATGTGATCATGGTCCCTACTGACGGATTGGCTTTCTTTGCTGTCGCGGCTTCACTGTTAGACATTAGTTCTAAACCACAAATCCAACAATGTGTGCTGATTTATACTGTTGTTGGTCTTCAGGCGTCATCATGATTTCAGATAAATTCAGATTATTAGAACAAACATTACGCACTTGCTGCATGCGTTTTAAGAAATATTTTGCAGCATCAGGTCCTCTATACAATTCTGGCGTTGAATGAGCGCCATCCGACCTGACAATGATGAAAGCAAATGAACAAATCTGATGATTACTCACTAAGGCTGTTTTTGGAAGTTTCTGGGGGGTTGGTCCTTCATAAGGAACAATGAGTGATTCGAAGTCTGCGTAAACAACATATGGGCTCGTTTGCATCCGTTTCCAGTTCTTAAAACTAACTTTACTGCCTTCTGGGGCGTAATTAGTTCTGTATTACAGTCAACTGGGCCGATACAATGTTTCTTATGTTCAAGCGGAGCCGGCGCGTGTGAGCTCTCCCTCCGGAGGGCACCACCACGTCCGTCCAACGACAGCCCCCATGGACTCGCCAATACCGGTGACCCCGACGGAACCAAACCAAGGCCACAGACGTGGAGAGGACATCGAAACTGAGGTCACCATGAGAGCAGGGCATGAAGGGCCACAGAATTTGAGACATATTTTTAAATGCTGATCGATGAGAATGAGGATGATTAAGATGATGCTACGGATGAATCTCCTCTTTTAATATTAAAAGTTCCGGTCCTCCGATACCAACGTACACTCTCAGAAAATAACCAATCTTTACCAAACTTGAAAACAATTTTTCTGTACACCAGCGACCACTACCAAGCACAACATCTGTCTTAGCACATCAATACCGCTGTAACAAATCCACCTATCTGCATCAATGTAGAACAGAAACGTACATTATTTCATTCCCACATGTACGGTTTTCCTCGACTTAAAGTTCAAGTTATATCTCTTTCCTTCTCTTCAAACTTCCGCGCATTTAAATTTCCTCCTTCTCTTCTTAGTCGAACTCACATAGAAAGAAACTTTGCGAATAAAAACCAAATAAAAAGAAATCCTCCAGTTCAGGGGACCTTAAATACAAAAGTTGATGAAACCATGATATCTGCAAACAACTATACAGCCCATCAGAATTTCCGCTACTTTACACGCTCACCTTGGACAAAAACAGGAACGACACACAGTGGACGACACCCTCATCGCCGGGACACTGCCAGACAGCCAACGCCTAGTACATGCAGAACCCGCCGCTGAACACCGAAACACTGACAGTCTAAACTCGGACGACACACACTGGACGACACCCTCAGTCGCCGGGACACTGCCAGACAGCCAACGCCCTAGTACATGCAGAACCCCCCACTGAACACCGAAACACCGACAGCCAAAACTCTGGTAGCCAAACCTTCAGAAGTCGGTCGAGGCATACCGAGAACCCCTGCCCCAACGGCAGAAACAAACTTGAGCACAAGGCCAACCCAACCTTCGCGGAAAAACGCCTCAATTCGTACTGACTTGCAGACACACGACGACACTCCGAATTCACCTCGAAACTCACAAGACAGCACTCACATGTACGGAATTCCCCGATCACATCGAAGAACTCCCAGTTTCACGAGTGTTCGTTTACACACGTAAAACCCACTATTCCGGCGAGTCTAATGTTGTCCTCCTCCCCACTCCAAGAGTTGACGGGTAAGCATACTCCCGGCAGGAATCACGCACTTCATGGCCACTGCCAACCTGGCAATGGACGGGCCACACTCCACAATTGTCACTCAGGCGACCTGTATCAGTGGGTGCGTGACACACACACACACACACACACACACACACACAAAACACACACACACACACACACACACACACACACACAGACACACACACACACACACACACACGCACACACACACACACACACGCCGCGCGCGCGCGCGCGCGCGCACACACACGCACGCACGCACGCACGCACACGCACACACACACACACACACACACACACACACACACACACACACACACACACACACACACACACACACACGTCTAATATCACTTTTAGTGAACAGACAAACTGTTTAACAACAAACAACACACAACACACTTGCTTGCAAAATCAATGTTC
>CM031623.1:59824950-59839781 GCA_018398815.1 Conus ventricosus | reverse complement strand
GGCTGTCCTTTTCTGCCAAACGATTAAAAAAACCAAAAACAAACAAACAAACAAACAAACAAAAACAAAAACAAAACCCTGTTCGGGTGTGTGCGTATGATCGCTTAACATTATTTGGAAACACTGTTTGAAACTTACACTTCTACGCTATGCATTAGTTGAAAGAGACTGTTCAAAGTCTATTGAGGTTACGGTCAGAAACAACACAGTCGTGTACTCGTTTGGGCCCTCACTGCACTACAGCACAGTAATGAACAAAGCCGAGACGAGCGGAGACATAAAATCAACGTAAAGCTCGCAAATGCACAGCAAAACATAAATTGTGATTCCAAAAAAAGGGTTCCCATCCAGTTTTAAAATATAAGGAAGTCGAGTCATGCACAGCAACACGTTTAAAACAGCGAAACATGTAAAAGGTATTGCTGAACATAATGCCAGTTAGGGGGAACCACTTCCTTTAACAAGTCGTTGTCTTATGTCAGTGTGTACAACATGTTCTTCTACTTACTATCCTCAAATGAATTGACATCTGACCGGATCCAGATATATCAGGAAAGAACAACCAGGCACTTGGCTGCTGGCAGAAAAGATCCCCTGATCACCCCCCAACAAGACCCTTCCCGATCAGTAATTTGCTACTCCACTTACTCATCAATACAAGGGCTACCCTTCGTATTCCAGAGCAACTTCATTATTTAAAAAAAAAAGAGGGAAGGCAGAATGCCAGATAAAAAGTTTTTCACACAGCAGAATGAATCCATGCTAGCCACTGAATTAGCCCCTGTCGTCTCGGGGAAAAATATGAGATTGCGTTCATCGTCAATCGTGGCGTATGCTCTGCGCACAACTCAATTCGTTTGTGACAAATCTCACTGCGGCTTTGCAGGCAAGTGCCATGCCTAGCGGGTCTAATGATTACACAGTCTTCTGGTGGCTGCACTTTCTCTTCCCATACTGTTGGTTACAATCCTTGTAACCTCCTCTGCATACGAACCCCGAAAGGTCCCGTCTCCATTCTACAGTCTGCTGTCAAGGGCTTACACCCCTTTGGTTTAATAGCACAGAGCACAACCTACCACTTTAACTCATCCTTCTGCTGACATGCATTGCTCTCCACATCTGGACCTTGAAAAATGGTTGCACAGTTGGGCAGCGCCACCCCCCTTCTGCAAATGAAATAAAGAATCTCTCTCTCTCTTCTCCTCTCCTCTCTCTCTCTCATCTCTCTCTCTCTCTCTCTCTCCTCTCTCTCTATATATATATATATATATATATATATATATATAAATTATAAATATATATATAATATATATATATATATACAATTATAAACAAAGCTTGCTCTTATTCTTAGATTTAAAAAAGGGGGGGATAAGCATTCACATCTCACGGTAGATAATTCTGCCTAACTACAGTATGTGCTCGAGTGGTGAATGGGGAATAATAAATACTTCTCAAAAAGACCTTCAGCAAGCTTATAGCTCCAAGGGGGAGACAATTTCCAATGGGAGGAAACTCACTAACAAAAAACTTCTGGTCAGATACCGTAATTTCGAAAACCCGATTGTTTCTCCTCAGTGACTGCAAAAGTATAACTGACCCCTCTGCCTTTTCGTTTTAGAAGAATGCTATCCCCGAAAAAGGGTGGTGTCAATGCCGTAGTATGTTTGTTGAGTTTTGGAGATTAAAAGCTTGCTGAAGGGTCATTTGAGAAGCATTCACTATTCCCCATTCACCCACTCAAGCACACACTGCTAGTTAGGCAGAATTATCTACCTCTGCAGATATAATGCTTTTCTCCCCCTATTTCTTCAATCTAAGTTATAAGAGCAACTTTGTTTATAAAAGATTATTCTTTCATTTATTTCAACACCAAGCTGCTCGTAAGTTGCTGGAATGGTGCTCGGAAATTATTCTTTGGAAGTTATTAGTTTATTGTAATTTAGTCCCTTGCAGATTCATTCCAAGAACTGGCCCTCAGCACTTGTGTCTTAAGAGGTTATCTTTTTATGTTTTACTTTTCATTAAAAGATGTAGCTTTTTTTGGGCTCTTTCATGATTTTCTTTTGCTTCTTAGGTGGCACCTTGGTTGTTTTTTTGAAAACTCAACAAACATACTACGGTATTGCACACCAGCCTTTTTCTGGGATAGCATTCTTCTTAAAACCGAAAAGGCAGATGAGTAAAATTACCACTTTCCGCGGTCACTGAGGAGAAACAATCAGGTTTCGAAATACCGGTATCTGACCAGGAGTTTTATGTTAATGAGTTTCCTCCCATTGGAGATTGTCTCGCCCTTGGAGACTATAAGCTTGCTGAAGGCTCATTTGAGAAGCATTTATATTCCCCATTCACCCACTCAAGCACATATTGCTAGTTAGGCAGAATTATCTGCCGCTGCAGATATGAATGCTTATCTCCCCCTATTTCTTCAATCTAAGACATAAGAGCAAGCTTTCTTTGTAATTGAATATTTCTTGCAGTCATTGCAACACCAAGCTGCTCTGTAAGTTGCTGGAATGGTGCTGGGTACTTATCCTTAGAATTAATTAGTTTATATATATATATATATATATATAATATATATATATATATATATAATATATATATATATATATATGAACAATACAAAAGTGTTCTTTAAAAATCTGAAGGTGCTCAACCCCTTGGGGAGCAACACCTGTTAAGAATATTTTTTTTTAAATGAAGTATTAAAATCAACAAGCTTGTTTCGAACCTCTCGCTCTCCTCAGGATATTCTTTTTGGGGCACGCTATCTGTCTTTTATAGCGTGCGGGACCTGATTCCATTTCTGCACGTGCGAGTCGCTTCACGTGTGGTCTGTGGTTCTTGTTGGGGTGTGTTCAGGGGGCGTGTGCTAACAAAGATTTCCATTTGTGCCTGCAATTGTTTACTATTTCTACTTTTGTAAATTTAAGGTTGCTAGGTGTGGTTTACATAATATTAACCATTTTTCTGTGGGGCATAGATTGCATCTTTTGAAATATTGTTGTATGATGTTGCTCCTTTTTTGATTTTCCATGATATGTTGTAGTCTATTTTTTATCTTTGAGTCTCCAAATGTATTTACTTAGCTCTGTTTGATTTTTGTATTTTTCATTTTTGAATGACTGTGGTTTGCGTATCTGGTTTTGAAAGTGTTTTTGTGATCCCTATATAAGTTTCTTTTTCCATTTTCTGAAGTTACCGTAGCTTGGTATACAATGTTGCTGTGAAGGCATTTGTTGCTTAGGGGCACTGTTCTTTTTTAGTGCAGTTGCAAGATGTCCTTTCAGCACCATTCTCTTTTATGTTGCTTTTCATTTTGTTAGATGAATCAATTATGTTTTTAAGGTTAGGCATACATGAGTATGATAGTTTGATGGTGTTTTTGTTGAATATTTTGGACAGTTTGTGTTCTTTTGGAAATGATGTTGCCAAGATTTTAAAGAATTCTTTCCCTACATTTGTTTTACTTGTCCATCGTATGGTGGGTTGTACCATATGATCTTTCTTTTCCTATTTTTCTTATTTCTGTTCGTGTTATTGTCTGGACTGTATTGTAGTTTGAAATTTGTAACCACTTTTTGTGATGCTTCTTGATATTCTGTTGCTGCATCATTGAATGCGTTTTTATTGCATGACAGGTTGGATAGTCTCTTGTTTATACCATTGGGTATTGTTTTTAGTATGGATGGTGGGTAGTTGCTTTTGATATTTACGTAGTTTGGGTATGTCATTGGGTTTTTTGTAAGGTTTGTACACGTGGTCATTGAGGTCTAGTGTTATGTCTAGGTTAATTCACTACTTTTTGTGTTTGCTTCTATTGTGATTTTTAAGTTAGCAGAAATGAAACTTGGAATAAAAAAAAAAACGAGCAAAAACTCCACATTTGATGTAACCATGGGATCGTATGATGGCGCCGACACATGTGAACTAGTCGGACTATTCATCTATCCAACATCCAAAAACAACTTGGAAAACAGGTCGGTTTATACAGAGATGACGGCCTCGCTGCATTAAACAATAATCCAAAAACCATTGAAAACAAGATAAAAGAATTATGTAAAATCTTTAAAACCACAACTAAAAATCACAATAGAAGCAAACAAAAAAGTTGTGAATTACCTAGACATAACACTAGACCTCAATGACCACGTGTACAAACCATACAAAAAACCCAATGACATACCAAATCTACGTAAATATCAAAAGCAACTACCCACCATCCATACTAAAAGCAATACCCAATGATATAAACAAGAGACTATCCAACCTGTCATGCAATAAAAACGCATTCAATGATGCAGCAACAGAATATCAAGAAGCATTACAAAAAAGTGGTTACAATTACAAACTACAATACAGTCCAGACAATAACACGAACAGAAATAAGAAAAATAGGAAAAGAAAGATCATATGGTACAACCCACCATACGATGGACAAGTAAAAACAAATGTAGGAAAAGAATTCTTTAAAATCTTGGCAACATCATTTCCAAAAGAACACAAACTGTCCAAAATATTCAACAAAAACACCATCAAACTATCATACTCATGTAATGCCTAACCTTAAAAACATAATTGATTCTTCTAACAAAAAGAAAAGCAACATAAAAGAGAAGGGTGCTGAAAGGACATCTTGCAACTGCACTAAAAAACAGTGCCCCCTAAGAAACAAATGCCTTCATAGCAACATTGTAAAACCAAGCTACAGTAACTTCAGAAAATGAAAAAGAAACATATATAGGGATCACAGAAAACACTTTCAAAACCAGATACGCAAACCACAAACAGTCATTCAAAAATGAAAAATACAAAAATCAAACAGAGCTGAGTAAATACATTGGAGACTCAAAGATAAAAACATAGACTACAACATATCATGGAAAATCATAAAAAGAGCAACATCATACAACAAATATCAAAAAGATGCAATCTATGCTCCACAGAAAAATGGTTAATATTATGTAAACCACACCTAGCAACCTTGAATACAAAAGTAGAAATAGTAAACAATTGCAGGCACAAATGGAAATCTTTGTTAGCACACGCCACCTGAACACACCCCAACAAGAACCACAGACCACACGTGAAGCGACTCGCACGTGCAGAAATGGAATCAGGTCCCGCTGCTATAAAAGACAGATAGCGTGCCCCAAAAGAGTATCCTGAGGAGAGCGAGAGGTTCGAAACAAGCTTGTTGATTTTAATACTTCATTTTTTAAAAAAATATTCTTAATAAAATATTTATATATGTTATCATTTGTGTACGCTTGAAGGTAAAACAATGAAAAATCTCTAATAACGTCTATCCAACAAAGATCATCTTGAGTTAAATGGGTCTGGCAAGTAAAAATGGATACCACATATATCACGCAAACACTTCTTTTTTACTTGTCCGAAAGTCAGAGCAGTTCGAAACATGATCGAGATACACCGCAGGACTGTCCTAATAACACATAAGATTGCGATTCGTATACTTGCTACATTCTTTTTCCAGCTTAAAAAAAAAAAAGAAGAAAATCTCATGAACCACTTGAACATCGTAGCAAATTGTTTATTCGTAACAAAATAGTGAACAAATCCGTCTGACTGCCATCTTTGAAAGGGATCATGTCTCGGGCGCAAAAACGTTTAAAAGCGTAAGTACAATGACATCAGTAGAACGTGAGAGTCTAATTAACGAGAGAGAGAGAGAGAGAGAGAGAGAGAGAGAGAGAGAGAGAGAGAGAGAGAGAGAGAGAGAGAGAGAGTGGGGTGGGGTGGGGGAGAAGTATGGCTGTATCTTGAATAAAACTGAGGTGTGCATGGTAATGCAAACCCAAACAAAGAAACAATGCTAATAAGAATTGTTGAAAAATGGAGTCTGGTAAAAATGTAATTATATGAAGGGGGTTGGGAGGAGGAATCATGGGAGAGGGAGGGAGGGAATCAGAAAAATGATTTAAAAAAACCGCAAAACGTGAGCTGTAAACCTTTCACTGGCAGCGTATGGGAGACCATCGCGCTTTTTTGAAAAGCAGATCCACTCGTACGGCCTACAGTCGACTTTTCTTGCTTGACTGGGACTCTTTAGTGGAACCCATCTGTCACACTGTCACTTTTGCACACACGCATTCATGACAGCATTTACTCCATACGCACATGCAATCTTTCCAATCAACCAAAAGGCGCACTACCGAATGTTTTTTCTTCTCCCCCTCTCCTTCGGGGGAAAAAAACTTTACTAAATCACATCAGAACAATTAATGAATAGATTCTATACAGTCATGTACTCTCTTTTCACACTGAGAGAGATAACTCAATACATTCAAGATTCTATAAAGTCATGGCCTTCACATCACATTAGCCCAAGATCCAGACCAGGAGAATACATAAATTCCTGCAATCATTGATGCCATGCCTGCACCAGATATAAGACTCGCCCCATACTGTCATGATTCCCTGTCTCTCTCAGAAATCGTGTCGCCCCCTTGAATTCTCCCGTCACTGGAGATATGATGAGTTCCAACTCCTCTCCCTGGAGTCTTTAATTGCTGGGGCTGAACTACCGGTGTGTTCCCCACACCATGGCCATCTTTAACCACCTCACGGGTGAAGAGTGAAAGGTGAAGGGCTGAAACACAAATAAGGTTCGTGTAAGTAACCTGCTTCGCAAGTCAGCATATTCTTTCTTTCTCTTTTCTTTAGGTTTTCCCCTGGAGCTTTCCCCAACTATCTATGGCTCACCTGGTAATGACTGGTCAGCAGTGAGGACCAGCGTCCTGACAGGTTCGAGTCTCTAGGCCATCTGCTGGGCTAAAACTGATTCTTTCCTCCCTCCTCCTAGTGAGTGCATACTCAGTGTTCAAAACACATGACCAGCACCTTACCAGCCCTTATTAAACTATCTCTCAGTGGTCACTTTCACCCAATGACCACCCTTGTTTGTGTTAATGAGTTAACTCACAATTATTTGGGGACGCCCGCTACCCTAGTCAAGCCACATAAATATTCTTCCTGTTTAGTTGTGGCATGGGGAAATGATTCATATCACTAAACTACATGTGATGGAGCGTCACATGCCTTGATGTGAGGCTACGTCACATGACATCATCTGATCGTGTAGCTCCACTGTTGGTATGAAAGGGAGATATGTCTGCCTGTATGACTGTGATATTTTCAGAACCAAGAGGCACTATTACAGTCTGTAAGCAGCGCGTCTGACACCATCACAATTAGACCTCTACTGTAGCTAGCAGACGATCACAATGTACAGCAACCCTGCCCCCCCCCCCCCCCCCCCCCCCCCCCCCCCCCAAAAGGAAGTTATGAATACACAATTTTATTTGAGAACACTGCAACCACTGAGGATCATTTTCGCTTAACCTGTTCACAAAAGGAGGTCTGAGCCTTCCAGTATGAAAATATAACAGAAATGACTTGATTGGCTCATCAGTGTTTGCAAAGTAGCACTAAATGTTTATCACACAATCTATATAACACTAAACATATCTCACAATAAAGATTCCAGTCATGACATTTGACTTCTCTAAATTATAAGGAGAAAAGGGACACCGAATTCTATAAACCAGCATTCAGGTATGTCAGGTTCGCTAAGACCTGAACTAATTGCTATAGAATGACAGACAGAGTTTACAGCCTATCTAGTCGCTTCCAAACAGATCTAAGACTGCTGAACACAAATTAAACACTCACACAACATTTATTGACCGCGACTGTGACATGAACATTTTCCCGACCATAACAAACTACAACCTTCCAACTCTAATCAATCCCTTTCACACCAATAACACATACCACCCCCAAACCCCTCGCTCATTTACACTCAATCACACTGCATCCACACCTGACACCAGCTCCCTCTCCTGCAGCCGGCAGTACCTAGAAACAGTACCTAGGTCATAAGCACATGACGCATATCATCAACGCAACGTATACAGCACAGTGCCAAAATCAACCCCTGAAAGGAACTTCAATGGACTCCAGCACCTGGAGACACCACATGGGTCATAGGGCACATGACACATAACATCAATACAATGTATACCCCACAGTGCCAACGACCACGCTGACCAAACTACTAATTATTGTTCATGAAAAACATTTTACACAGCACACAGGTTTCCACACGACTCACCACCGTTCACGATTCCCAACACTATCTCATGTGTGTCACGCTCGTGCTGTTGTTCACTATTGTTCAGTGAGCCCAAAGCACTTGCACACGCACGTCTATCCGATCACATCCACCAGACACTGGACTCTCACCATCAGCTGCGCGATGCTCCCTGCCACACCAGACCACCGTCCACACTAGACCACTGGCCACACAAGACTACTGGCCACACCAGTTCACTGGCCACACCAGACCACTGGCCACACCACACAGCGTCCAGGACGCCCTCCACCACAACACCAGTGCCTCCCCGCAGCTCTCTCGGACGAAGTCCCCAAGGGTCAAGCCACGTGCTCAGTCCCAGTCCTGCCCGGTCGCCACAAGGTGCAGGCGAGTAGTTGCCTACCAGCCGCCCACTGTGGCCAGCATACGCTCCCTCCTTACGCCCAAGCTGCAGCGACGCAAGGCGGAGGACAGGGACAGGGGGGCTGATGGGTCAATTGGACACTCGGTCTGGGGGGGGGGGGGGGCCGAGGACAAACCAGGGTAAACCTTGTTAGGGTCAAGGGCATCAGAATGGGAGCGGGGACAGGGTCGGAGAGGACGCAGGACGAGTCACCACCTGACGGATGACCCTGGGGATCTGTCTGACCCCGAGATGACACGTGACCTTGGGACGACAGGTGACACAGCGGGTTCCTCGATGGAGTCGACAGGAGTCTCCGCGGAGATTTGCAGCAGCCCAACATAGGATCCCGTCGTACAACAGGGGGGTCACTCAAACAGCAACAAGCCAGAAGTAACGCCACGCGCCGACAACAGCAACACTTTGCAGCGCACAGGACGAAGACACCCGCAACAAGGTTCTGTCAGCCGCTCACGCAGCTGAGGCCCAGTGAGGTTTACGTAACAGCTACCCACGACTCACTTCCATTCTGACACTAAACAGTACAGCTACTGGTATTGCAGGCTCCTCTTCCCGCCTACCACAGCAGAACGTGGACACACGGACTACTTAGACTAGCTAGGCAATACGCCACAAGACACTAGTCTAATCTTCTCGGTGAACAAATCACCCGTAAGAAAACTATCTGGCTCGGAACCACACCTCCTGCGGTCTTGCCAGCCAACTAAAAAAAAAACCCCAAGGATGACGCTGATTCGTACTCAGACGTGCTCTAATCCCGCCACCTGTTGAGAAAACCTGAGTGACCCCCCCCCCTTGTCAACGGAACCCACACACGCACACCCACACACCAGACACAAACACCCCACACGCGCATCCCTCACTCACAGTCACACAGACCCTGCACAAGACCACACCACCCTGTGGCATGCACAAACACGGCCAGTGTCAGAAAACCGGCTGACCCGCTTCTCCTGGTCTAAAAATAGGCTAAAGGCATTGAGTAGGCCCAAACACCAACTGGTTTATCCCTACCGGTTTAAAACAACAAACTTCTAGTGAGCCAACTTGAGCGCGCTGTACAAACCCCAAAACTGTCGCCAACACAGACTGACTGCTGATGACAGAGCGCGAACCGATTGCGCGTAGCTCGTGACAGTGTGACCATGGTAACGACGACAGGACGGGAAGGCCCAGATCTGACAAGGTAACTTTTAACAATGATTGTCATTGATATATTCACATATGAGGCAGCAATGACGCACAACCATCCAAGTATTAGTTCATCGCTAGATAGCTTGTGAGAGAAAAACAGCTTTGTTCATGTATAGTCCGTCCATTTCAAAGGAAACGATTGTGTCAAAACAGCTGTGTGCTAAGTATCCAGATCCCGCTGTTCGGACAACAGACCAAATTGTTACCCTCAGAGAAGACTGAATATATTAAAAAGGAACGTTAATCAGCTTCCCCTGACAATGTTTAAAATACTATAGGTGGAGCATGCTTCTCACTGACAAACAAACAAACAAACAAACAAACAAACAAACACAAATTCAAAGTTTACAGACTCTTAGGGTCCTATCAATTATTAAAACAAAGCATGCTAATCGAATCACATTTTCACTCGCTTATTGTCAAACAAAGCATGTTGATAGGCCCGTGCATTCATTCACTTATCTTAATACAAATCATGGTAACTCACCCATGCATCCATTTACTTATTTTATACAATGCTAGCTTACTGGCCCAACATTGATTCACATATCTCACTACAAAACTTATTAACCGACGGTCACGTTCATTAACTTGTCTGGAAACATGCTAATCGTCCCATATATTCGTTTCTTTATCTTCATGCATGTCATGCTCTTCGACCCACACATTTATTCACTTACCATAATGCAGCACATTCTTCTCGAGCTACTAATCTATCCATTTAGCTTAGTACAATGCATGTTAATTATCCCATGCATTTGTCTACTTATCCTAATACAAAGCATGCTTGTCAACGCACACACGTTCATTGATTAATATCAACAAAATGCGCCCCACAGTCTTCTAACTAATGTTTTGTTTGCTTGCCGCTCGAAGACAGACAACGACAGAATCTGAATGTAAACTTTCAAATGTGTGGGTGAAAATGGTAGCCTATACCATACAACCTTTTGTGCTGCCATGTTCATCCACATCTTTAAACGTAGGGGCACCCGAAGGCTGCATGGCATGTGTGTGTGAGTGTGTGTGTGTGTGTGTGTGTGTGTGTGTGTGTGTGTGTGTGTGTGTGTGTGTGTGTGTGTGTGTGTGTGTGTGTGTGTGTGTGCTATGTGCATGACTGACACAGCACCTCTTCTCGCCAAACATTTATCACATTTGTTGTGAGAAACTTTCGAAACTTTAAACGTCACAAACGCAATGTGAACACCAACAGGCCACCAGCAGAACCCCAAAAAGAACAAGCAAGGCCCGTTCAAAAAGCAGGTCACCCAGCGGTTATTGCACAGGTGGAAACGCCGCAGTGTGGTTCAGCTGGACAGACGTGTTCTCCTCAGCTGAGCTCGTACAAGTAGGACAGGTGCAGGGGGCTGTCAGGACTGCTAGATACTCAACTTACGTGAATCAATAGGAGAGCAGCAAGACCATGCAGGGCTGGTAGGCTCTTTCAGCTTAACTGCACATGTAAAAGACATGTGGGAGCCGACAGGACTGATGGACCCTTTCAGCTTAACTGTACATGTAGAACCATGGTGGCCAACAGAACTGATAGGCCCTCTCAGCTGAACGGAACAAAAATAGAGCGAGCAGGACCACAGAGTACTGCTTGACTTTTTCAGCTGACCTGAACAAGTTGGAGAGCCGCAGCCCCCCTGGTATGCCCTTTAAACTGAACTGAACAAGCTAGAGAATCACGTGACCCAATCGGACTGTTAGGCTGTTCCAGCTGAACTAAACTAACGGCAGAGTCATAGGGCCAGAAACGACTGGTAAATCCATTTAACTCAACTAAACAGGTTGGAGAGTCACGGAACCAGAAAAGACTGGTAGACCCATTCAACTGAACTAAACAGGTTGGAGAGACAAGGGACCAGATTGATAGGACCGCTAAGCTTAACTGACAAGGAAACACTACAGCAGTAAGGCAACACTGACCTGGCAGTCCCCCTCAGCTGAGTAAGGACAGGAAGGACAACAGCGGAGAGACAATGGCAGAAGTAAACCGTGTAAAGTAGTGCAGCAGGTACCCTCTGTCCACTGCTAACCTGGTGGTTTTCCAACTTAGTTTTTGTTCTCGCGTCCAGTGATCACATCATTCGTTCAACAACCGCACACTATGGATTTCTTTAAAATCACACACACACACACACACACACACACACACACACACACACACACACACACACACACACACACACACACACACACAGTAAGGCTAATTTCGATATTAATTATACAGATTTAAGGAAAAGTGATGGGACCATACTGCCAACATATGTCAAGGCACATATAAACGAAAATTATATAAACCATCTTAAAATATATACAGACGGTTCTCTACTTGAAAATCAATTATCAGGTGCTGCATTCATTATTCCATCATTAAAAATAGAGAAATCGTATCACATTGGGAAAAATTTCTCTGTATTCACAGCAGAGCTGATCGCCATTGTTATGGCACTGAACTATCTTCTTAGTTTCCCATATTCGATATTTCAAATATTATTTTGTGTCGATTCAAAATCTGTCTTACAAGCTTTAAGATATTCTCATACAAGAGTGAGAGGAGAAATGATATCTGAGATATACCATTTAATTCATTTTTTGTCTTTACGTGGTTCTTCTATTGACTTTTGTTGGATTCCATCACATTGTGGTTTAGCAGCAAATGAAAGGGTTGATCGGTTAGCCAAAAATGGTGCAGCTAAGGAAAAGAGCTTTACAAAAATAAATATTCCTTTATCCTTGCATGAAAATTATAGCCTTTTAGGTAAAGCATCATGGGATTCGGTGATAGGAAGACAAAAAGAGTGTCCAAACATAATAAAGGACAACAAGGGAAAATTCTTTAAGAAGCTTGTAAAATATAAAACGGGACATAATCTCCACCAGGAACGACTTTTGAAGAGTCTGATCTTTAGACTCAGACTTGATGCATACAAAACAAAATATTGTAAAAATGTCACTTGTATTTGTGGACAAAATATTACACTATTCCATGTCATCTTCCTTTGCAGAAATACTAAAAAATATTTACCCACTTGGTTATTAAGTTTGAACCCATCAATCGCGAATTTTTTGGGATGTTTTTGGGAACGAAGCGAAGGCTATAGAAGTTGTTAGGGCAATTGTTAAGAGTCCAATTGGACATTTACTTTGATTCTCGAGTTATTTGTTTTTATTATTGCAATGGTTAAAAATGTTTTGTTTCTTTAAAAATGTTCAGATATGAATCAAGGCTAAAGCAGTTTACCGTTATGCCGGCAGATTAGAATGGGGTTAAAGTGATGGTCACTTTTTGGGTTATCTCATTAATTGAATAGACTATGCATGCAAAGATTAGTATACCACACTCCCCTCCACACTCCATACACTTTTAATGACATTTTTAAAACAATACACACATTTTTTTGCCCCCCCCCTCCCTTTTACGCACGCACACACACACACACACACACAAAACACACCCCAAACACACACCCCACACACACATCACACACACACCACACACACACACACAACACACACCACACACACACACACACACGCACACGCACACACTCCACACACACAAAACACCCCACAACACACACACACACACACACACACACACACCCCACCGGCCCCTTTTTACATGTGTTTTTCTGTTTTGTCTTTATTTGTTTGTATGCCTGTTCGTTTGTCTCTTGTTTTTGTCTAAGATCACTGTAAAGTGGATAGACATTAAATTAAAGAACGAACGAACACACACACATACCACACAATTCAAGCACTTGAGTAAGATGAACACTCAATTCCCAGTTCAGATTTTTCTTTTTTCGAGTGTCACAGCCCTATTAGATGCCTTTAAAAGGCAAGTCTCGTTTTCCTTTTTTCATACGTGGGATAAGACATTCTTGTGTACCCCTTACGAAGCGCTCACTCGTCAAGTTCAAGAGGACATCCTTTTACTCACCATTGTCAAAACGTTTTGCAAGTTTAGCGGATTGTTATCAAAAACATCATCTGCACTGACGGTAGAGGATCCACAATTTCATTAGCATAGACAGATGTCCCGTCAAGTTTTGTACCCCAATACTCTACCCTGTATCAGTTATGTGCTCTTTTCGCACACTACGAGGGCTTTCAATGAGTTCCAAACTACGGCAAAGCTGACGGACCTGCTCATGTTCTCAAACAACGTGTCGAAGATATTCGCCCACGTCGACTGGGATACTGTGGAGGTTACACCCTGGATAGAACTCAGCGATCTTCAGAGATATAGAACTCCTTTCCACGCAACTGGTTTTCAAAGACAGGAAACAGAAACCAGTCCGAGAAAGCCATACCTGGCTGTAAGGTAGATGAGTGATCGACTTCACGCTGTATCGGGCCAGAGTCAAGAGCTGCTGCTGCCATGTAAGCACCGGCACAGACGGTGTTTGATTTTTTTTCTTTTCAAAATTTGGTTAAGCAATGCTTTTATCTTCATTTTCTCAAGAGGTGTGGTGTCCCCCATGGGAGGATTTGGGGAAGAAACTCACCACTCTTTGTCTGGCAGCAGGCGAGTCCTCACCTGGGGATACCACACAGCTAATTATTGCATGGTTTCCAGACGGCGTTGAAAAGAATACACTTCGTTCAGGAGTCAGGATTTCTTAGACGCAATTTGAACGTTCTCTACAAATTTTCTTAGCGCATTAATATACTATTCTTTTCTAATTTAACACTAGCACTTCAGTTTAGTGGTGAAGGTTCCAACAGGCTCACGTGTCTTGCCACCAGGCTGACTGTGCAAACCTGTGATCACCCTTTCCAGTGACGTGGCCAGCTTCTCCTGCTTCTCCTGGCAGGTTACTATGGGACTGCCCTAGATCACTGGCATTGCCATAGTTATTCGGCTGTTAGCTTATCGTCCAAAGAGTCGTCTTTTTAGCTGAAGTTCATTGTACCTTGGTACTTTTTCTTCATTTGATCTTCAGCCACGCATCAAGTTTGACTGGAGAGTTAAAAGACCCAGAGATAGAAGAGGGATTCCCGGCACAGCTCGGGGGGGGGGGGGGGGGGGGGGGGGGGGGGGGGGGGGGGGAGTCTGGGGGGGTGGTGCGAAAG
>CM031623.1:59809268-59823950 GCA_018398815.1 Conus ventricosus | reverse complement strand
TTGGTATTTGTACGGTTTTTGTCGTGAGGAAGGCATATTGCCGAAAGTCTTGTCCTTTTTTGGGTGTCGTGCATTAAAAACTGGGGCTCTTCACACTTTGTTTTGTGTACTCTTCTGTTTTTTTCCCGGGAGAAGACTTTCGAGTTTGTCTTTGGATTTGGCGAAGCAGTCTCCTTAGAAGGCACAATTATTCAAGTGGTACGAGTTAATGAACTTCAGCTAATAAGACTGACTCATTGAGACGATAAGCATACCAGCTGAATAACTATGGCATTTCCAATTTTCTAGGATAGTGCCATATTAACATGTCAGAAGCAGGAGAAGCTGGCCACTTCATTGGGAAGGGTGACTACAGTTTTGCACAATCAGCCTGGGGGCAGTACACGTTGAGCTGTTTGAACATTCACAACTAAATTGAAGTGCGCATACTAAATTAGAAAAGAATAGTATATTCATGTGCTAAGAGAATTTGTAGAGAACGTTCAAATTGCATCGGAGAAATCCTGACCACTGATGAAGTGTATTCTTTTCAGCGCCGTCTGAAAACCATGCAATAATTAGCTGTGTGGGTATTCCCAGGTGAGGACTCACCTTCTGCCAGACAAAGAGTGGTGAGTTTCTTCCCAAAATCCTCCCATGTGGACACTACACCTCTTGAGAAAATAAATATATAAGCACTGCTTAACCAAATTCTGAAAAAAAGAAAATATCCAAACACCATCTGTGCCGGTGCTTACATGGCGGCAGCAGCTAATGACGTCCTGGCCCAATACAGCATGAAGTCGATCACTCATCCACCTTACGTGCCAGGTTTGGCTTTCTCTGACTGGTTTCTGTTTCCTGTCTTTGAAACAGCAATTGCGTGGAAAGAAGTTCTATACCTCTGACGATGGCTGAGTTTTATCCAGGGTGTAACCTCCACAGTATCCCAGTCAACTTGGGCGAATATCTTCGACATGTTTGAGAACATCAGCAGGTCCGTCAGCTTTGCCGTAGTTTGGAACTTATTGAAAAGCCCTCGTAGTGTGCGAAAAGAGCACGCACACTGATACAGGGTAGAGTATTGTGGTACAAAACTTGACTGAGACATTCGTCTATGCTATGAAATTGTGGATCCTCTACCGTCAGTGCAGATGATGTTTTTGATAACAATCTGCTAACTTGCAAAACGTTTTGACAATGGTGAGTAAAAGGATGTCCTCTTGGACTTGACGAGTGAGGGCTTGTAAGTGGTACACAAAGAATGTCTTATCCCACGTATGAAAAATGCAAAAAAACGAGACTTGCCTTTTAAAGGCATCTAATATGCTGTGAAACTCAGAACGAAAGAAAGAGCTGAACTGGGAATTGAGTGTTCGTCGCACTCAAGTGCTTGAATTGTGTGTGTGTGTGTGTGTGTGTGTGTGTGTGTGTGTGTGTGTGTGTGTGTGTGTGTGTGTGTGTGTGTGTGTGTGTGTGTGTGTGCGTGCGTGCGTGCATGCGTGCGTGCGTTGTGTGTGTGTGTGTGTGTATGTGTGTGTGTCATTTTAAAGAAATCCATAGCATGCAGTTGTTGAACGAATGATGTGATCACTGGACGAAAGAACAAAACCTAAGTTGGAAAACCACCAGCTTAGCAGCTTAGTAGTACCTGCTGCACCACTTTATACGGTTTACTTCTACCATTGTCTCCGCTGTTGTCCTTCCTGTCCTGACTCAGCTGAGGAGGGAGGGGGGGGGGGGCTGCCAGTTCAATGGTGCCTTACTGCTATAGTTTTTCCTTTTCAGTTAAGCTTAGCAGCCCTATCAGTCTGGCCCCTTGACTCTCCAACCTGTTTAGTTCAGTTGAATGGATTTACCAGTCTTTTCTGGTCCGTGACTCTTCAACCTGTTTAGTTGACTTAAATGGACTTACCAGTCTTTTCTAGCCCTATGACTCTGCCGTTTGGTCAGTTCAGCTGGAACAACCTAACAGTCATATTGGGTCACGTCTCAGGTGGTGACGGTAAAGGACCCACGACTCTGAGCCGTACAGGTGTGTGATCAGTACGACTGCACGAAACACGCTGATCTTGGTGCTTTGCTTCAAATGCCGGTTGTTCCACACTCGTTTGTAGAGTCTTCCAAATGCACTGTTTGCTTTAGCCAGTTGTTGTCAATTTCTTTATCAATCTTGGCATCTGAAGAGATGGTGCACCCCAGATAGCTGAACTGGTGGACTGTGTTCAGCTCTGTCTGGCCAACTGTGATGCGATGATAGTGAAATCTGTTGTGGTGAGGCTGAGCGGATTCTGCTTTTTAGGCCAATTAAGACTAGCTCTGAAAACATTAGCTTAACTGCTTCTGTGTGAGCCAATTTTTTAAAACCCCACCCAAAATTTAAAGGGGGAAAAAAAGGGTTTTTTTCGGGGGTTTTTGGGGGGTTTTCCCCTTTTGGTTTTTTGGGGCCCCAAGAAGTTTTTTTTTTTCGGTTTTAGGGACAATTTTCAAGGGGGTTTTTGAATTTAAAAATATCTTAGCTGATTTGAATAAAGCTTTCCAATTTTGGAAGGCCCAAAATTTAAAAAAAGGGGGTGGGACATTGGGGGGGGTTTTTTGAAAAACCTCAGCAGTTGGGTTTTTTGAAATTCCAACTAAATTAAGGTTTATAAATTAAAAAGGATTTTTATTTTTAAAAGAAATTTTTTTTAAAAAGGGAAAAACCTGCCCTTAAGGGGACTTTTTCGGGTCAAAAACCGAAAAAGCGGGGGTTTTTGGGGACCATTCTGAAAAAAGTGGTGGTTTTTTTTTTTTGGGGGTTTTGGGGGGGGGGGGTTTCCTTTGGGAAAAAAAAAAATTTTTGGGGTGTTTGGGGCGGGCCCAATGCGTCCTCCCCTGGGTGGTGTTTTTTTTTTTTTGGGTTTTTTGGGGTTTTTGTTTTGTTTTAAAAACCAATTGCGTAAAAGAAGTTATCCTGACGAGGGTTTTTTTATGGTTTAACCCCAAATTTCCCCAGTAACGGGGAAATCTAAATTTTAACCAAACCCCGTCTTTGCCTTTTTGGGAACTTTTAAAAAGGGGGGGGGTGCGAAAAGGCCCCACTATAGGGGTTTTTTTAAAAATTAGAGCTTGTTTTCTTAAAATTTTACCTTTTTCAGTGAATGAGTTTTGTTTGCTCTTCAAAAGTATTGAAATGGGATAAAAATGCCCTTTTTGGCTTGCGGGGGGGGCCCGTGGGCCCAAAAAGTCTTCCCCCCCACGTGAAAAAAAAAAACGAGTTCCTTTTTAAAAGGGCCAAAAGCGTGCCCCAAGAAAGGCTGAAGGGTTAGGTTCGTCCCTTTTTTTGGGTTTTTTTGGGGGGGTTTTGGGGGGTTTGGGGTTGTTTTTTTTTGGGGTTTGGTTTGGGGTCTGGTTCATCTTCTCTTTTTTGGTTTTTTTGGGGGTTTTAAAAAAATAAACAGCGTTGTTGCAAAATTTGATGGGGAAAAAAAAACCCAGGGAAATCCCCGGCTTAGTGTCCGGCCCCCCTTTTCGGCTTTCCGTTCCGGGTCCCCTGTTGCTCGCGGGGAAAAGGGGGGGGGGGGCCCCATTTTGGTGTTACGTAATTTTTTCCTTTTATTTTTTGACCCTTCTTGCCCCTTCTCTAAACCGGGTTTTTTAAAAAATTTTTTTTTGGGGTCCCCCCAATTTTTTTTGGGCCCCTTTTTTACCCCTTTAATTGCCTTTTTTTCGTTCAGTGGCCCTAAATTTTTGGGTAGTTAGGGGTGGTGGAAAGCCTTGGGTCAGGTGTGGTAAAGACAAAACCGGCCCGGGTTTGTTAAATCCGGTTGCCACCTTTTTGGGTGTTTCAAATGGTTTTTGTTACCATCTTTGAATTTTTTTATAAATTTTGGGCATGGGGGAAAATTCCCCCCCAAGGGGGAAAATGGGGGCTTTAGTTTTGGAACCCTTGTGGAAAATTTTTGGGGGTTTTTTGGGGGGGTTAAAGCAGCCTGTTTTTTGGCCATTCCACCCAAAAGAGTTGCACCCCAAAAAGGAATTACCCTTTGTGAACTTTTTTTTGAGCAAAAAGGGTGCACGTCTGGAAAAGGAGCTCTTGGACAATGCCCCGGTTTTTTGTTGGGGTAGTCCCAAAAGGTTAACAGGCTCCATCAGTGCGGACGGATGTGATGCCATCTTTGTCTAAAGGGTTCCAAGGCCTGCTGGAGACATGTAAAAAAAATGCTGAAGAGTGTCTGAGCTGAAAAACAGCCCTGCTTGAGGGCCCTTTGGATGGAGAAAGGCTCGAGAGGGCCTGGTTTGGGTTTAAACCCGCCCATTTTGGTTTCATGCAGCGGTATCAGCTTAAAATTTTGGTGGGCGCCCAGTTTTTTCCAGAATTTGCCAAAACCTTTCCCCCTTACGTGTCGAAAGCTTTTGAGATCGACAAATGTGACGAAAAGCCCTTGTTCTGCTCGCGGCACTTCTCCTGGGGCTGGAAGGACAAATACCATGTTGGTTGTGTCCCGTTGGTCTGACCCCCATGGCCTTTTAGGAAAAGGGGTTCGTTGGCGTGGTGGGGGGCAGTTTTTTTCAGCAAAACCCAGCGAGGCTTGCCTGCGATTTGGGGAAGGTGATGCCGGTAATGGAGCAGTCGTTTTCCCTTGTTTTAAAAAGGGGGATGAGATGCATCCGGGATCCCGTGGGGAATTTTTTCCCTTGCTCCCCTGCATACGATTCTGGGTTTGATGTGGAGAGGAGGGGGCCCCTGGTCCAGATCCTGGGGTTGCCGTCAATCCTGCAGCTGGCCCCATTTTGCTGTTGGGGTGGCTTTGGTGATCTCCTCCAGTGTCGGCACCTCATCAATTCAGCCCTTGGGCTGGATGTTGCGGGTAAAATTTTCGTCTTGGACTGTCGGTCAGCGTGAAAAAATGCCTGAAAAGCTTCGGGGAGCCTGTCTGGAGTGGGGCCCTTTTTCGTCTGCGCTGCGCAGGGGATCTGGGCCGGTCGAGGGGCCGTACACCCCTTTTAAAGGTTTGTAGAACCCCCTGGTTACCAGGTCTTCCCAAAGCTGATTTTCTCGTATGGATTCACATTCGTTTTTAAAACTCTAACAGTGCTGGGGGTTTCCAAACCAAGGGGAATGTGGTTTCTTCCCAGGGCAACTGGCTGAGCTAGATGTGCTTGGTGCACAATTTTCTTCACCAGAACTTCTTATTTTGGTTTTTCTGTCGAACGTTTTGGTCTTTTGGGGGGGTGAACCCCAGGATTTCGTCCCGTAGGTGGAGGATTTGGGTTCCCCGATTGTCTGGGGGGGGTCGGAATGTTTGGGGTCTTCTAGCTCAACGGTAGGTTCGATGGAAGCAGCTTATTCAGGCGATGTAGGTGTGCTGTTGATTTTCTTTCGTGGGGCCTCCTCTCCCGGTTGGGTTAAAGGGAGCCACGCTTCAGGTACGAGGCGGGGGGGTCTGTCGACATTCGCACGGGGATCACTCGGGTAAAGACGTCCTTTATCTCGTGGCGCATAAGCGTATCTGGAGTGCCAATGCTTGGGAGGATGATCCAGGTGTCTTGAACTGTCCTCGAAAGTTGGTATTTGTGATGGGGAGTTGCGCTCGGCGCAAAAATCCAAAGCGTCGCCGTTGCTTGCAGTTTAACCTATTCCCAAAGGGCTCCTTTTCCAAAGGGTTTTGCTTCGGTACTCGGGCGGTTTGGAAACCCCCAAGGGCAATGGGCCCTTTTCGCTGAGGGTGTCTGTACAAGGTTGCGCGGTGATTAGAATTTTCCCTTTTTTGCGGCCCGCAAGTAAAGTTGGGGCTACACACAAAAAAGTGCGCAGACGGTTGCCTGCAAATAGGCGCAATGACGTGATGCGATCAGATGCCCTGCTGGCAGGTGTTCTAGCTTGGAGGCAATCGAATCTCTGACCATGAAGCCAACTCCCGAAAGGTTTTTTTTCTGCTGCAGATTTGCCAAACCAGTAGAGGGTGTAACCGGCGCTGTGTTCTTAAAGGCTGCCCTCTTCAAGAAAGCAGACTTCGCTTAATGCAGCAATGTCTATGGAGTATCCTGGCAAGTTCATGAGCAATCAAAGCAGAACGCCGCTCAGGGCGGCCGCGTCGCCCTGTCGAGCATGGTCCTGACGTTCCAGCATGCAATTTTAAGACCTTGTACACCCTTTGTGGTGGGTGTTAACCTTTCCTTCTTTGGTTTTGTTCGGCACGTTGGAAGATGCCCGTTGACTGCGGGTTAGTGGAGATGAGCTTTGGTTAGGCCACCTTTTCTAGCCCCCTCTCCATGTGGAGCAAGCAGTGCTGTCCCTAACGAGGGCTGCTTGGTCGTTCAGGATACTGCCGGGTGGAGTTGTCATCTCCAGATGACTGATAGTCCTGAACCGCCTGCATGCAGGATTGAGACTGCACCTTCCAGTGACATCTTTCACCTGCCATTTTCGCCCCTTTCCCATCACTACAGGGCTTGGAAGAATTGGGGTGGGATGGGGGTGGGGGCGGAGGGATGAGATGACGTGAATTTATCCTCTGGTCTGCGCTGTGGAGTTTTAAGGTGGAGTGCAGTGTGTGCAATACTGGCCCCATGGTTCATCTGTCATAGCCTACCAAGCTGGGACAGTGGCAGCGAAGTCCTTGGGTCATAGGTTTTTGAATCAGAGATTTTCTTCTCCTAGCAGATTTTAACTGGTGGTTAAGGCTCAGGCCGCCTGACCCAGTTATACCGCTGGGGACTCGGTCGTGCCCATAACAATCTCAGCGTAAACAGGGACACCACGGGTAGGTGTTGTTTGGACACAGTAATGCAGCATAGCCATTTGCAGTGGTTTTAATTATCACCGCGGCAATACTACACCTGAGTGGTCACCAGTGGCGAGTTGTGTACCGCAAGGCAGCTGTCTCGGCCCCGTTTTGTTCGTCGTTTATATCAATGACTTGCCAAGTGTTGTGCAATCCCTTTGTGAGCTATACGCTGACGATACCAAAGTTTTATCTCGTGTAGACAAAGACGAGTTCATAACTCGGCTCCAGTCGGACCTGGACAGTCTTGTAGCATGGGCTGACACATGGCAGCTTCGTTTCAATGCGGATAAATGCCACATACTCCATGTGGGTCACAATAACCCCCACCATACGTACTGCATGAAGAAACCCGACTCAGATGTTGTAGTGACGCTGGAGGCCTCTGAGCTAAAAAAAGATCTGGGTGTTTTAGTGGACAATAAACTCAAGTTTTCTGGTCACATTCAAGGTCAAGTTAAACAAGGCAAATCGACGTGTAGGTCTCATTCGTATATCATACACGTATTTAGACAAGGACAGCTTCAAGATGCTTTTTGTCGCACTAGTGCGTCCACACTTAGAATGTGGGCAACGTAGCATGGTCGCCCGGACAGCGGGGCGATAAAGACTTGATAAAACGTGTCCTAAGACGTGCGTCCAAAAGTGTGCTTGTCTGAAAGATTCACATATGAGCAAAGACTGAAAAAGCTTAACCTTGCTAGTATGGAATACAGACGGATCAGTTGAGATCTTATTGAAGTGTACAAATACACACATGGTTTGTATTCAGTCAACCAGGACCTACTTCAGTTGGACACATCTGGCGTTACCAAGGGCCACCAGTTCAAACTATACAAGCAAAGATGCAGTCTGAGCCTACGACAGAACTTTTTCACATTCAGAGTTGTGGATAGGTGGAACGCCCTGTCATCATCAGTTGTTGACTCTCCATCACTACAGGCCTTCAAAGCAGACTTGACTCGCATATGGCAGACAACAAATTTGCTGTGAGACTGGAGTAGTGATCTTGCCACCCACACTACTCCACCCACCCGCTAACTGCAAAGTGTAGTTGAAGAATCGGCAAACTGTGGATAGTGTTTCGATCAGGAGAAAATGGCCTAGTACAGGCCTACTAGTACCTTAACCTGATATGATATGGTATGATATTAGATATGAGATACACTGCTGGTGAAAGGTTTACAGTTCACGTTTTTGCGGTTTTTAAAAATCATTTTTCTGATTCCCTCCCTCCCTCCCCCGATTCCTCCTCCCAACCCTTCATATAATTACGTTTTTACCAGACTCCATTTTTCAACAATTCTTATTGTCATTGTTTCTTTGTTTGGGTTTGCATTACCATGCACACCTCAGTTTCATTCAAGATACGGCCATTCTTCTCCCCTCACCCCACCCCACCCCACCCACCCCTCTCTCTCTCTCTCTCCTGCGTCTCTCTCTCTCTCTCTCTCTCTTCTCTCTCTCTCTCTCTCTCTTCTCTCTCTCTTTTTTCCCTTCTTCTTCCCCTTTTAAATTTTAATCCCCTATTGTATTGTAGTTATAGTCACTTTTGCATGCTTCCTTTGTTGCCTTTTATTTTATATTGTTGACCCTACACAGGGCGAGGACTGGATGTAAAAAAGCACATCAGTGCTTATCTATTATCCTCGTAATAAAGAATTTTGTCTTGTCTTGTCTTGTCTCTTCTCTCTCTCTCTCTCTCTCTCTCTTCTCTCTCTCTCCTCTCTCTCTCTCTCTCTCCTCCTCTCTCTCTTTAATCAGACTGTCACTTTCTACTGATGTCATTGTACTCAAGCTTTTAACGTTTTGTGCCCGAGACATGATCCCTTTCAAAGATAGCAGTCAGACGGATTTGTTCCACTATTTTGTTGCGGATTAAACATATTGCTATGGTGTTGAAGTGCTTCATGAGATTTTCTTTTTTTTTTTGCTGGTAAAAGATGTAGCAATTCTACGAATCGCAATATAATATGTTACTAATACAGTCCTTGCAGTGTATCTCGATCATGTTTCGAACTGCTCTATCGGACAAGTGAAAAAGAAGTGTTCAATGTAATTAGTCCATTTCGTTCGCGTGATATATGTGGTATCCATCTTTATTTGCCAGACCCATTTAACTCAAGATGATCTTTGTTGGATAGACGTTATCAGAGATTTTTCATTGTTTTACCTTCAAGCGTACACAAATGAATAACTGTAAGATTATATATATATATATATATATATATTATATAGATGAATATAGCCAAAGAGCCTAAAACGATTTTAAAAGTGCTCGACCCCTTGGGGAGCAACATTTGTCAATGATGTTTAAAAAGGAAGGTTAAAACTCGGGGTTAAAACTCTACAAATTTGTTTCGAGCTTGCTGTGCTGTCATCAGGATGTTTTTGGTTTGCCCACCGCCGATGTTATATAGCGTGTGGGTTCCCGTTTGCGGTTGTTTGCACGTGCGGGTTGACTGCACGTGTTTTTGGGGCTTTCAGGTTTTTGTTTTGGGTGTGTTCACTAACTTTAGATTTTTAAGGACATTTTTATATTGTTCGTGAAAACCACACTTGGCAACTTTGAACACCAAAACAGAAATAGTAAACAACTGCAGGCATAAATGGAAATCGTTGTTAGTGAACACACCCAAAACAAAAACCTGAAAGCCCCAAAACACGTGCAGTCAACCCGCACGTGCAAACAACCGCAAACGGGAACCCACACGCTATATAACATCGGCGGTGGGCAAACCAAAAACATCCTGATGACAGCACAGCAAGCTCGAAACAAATTTGTAGAGTTTTAACCCCGAGTTTTAACCTTCCTTTTTAAACATCATTGACAGATATATATATATATATATATATATATATATATATATATATATATATATATATATATAATATATATATATATATATATATATATATATATATATCACGAACAATATAAAAATGTCCTTAAAAATCTAAAGGAGCTCAATCGTCTAGGGAGCAACATCTGTTAAAAATATTTTTTTTTAAGTTCAGTTTTTATTCAGTAGTTTGATGGAATTGAGGACAAAACTTTTTTTTAAACTTCTATCTGTTTTGAATTTTTGAATTTGGAATCTTTGTCCAGCTGGTGGAACAGTGTAGGTATTTTTGTGGCAGAAAAAGCCTACAGGGAAGAGACTAGTATGGTTCCCAGGGAAATGCATGATTTAGTGTCTGCAGTTCACTCTCATCCGAAAGTTCCGCTGGCTTGTGCTGGTAGAGGTCATTTGCACTGGCACACTTGAATCCATGGAGACTAAAATCAATAAATGCACTGGGACTGTCATGATGTCTTAGCTGCCTTCACTCACATTGTGATCTACTTATACAAGCAAATTTGACACAACCACTGAAGTTCATCCTCAAGGAGTGCACGGTAGAAAATCCAGATTAATGCCCAACCTGGAGAAACGGGAGACAGGGACGTGAGATTAGATCAGGCCATCCTGAAGACTGGCAGAGACACAGCAGACCAATTAATAAATGATTATCTGCACATCTGTCTTTGTGTCTATTCATTTATGTATGCATGTGTGTGTGTGTGTGTGTGTGTGTGTGTGTGTGTGTGTGTGTGTGTGTATGCGCGCGCGCGCGCGCGCGCGTGTGTGTGTGTGTGTGTGTGTGTGTGTGTGTGTGTGTGTGTGTGTGTGTGTGTGTGTGTGTGTGTGTGTGTGTGTGGATGCATGTATGAATGTAGTGTGTATGTATGTGATGTATGTGTGTATGTATGTATGTATGCATGTATGTATGTATGAATGTATATATGTACGTATCTGTCCATCTATCGTTCTATCTCTCCATAATTAATTTGTCTATTAGTCACATATCTATCTATCTATCTATCTGTCTGTCTGTCTGTCTGTCTGTCTGTCTATCTATCTATCTATCTTTCTATATAAAGATACGCTGTGCCTACACCCCTAAGGGGTTGAGAGGTTCTCGTAAGACATGCACAGATACGACCAATGATAGCATTAGCCCAAATGCTTTCCATCTCCATAAAAAAGGCCATGGATACTTTGAGACCATTCCCTTGCTGATGTATTGCTTTAAGATGTAAATTGTATGTGTAAGCAGACTTCGCTTAATGCAGCAATGTCTATGGAGTATCCTGGCAAGTTCATGAGCAATCAAAGCAGAACGCCGCTCAGGGCGGCCGCTGTCGGACCTGTCGGACCTGTCGAGCATGGTCCTGACGTTCCAGCATGCAATTTTAAGACCTTGTACACCCTTTGTGGTGGGTGTTAACCTTTCCTTCTTTGGTTTTGTTCGGCCACGTTGGAAGATGCCCGTTGACTGCGGGTTAGTGGAGATGAGCTTTGGTTAGGCCACCTTTTCTAGCCCCCTCTCCATGTGGAGCAAGCAGTGCTGTCCCTAACGAGGGCTGCTTGGTCGTTCAGGATACTGCCGGGTGGAGTTGTCATCTCCAGATGACTGATAGTCCTGAACCGCCTGCATGCAGGATTGAGACTGCACCTTCCAGTGACATCTTTCACCTGCCATTTTCGCCCCTTTCCATCACTACAGGGCTTTGGAAGAATTGGGGTGGGATGGGGGTGGGGGGCGAGGGATGAGATGACGTGAATTTATCCCTCTGGTCTGCGCTGTGGAGTTTTAAGGTGGAGTGCAGTGTGTGCAATACTGGCCCCATGGTTCATCTGTCATAGCTACCAAGCTGGGACAGTGGCAGCGAAGTCCTTGGGTCATAGGTTTTTGAATCAGAGATTTTCTTCTCCTAGGCAGATTTTAACTGGTGGTTAAGGCTCAGGCCGCCTGACCCAGTTATACCGCTGGGGACTCGGTCGTGCCCATAACAATCTCAGCGTAAACAGGGACACCACGGGTAGGTGTTGTTCTGGACACAGTAATGCAGCATAGGCCATTTGCAGTGGTTTTAATTATCACCGCGGCAATACTACACCTGAGTGGTCACCAGTGGCGAGTTGTGTACCGCAAGGCAGCTGTCTCGGCCCCGTTTTGTTCGTCGTTTATATCAATGACTTGCCAAGTGTTGTGCAATCCCTTTGTGAGCTATACGCTGACGATACCAAAGTTTTATCTCGTGTAGACAAAGACGAGTTCATAACTCGGCTCCAGTCGGACCTGGACAGTCTTGTAGCATGGGCTGACACATGGCAGCTTCGTTTCAATGCGGATAAATGCCACATACTCCATGTGGGTCACAATAACCCCCACCATACGTACTGCATGAAGAAACCCGACTCAGATGTTGTAGTGACGCTGGAGGCCTCTGAGGCTGAAAAAGATCTGGGTGTTTTAGTGGACAATAAACTCAAGTTTTCTGGTCACATTCAAGGTCAAGTTAACAAGGCAAATCGACGTGTAGGTCTCATTCGTATATCATACACGTATTTAGACAAGGACAGCTTCAAGATGCTTTTTGTCGCACTAGTGCGTCCACACTAGAATGTGGCAACGTAGCATGGTCGCCCGGACAGCGGGGCGATAAAGACTTGATAAAACGTGTCCTAGACGTGCGTCCAAAAGTGTGCCTTGTCTGAAAGATCTCACATATGAGCAAAGACTGAAAAAGCTTAACCTTGCTAGTATGGAATACAGACGGATCAGTTGAGATCTTATTGAAGTGTACAAATACACACATGGTTTGTATTCAGTCAACCAGGACCTACTTCAGTTGGACACATCTGGCGTTACCAAGGGCCACCAGTTCAAACTATACAAGCAAAGATGCAGTCTGAGCCTACGACAGAACTTTTTCACATTCAGAGTTGTGGATAGGTGGAACGCCCTGTCATCATCAGTTGTTGACTCTCCATCACTACAGGCCTTCAAAGCAGACTTGACTCGCATATGGCAGACAACAAATTTGCTGTGAGACTGGAGTAGTGATCTTGCCACCCACACACTCCACCCACCCGCTAACTGCAAAGTGTAGTTGAAGAAATCGGCAAAACTGTGGATAGTGTTTCGATCAGGAGAAAGGCCTAGTACAGGCCTACTAGTACCTTAACCTGATATGATATGGTATGATATTAGATATGAGATACACTGCTGGTGAAAGGTTTACAGTTCACGTTTTGCGGTTTTTAAAAATCATTTTTCTGATTCCCTCCCTCCCTCTCCCCCGATTCCTCCTCCCAACCCCCTTCATATAATTACGTTTTTACCAGACTCCATTTTTCAACAATTCTTATTGTCATTGTTTCTTGTTTGGGTTTGCATTACCATGCACACCTCAGTTTCATTCAAGATACGGCCATTCTTCTCCCCTCACCCCACCCCACCCCCACCCACCCTCTCTCTCTCTCTCTCCTGCGTCTCTCTCCTCTCTCTCTCTCTCTCTCTCTCTCTTCTCTCTTTTTTTTCCCTTCTTCTTCCCCTTTTTAAATTTTAATCCCCTATTGTATTGTAGTTATAGTCACTTTTGCATGCTTCCTTTGTTGCCTTTTATTTTATATTGTTGACCCTACACAGGGCGAGGACTGGATGTAAAAAAAGCACATCCGTGCTTATCTATTATCCTCGTAAATAAAGAATTTTGTCTTGTCTTGTCTTGTCTCTCTCTCTTCTCTCTCTCTCTCTCTCTCTCACTCTCTCTCTCTCTCTCTCTCTCTCTCTCTCTCTCTCCCCTCTTTAATCAGACTGTCACTTTCTACTGATGTCATTGTACTCAAGCTTTTAAACGTTTTGTGCCCGAGACATGATCCCTTTCAAAGATAGCAGTCAGACGGATTTGTTCACTATTTGTTGCGGATTAACAATTTGCTATGGTGTTGAAGTGCTTCATGAGATTTTCTTTTTTTTTTTTGCTGGTAAAAGAATGTAGCAATTCTACGAATCGCAATATAATATGTTACTAATACAGTCCTGCAGTGTATCTCGATCATGTTTCGAACTGCTCTATCGGACAAGTGGAAAAAGAAGTGTTCAATGTAATTAGTCCATTTCGTTCGCGTGATATATGTGGTATCCATCTTTATTTGCCAGACCCATTTAACTCAAGATGATCTTTGTTGGATAGACGTTATCAGAGATTTTTCATTGTTTTACCTTCAAGCGTACACAAAATGAATAACTGTAAAGATATATATATATATATATATATAATATATATATATATATAATATATATATATATATATATATATATATATATAATATATATATATAATATATATCACGAACAATATAAAAATGTCCTTAAAAATCTAAAGGAGGTCAATCGTCTAGGGAGCAACATCTGTTAAAAATATTTTTTTTTTAAGTTCAGTTTTTATTCAGTAGTTTGATGGAATTGAGGACAAAACTTTTTTTAAACTTCTATCTGTTTTGAATTTTTGAATTTGGAATCTTTGTCCAGCTGGTGGAACAGTGTAGGTATTTTTGTGGCAGAAAAATCCTACAGGGAAGAGACTAGTATGGTTCCCAGGGAAATGCATGATTTAGTGTCTGCAGTTCACTCTCATCCGAAAGTTCCGCTGGCTTGTGCTGGTAGAGGTCATTTGCACTGGCACACTTGAATCCATGGAGACTAAAATCAATAAATGCACTGGGACTGTCATGATGTCTTAGCTGCCTTCACTCACATTGTGATCTACTTATACCAAGCAAATTTGACACAACCACTGAAGTTCATCCTCAAGGAGTGCATGGTAGAAAATCCAGATTAATGCCCAACCTGGAGACACGGGAGACAGGGACGTGAGATTAGATCAGGCCATCCTGAAGACTGGCAGAGACACAGCAGACCAATTAATAAATGATTATCTGCACATCTGTCTTTGTGTCTATTCATTTATGTATGCATGTGTGTGTGTGTGTGTGTGTGTGTGTGTGTGTGTGTGTGTGTGTGTGTGTGTGTGTGTGTGTGTGTGTGTATGCGCGCGCGCGTGTGTTGTGTGTGTGTTGTGTGTTGTGTGTGTTGTGTGTGT
>CM031623.1:59791665-59808268 GCA_018398815.1 Conus ventricosus | reverse complement strand
CCGGTCAATTTTTGACTGGGCTGCAGTGTATTCTTGGGCAAACTCTGCGTCTTTCACAATTGCACTTCCTAAAATAACCCAACAAAAAAGGAAAACTTATGAAAACACTCCCACTCACACACCACACACACACACCACACACACACACACACACAACACCACACCACACACACCACACCCCAAAACCCCCACGCCCCCCCGCACGCAGCACAGCACGCGGCGGACGTGCAATCACGCTCGCACACACCCACACACCACACACCAACACACACAACCACACACACCCCACGCACGCCCCAGCACCACACCACACACACACCCACACACCCACACCCCCCCCCCCCCAACACACCCGCGCCCGCGGGCACCACTCCAAAAACACACACACCACACCCAAAACACACACACACACACACACACACACACACACAAACGCTCGCAAACAGCACCCCCCAAAAAGCCCCAACAAACAACACAAAACACACCCACACACACACACACAAAACACACACACACACACACCCCACACACCACAGAAGACAAAAACCCACAAGACCACACAACACACACACACACAACCACCACACACCACACCCACACACACACCCACAACAACACAACCCCACCCCCCCACACCACCAACCACCCACACACACACTTAAAACATTTCTTTACGAAAGAGGATAAAAACCTTATCCTATCACGGGAAGAAACTTTTACCAAAAGTATTTCCACACCACACAGAGAGAGAGAAAGAGAGAGAGAGAGAGGAAGAGAGAGAGAGAGAGAGAGAGGAAAGAGAGAGAGAGAGAGAAACAGACAGACAGAGACAGAGAGAGAAGAGAAAAGAAGAGAGAAAGAGAAGAGAAGAGGACAGAGGAGAGGAGAGGGGAACGACAACAGACAACAGACAACAGACAGAAGATAATACCGAAAGAGCAGACAAGATAGACATTTAAGACGTTTTGGAGTGTGTGGCTGCTTGCGTGCTTGGTGCGCGCGCGCACGCGCGCCGGGTGCTGTGTGCTGTGTGTGTTGAAATGGCAGTTTGTATGTGTGTGTGTGTGTGTGTGTGGGGAAGAGAGAGAGAGAGAAGAGAGAGGGGAGAGAGAGAGAGAAAGAAAGAAGAGGAAGAGAGAGAGAGAGAGAGACCTTTTTGAGGGTTGATATTTTAGTTCCGAAAGGAAAAGAGGGAGATAGGGGGAGAGACAGACAGACAGGCCGACAGACAACACAACAGAAAGAAAAATCAAGAGGCAAACACGGTCATACTACCAGCCACCGTAGCGAAGGGTTAGCGTCGCGGACCCCGGCTGGAGGTCGGGGTTCGAATCCCACAGAGCATTGAGTTTGATTTGCTGCGGACTCAGGGGGGAAAGACGGGGCCCACACAGTCGATTTTTTCATCCATTTAAATGGAGCTTCGAGAGTGTTGTCAAATTCCCTGACCAACATGCAGGTGCCTGTATCTCCGGGCCTTTTTACCCCGGGATAAATTAGAAAGATAGGTACACCCCTTAGTTGTCTCAGACCGAAAGGAAATCCGTAGCATCATCTTAATCATCCTCATTCTCATCGACCTAAAAAAAAAATTCTAAAATTCTGTGGCCCTTATGCCCTGCTCCCTTGGTGACCTCATTTTCGATTCCTCTCCACTCTGGGTTTTGGTTTTGGCCCCGTGGGGGTCACCGGTATCTGAGCCCATGGGGGCTTCGTTGGACGGACTGGGGCGCCCTCGGAGGGAGGTCACCACCCCGGGCCCCTCCGCGACTAACAATTATTGTCGTCAGTAGGGGGTTTAGTAGGGGTCCCCTGCGTAGTTAGTCAAAAGGGGCCCCACGAACACCACCGAAGGATCGGCACAGTGCGTGTCCCTCCTGGGTTGCCTCTTCGACTTGACATGATTTGCCCCCTTTGGGATTGTCGGTGCCGGGGTGCGGGGGGGCCGCCGGGGCTGGGTGTGGACGGGTGTGGGAATGAGGGGCGGGGGGCACTGCCTCTGAGGGGGCCCAGAGTTGGGAAAAAACAAAAAAAAAAAAAACACGGTATACTCCCAAAGAAAGAAAAAGGGAGAGAGAGCGAGGTGGAGAGAAAGACAGACTAAGAGAAAACAGAGACAGACGACAAGACTGACAAGGCAGAGAGACAAAGAGACAGACAGGCAGACAGACAGGGGGAGACGAGGCGCGGGAGGGGTAGGGAGAGAGAAAGGGGGAGAGAGAAAAAACAAAACAAAAAGAACAAAAATTTTATTCTGTACCACTACCCCCTTAGAAATGGGTCAAAAATTACAAAAAGTGATCACTGGAATAAAGAAATTTTTACGAAAAATAATAAATCGAAATTAAAAAAAAAATGGACTTAAATTTTCATAAATTTCCCTTCAATTGGTTACAATACCCCCTTTGTCGGAGAAAAAATTTTAAAACATGGCAAGTTTTCTTATCGTATCTACTGACCCCTTAAAAAGTTATGGGAAAAAGGGTTTTTTAAAATCCTTCCAGAATTTGTTTTTTTTTTCATCATACCTAGGACGAATGTACAAAATGATTTTCATCCAATACTTTAATGTTGAAAAGCAAATTGGGTTTTTCACAAAATTTTCTCCAAATGAAGAAACCATTTTTGGTAGTACCCCAGTTTTAATTTCACGACCCGTCACGGAACCCTCTGTATTAAAAACTGGAAAAAAGGGTTTCGCTTTCGGGGTTGTTTTAAAAGCCGATTTTTTTGTATATACTTTATTCATAAAAATTTTCCTCCCTTTCTTGAGATAATTACTTTCAGCTTTTTTTGAATAAAGAGAGAAAAGCCTTTTCACACCCTACTCCTTGATTTATCCATGCATGCCCAAAACCCCCATCGAACTTTTTTTTTCTGATCTGACTTCCCAAAAACTTTGCCCCTTTCATCTTTTTTCCAAAGCTTTGCAATGCAACCTTGGGTTCAAGTCGTTCCATCTTTTGAATTCTAACCCAAATATTTAATACTCTAAAATAACTACACATATAAGGGTACCTTCCTTTTTTTCCCCCCAAAACAAAACTTATTTGGTTTTTTTAAAAATGGATCTTAAAAAATCGTTTCAAAAAAACTGTAAAAACCTTTTTCAATTTTTTTCTAAAAACATTCAACCCCCACATTTCAGCTCATAAAGAAAAACAGGTTGGCCCTGATGAAAAATTTTTGAAAAAACAAGATTTTAAAATACCAAAAAATCTCCCCAAAAGTTTCACACAAAAATGCAAGCTCTTCTGCCCTTTCACCCCCAGAGCATCAACACTTTTTGGTATGCCATTTTAGTTGTAAACAAAAAACCAAGAATTTTATTTAAATTACATTTCTAAAGATCTCCTTTTATTTTCCCTTTTGTCGTTTTTGCCTAGAAACCCCCTTTTTCAAAATCCCATAACCCTTTTTTTTGCTTTTAAAAAAATTTTTCAGAATATTCCTGCAATTTCGTTCAACATCAATTTATTTGTAGCCCTCTACGGTGTGGGAACAAAAACTTATCATCAGAAAAAAATATGCATGCTCAACAAACCCTGGAAACATTTGGGATCCAGTTTTCCATTTCTTCCCTCCCAAGAAATTTTCATTTATAAAAATCAAAAAAAAGTCGGGTCAGGATGCAGCCTTTCTCCCCCAAAAGGACAATAAAAAAAATCTTTAAAACCATCCCTTTTAGACGCACGAAGAGATGTTTTAAAAAATAGCCTTTATTGCCTTAATAAATTTTCCCAGGATTCCTTTTTTTAATCAAACTAAATAATGACCAAATGCGGGACAAAACAAACGTTTTTCATTTTCCACAAACATGAAAAAAAAGTTTTCCTCCTTTCTTTAAAAAACATTCGAATGATTGATTCAAGGTAAAAATGGGTAAAATGTAAAAAACCCCTTCCTGAAACCGCTTGGGACTCTTTAGCTTCTTGTTGTTTCAAAAAATTTCACAATCCTTTGAAACTTTTAGTATAGCATTTACATTTAAACTAAATAAAAAACACCCGAAAATATTGTTACGTTTTATAACCTTTCTTATAAATTGGACAATAAGGGATTTTTCCTTTTTCCTCGGAAAATGACCTTCCTCAAAAGGTATTAAAAAATTTGTCATAAAATTTGCCCAATGCTCACTACGTTTAAGCATTTCGGGATAACCCCCATAAATACCGCAGCTTTCCATTTTTCAGTTTATGAAGCCTCATAAACTTCTTTTTAAAAAAGGGTGAGTTTAAATCACTCTTTCTGTCATAATTTTCAAAGCTAAAATCAAATGTTTTTATTTCAAAAATTAAAAAGGCTTTTGAAGTGTGAAGCCTTGTGGTCAAAATTTCGGGGAAAAATGCCCCCTTTTTTTACCAACATGAATTTAACTTTTTTTTCCAAAAATATTTACTGTCTTTGCCAAAACTTGCAGTTTTTTTGCTTTTTTCCTTTTAAAAAGGCTCTTTTTTTTTTTTATCTGTTTTGTACTCCTTCCTACCTGAACAAATTGTCTCCTTTCCTCGCGTTGTGTATTTGACCGTATATTTTTACTGCCCTTGCTTTTTTGATTTCCTAGTATCATCAACGAATTTTTTTGCTTTTACTTAAAAATGTCTACATTCAGCACAAAACCACTTGGAGGTTTAATCTCTTTTCAAACGGGCACATTTTTTCATGCAGTTCTCTTTTTCCCCCCAAAAAAATTTTAGAAAAAAAGTTACGGCTTGATTTTAAACATTACAAATTCTAGGCTTGTAAAACTACTTGCATTTCCCTTTTACTGACATTTTCAATGAACTGTGCTCAATGACTTACCCAACATTTCTTTTCCATTTTCCACTTTTTTTTTTTTCTTTTTTACCCCGGGTGTCCAGTTTGCCTGAGAATTCAGGGGGTTAACAGTTTGAACAAAAATAAATGTGATGAATCAATGGAGGACAAAATACAAAGAACAAATAACTGTAAACATAAAACCCCCTAAAGTTATAAAGTAACAAATTTTCTGCCCCAATGCTCCCTCAAAAATGAGGATTTACAAAAAAATAAACTTAGACCATTTAGAATGATCTTCAAAAGTTGGCACAAATTCAAAAAATCTCGCCCAAAACCGTTTTTTTTGGGGGGGGGGGGGGGGGGGTTGTATTTCTTTATCCTTTTTACCCCTGTCCGTAAACATTTTCATTCTGAATGAGCTTCATACATCCGTCCTTTCATTTAGGTCACCGCAATCATAATGTAGAAATCCCCAAAAGTTCTACAAGTTTTATCAAACATTTTTCAATGATTTTAATCCCATACCCCGCACGTCTGTGTCCATTCTCTACATAAAATGAAAGTATGTACAAATAAGAAAAATTGGCTTTTCTTTTTCTAAAAAACGTTCGATAAGTTCAAAATAAAACTTGGGCCCCAAAAGCGTATCAAAGCCTTTAAAAAATTGTTACAACCCTTATGCACAAACACACACACTCCACCGAAAATACGCCCCTTTTTTGACAATTTTTCAGCTTTTTACCAATACATTATAAACAAAAAAGCAAAAATAAATCGACCACGATAAAAGTTTCTTCAATAAAAGATATCAAAAAATTTAAAAAGTAAAAAAGCTGGGATATCCAGTTTTTGCATCAAACCCCTTTGCAATTTCCAGCAATATAATATAGTTAGGCTCGGCCCCCCTCATTTTGTGTTTTCCATCCCCCCCTTTCCCCCCCCCGGGTTCCCTTCCCCCACGTCATTTTTCTCCCCCAGATCCTTTTGTCTTCTGCCCCCATTCCCCCATCCCCCCCTTTCCCCCTTGCCTTCCCCCCCCTGCCTCCCCACCCCCCATCCTCCCCCCTTCCCCTCTCCCCCCCTTCCCCCATAAAACTTTCCCCCCCCCCTTTCCCCCCTGTCCCCTTTTTCCTTCCCGCGTCACTGTCACCCCCCTTCATTCCCTCCTTTTCCCCCTCCGCCCTCATACTATCTCCTTCCCCCCTTCCCAATTTTATGATGCGGGGTAAAGCTCTCGTAACCCGCATTTCTGCACCCCGTTTTTTCTTCGAGTAAGACGACCCCGGTTTTGGGGAGTTTCAGCACCACAGAACAGTTTTGTGCCGTGGACCTCAAATGTGGGAAGCTACAGCTTGCAAGATGGCGGTGATTGGCTTTTCAACTCACCTTTTTCATTCCCACTGTCACTGCCTTTTCACAAGGCAAATGCTGTCTAAGTTCAAGGGGGGAGGGGATGTCGGTACGGGGTTTTGACACAAATTTGGGAATCTGACAGAAAGCCCCCCCGGGTAAATCAGTTAGTACCAGGGAGTTGGAGTGCTCATCGTCTAAAGCTTGAAGAACATCCTGGTGTGAAGGGGTTTTTTTCAGTCCCCCAGCGGTTTTCCCACACGGACACATCACTGGGGGAGGGGCTGTAGGAACACATTGACAGGGATACCAAACAAGTCATTGGGGACAGTCATTTGTATCTTCCTCTACCCGTTCACCCCCCACCCGGTGATTTTCGCGTACCTTTGGTTTGGGGGGTTTCGGAGGCTGGGTTTTTTCGGGTGGAAGACTTGGGACTGACAGGGGCGATGGGTGAGCCTTTGGTTCGTCCACAATAAATAGTTTCTGAACATTGTCTTTGCCCCTGCATTGACGAGTATACCCCTTCTTGTTGGGGTGTCAATTTTTTTACTGTGCGTCTCTGGTATCCATGCTCTGTAGGTGGAGAGTATCTGTTATGGCTTTGGGTTCTGACTCTGGGGTCGGAAGGGGTTCATTCATAGGGGGGGGTGGGGGCTGCCCAGGCTGAAGTTACCTGGTGGTCTGCCCTGGTGCTCTCCATGGAGGGGGACTGGATGCGAGCTGAATCGGGCCCCTCCTTGGGGGATACCACCAGTTATTTCGGGGCTGAGTGTCTCTTCCCCATTTTCTTCCTGCTTCGCTTCTGCCCGCAACCTTCTTCCCGACTGCAGAGTCAAAGGGGGTGTCTTTAGGAAGTGATTTCCTAGGGGGCTTGACTTGCTGCCCAGCTGTCCGTGATCAGAAACCCTTCAGAAAAGAGCTTTTTCCTGCTGCCTTTTCTTCCTTGAGAATTGGGTTGTCGATAGTCAGGGCGGGGGGGCCACCTGCCCAATGGAGACAGCCATTTCTTTCCTGCTCTCTTTGCTGAAAATATTGAGTTTTTTCGTTCCCGCGGTGGGGAGGCGAGAGGGTTGGGGGGGTTCCAGTCCTCGGTTTTTGTGTCCCCGCGATGGGCGCTTCTATTCATGACTGTCCCTTGTTTTTGCAGGGAAAAATCTGTTCAGAAGCTGAACAAATTTGCGGGGGCACTGTTGGGGGCTCCATTTGGGCCCTTTAAATTTCGTGAAAAATCTTAAGTTGTTTCGCCTCGAGAATGATTCCAGGTGGGTCGACCCTCTTCACTTTCCGCTTTCGCACGTGGTAATCGTTCCATTGCTGCAAGCGATCACCTGCTTCAAAAATCTGCATCCCCAGAATAAGTTCTGTTTGCTGGTTTTTTTTAGTTTCTATGCTGCTTTGAAGGGGGAAAACCATTCATAAAATATCCATGAAAGGCAAGCCCCTCCGGGGGGTAAACACCCGATGATAGGGGGCCTCCTGTGATCCAGGGCAACCGCAAGGGGCGATTCTTTTTGGGCCTGTTTTACAGAAAATCAGGCAAGCAGAAAACCCTTTTGAGTTTTTTGAACTGTGTCGCTGGACTGGGTCAAATCCTGGTTGTAGTTGATAGTCAGAGAAAATTTTTGGTGGTCTCGTCTATACTGACGATTGTACACACTGTTTGGGGCCCGGTACCTCTATACTCCGGAAACAAGCACAGCCATGACAAAAAATATCAAAAACCATTCCTTGATGAGGGATTCGATGCTGCAAACCCCCTCGCATACACCACGTCCGGATCCTCAAGCGCCAGGCTTTGGAATGTGATCTGATGAAAAACCGAGCAACACCCAATGCCAAAACAACGTTTCAGCCCCGAAAGAGCATTTCCAAACAAAAGTTTTTTTTTGCTGGTGTGTTGAAAAAAAAAAAAATTCTTGCAGCGCCCGGCTCCTTTCCTCCCGACAACAAAAAAATCATTGAACACAACGATTGCACAGGGAGAGTCAAAGGCCAGGAGAGCTAATTCCTTTTGCAGCCTTACCGCCCACTGGGTAAAAAAACGTGCACGGCAAGGCGCATGTTGTGCCGGGTTGCCTCAAATAAAATGATCCGTCCTCGAATTCCCCATCACACCACTGTTTTTTTCTTTTTATGTGTTTAATTTAAACAGCAGGATTACCCCCGATCCCGTCATCAAACTAAAACCCATGGGACCACCGTTTTCAGCACACCTTTATACACCCTTCTTGCAAAATTTCACTGCACCAACATTTCTTAGTCCCGATTTGTATTTTTTCCGAGACAGACTGAACACGCATTCTCCCTTCTCGCAAACAGCGGGAGATCCCGAGCGAGAGAGAGAGAGAGAGATAGAGAGAGAGAGAGAGAGAGAGAGAGAGAGAGAGAGAGAGACAGACAGACAGACAGACAGACAGACAGACATCAGTATGCAGAGGCACACGGACCGAGAGATCCAGTGGCATTCAGCCATGCCCATTATCCCCAGCACACACTGAACAAGTAGGCCACTGTGTCCGCCCTGATTGGGGACATACATACACAACGGTGTTTGTTCTCATTCCTAATGAGTAGGGCAATTACCGCATAGGACAGTGTCACAATCCCAGCAACATTTAAAACCGAAGCAAAGTAGCACAGAGAGAGAGAGAGAGAGAGAGAGAGAGAGAGAGAGAGAGAGAGAGAGAGACGCGTTAGCAAAGAGAGAGAGAGAGAGAGAAACCCACAGGCAGGCAAGCAGACATGCAAGCAGAGAGAGGCGGGCAGACAGACGGACAAATGGGTAGACGGACTGACAGACAGCAATACAGACAGAGGGACAGACAAACTATCAGACAGACAACATAGACAGACAGAGGGATTGACAGACAGACAACATAGACAGACAGAGGGACAGACAGATTGAGAGACAGACAGACAGAAAATAGCTGAGCTGAAACCGATTTAGACTGACTGTCAACTCAGCAGACGCAGTGCGTGAAGACAGACTTGTCGCCTTGAAGAGAAGTGTGTGTGTGTGTGTGTTGTGTGTGTGTGCGTGTGTGTGCGTGTGTGCGCACGTCTGTGTGTGTACGTTAGTGTGTGTGTGTGTGTGTGTGTGTGTGTGTGTGTGTGCGTGCGCGCGCGTGAATGTGGGCGTGCGTGTGTGTGCGTGCGAGCTTGCGCGCGCACGCGCGTGTGTGTGTGTGTGTGTGTGTGTGACTGAACTGTTCCACTCCCCGTGTTATTAAACCAGCAACAACAACAAAGAGAAAAAGAGAAGGATTCCGTTGGTGATGTGGTCTTTCGTTTGAATCACGGGGCACGCAATCTATGTACCGGCATTACCACTATTATATTAGTCAGCCTTCCTTTTCAAGTCAAACAGCTGGTATGCTCGCCCATTTGTAGATGATGTGCTGCACTGGTCATTATACGCTGTGACTCCTTCTCCCCCCCCCCCCCCCCCCCCCCCCCCGCTCCCTCCTCCATTTCCGCCCTCCTGCTCATTCCCCACCCACCCCCCACCCTCCCCACCGCTTCTCACTTCCCTTCACGACCCCAGCATGGATCTGTCACGCTGACTCATGAACATGCCGTGGCCTGACCCTCACTTTAAACTGAAGGAAAACTTGAACGATCTTTTCTTTTCCCTGCGACATGAATCATCATCAGGTTTTAACATACACGCATGCCTGTGCTCGCAGGAACACATACACGCGCACGCGCTTGCACATACACATACATGCACGCACGCACGCACATACGCATGCTCGCACGCACGCATGCACGCATACATACGCACGCACGCACATACGCGAGCATACACACACACACACATACACACACACACACACACACACACACACACACACACACACACACACACACACACACACACACACGTGCGTGCACCCGCACGCACGCACGTACTCCTACACACATACACACACACGCACGCACGCACGCTCATGCACGCACACACGCACCTACATGCATGCTCGTATACACATACACACACACACACACACACACACACACACACACACACACACACACACACACACATTCACGGACATGTGCACACGCACGCGCATGCACATACACACACACAAACACACATATGCACGCACATACGCATGCACGCATGCTCGCACACACGCACGCACGCATGCACGCATACATACGCATGCACGCACGCACATACGCGCGCATATACACACACGCACGCACGTACACACACACACACACACACACACACACACACACACACACACACACACACACACACACATACATACATACGCGCGTGCGTGCACCCACACGCATGCACGCACGCACGTTCTCCTACACATACACACGCACGAACGCTCATGCACCCACGCGCTTCCGCACACACGCACCTACAAGCGTGCACGTACACACACACACACACACACACACCCCACACACAACACACACACACACACACACACACTCACTCACTCACTCACTCACTCACAGAGAGAGAGGCGAGCGAACCGACAGACAGACCAACAGACAGAGACAGACAGACAGGCAAAGCGACCTCCCCAATCCCTATCCCAACCCTAACTTCACATACTCCTTCCCCCCCCCCCCCCACCCCGCCCCCCTCACAAGCTGCAGCTCGTGATGTATAAAGTAACCTACATCGTGTGATGCCGATAAAAAAAAAACTCAGCTGTGACATCCGTTATGGCCGTCAGCGTGGTTAAAACACCGCTACACCCATAACTCTCTTCTCTCTCTCTCTCTCTCTCTCTCTCTCTCTCTCTCTCTCTCTCTCTTCTCTGTGTGTGTGTGTGTGTGTGTGTGTGTGTGTGTGTGTGTGTGTGTGTTATGAGAGCTGGGAGTGGTAGGTGGGTGCTCTAGGGGAAGGACTTGGAATAGTTTCTCTATGAGAATTATATTAACATTTCACCTCCACCCTCTCTCTTACTAGTGGTGGAAGGAGCAACTTTCTGGTACTAGTCATCGAAAGAAATCTATATTTCTTCCGAGTACTGTTAAAAATACTCAATAGTGGCTCCGAGATAAGCTCCTTTAGGCCTGTACTCTTAAAAGTACTTGTAGCTCCGAGAGATAGAATCAAAGAGAGAAGTTCAAACAGTCAACACTGGTTAAACAACAAAGAACTGACACAAGTTAAGTGCAATTTCACACATCATCTTTACTTTCTTACACACTGTTAAGTATATACATGTCTGTTCTATAGGCTGAGTTTAACTGGGCAACAGTAGACATGTCAATGTTACTCTAGATGCATACTTTTTGTAGATTATTATAATTACATATGTACGACTTACGTATGTTAAGCTGAATTATGACGTCACTCGGATAGATACGCCATGACACTTCCGGTACGCCGATGTCGGAATGAGCAACTGAACAAGAAACCAAAAACAAGCTTGACTCGACTTCTTGTTTATATTGTATGACTGGCACATCTTCATGGTGTCAGAAGTGTTTAGAACTCATCGAATTATGTTATGACATTTAGCAACCTGGGCCACGTACGTACAAGGTAGGTTTTTTTTTTTAGTTTGTCACGTTGAGGACTTGCGCGGGTTTGCTCAATCCCGTTTTGCGTGCTACAAGGCGTACTCCAACACTAACGACTTTAGTGCAGTTGCGCCACTTCGACATTTTTCGACACTGACACACGTACGTGGTTCCGTGGTTCAAACACTCGGAAAGCATGGACTGCTTACGGAAGCCACTGCCCCTGTCTTTTGACGGCAACGTTGCTGAGAACTGGCGTACATTTGAGGCCGAATTTGACATCTTTATAGAGGCTGCTTATGCTGACAAAGATGACCGTACACGAGCGTACATTTTGCTGAACTTGGCTGGAAAAGATGCCATTGAGAAAGAAAAGACATTCACTTATGCTGCTGAAGTGAAGAACGACGATGGTGTAGTCACACAAGCTGCAGAAAAGCGCGAAAACGTCGCTGTCCTGAAGACAAAATTTCGTGAGCTCTGCAATCCCCTGACGAACATTATTATCGAGAGACACAAGTTCAACACACGATTCCAGCAAGCTGGCGAGCTAATGCAAAGCTTCATCACAGCATTGAAGATTTTGGCCAACACCTGTGAATATGGGACGTTAAAAGACTCACTCATTCGAGACCGAATTGTTTGTGGAGTCACGTCAGATGCTCTCCGAAAACAGCTTCTGAAGGAAAAGGCGCTAGATCTCCACAAAGCAATCCAGATCTGTCAGATCCACAAAGCTGCGGAGAAACACACCGTCCAAGTATCAGAGGATCACGAAGTCAACGCCATCTCACAGAAGAAGAAGTTCTACGTTCCTCCCAACAAATCTTGTCGCTATTGTGGTCGCTCGCATGTAGCAAAGAAAGAGGAGTGTCCAGCCTATGGCAAGAAATGTTCGTCATGCTCAAAGATGCACCACTTTGCTAAGGTCTGCAAATAAACACCACGACGGCGGTTGGCGAGCACCGTCAATGCAATTGGTGGAGACAACTCTGATGAGGGTGGAGAACCAGCTGAAGACTGGGAGTTACACGCGCTCACCCAGGAGCTACGTCGCAATGAGATACACTGCACAGCAATAATCAATGGAGGCGACTTGAAACTAAAGGTTGATACTGGTGCCAAATGCAACGTCCTGCCACTCTACGAGCTCAAGAAGGTCCAAGCAAGAGAGACCATCAACAAAGCCAAAGCCATCAACCTCGTCGCATACGGGGGAGAGCGATTCTCGACACTAGGAAGTGTGGACCTTCTCTGCAAGATTGGCGACCGCAAAGAAACATTGACCTTTCAGGTCATTGACAGGCAAGCCACACCCATCCTTGGTCTCAATGATGCACTTCGACTCCGTCTCATTCAGCTAGACAAGACTGTCTATGAAGTAAATGAAGCGTCTGAGGACACCTCCAGAGAAAACATTTTGAAGGACTACCCAGAACTTTTCAATGACACACTTGGGACATTGCCTCCAAAATACATCATGCGCATTGATCCCAGCGTCACACCAGTTGTCAAACCAGCAAGAAAAGTTCCTCAGGCCATGGAAAAGAAGGTCAAGATTGAGCTTGAGAACATGGTGAAGCGAGGCGTCATAGTGCGAGAGACAGAACCGGCAGAGTGGGTGTCACAGATGGTGGCAGCAAGAAAGAAAAATGGTGACATCCGGATCTGTTTAGACCCAAGAAGTTTAAACACCGCTCTCCAACGCCCGCACTTCCCAATGCGCACCGCCGACGACGTAGCATCTAGAATCGGCAACGCGAAATGCTTCACCACCTTGGATGCAAAGAACGGATTTTGGCAAATCCGGATGGATGAGGAGTCTTCCAGGCGAACTACTTTCAGCACACCGTTCGGGCGATACAGGTTTCTGCGCATGCCGTTTGGCATTAATACGGCTAGTGAGGTCTTCCAGGAAGCCATGGAGAGGCTATTCGAGGGATATCCATGTGCCATCATTGTAGATGATATCCTCGTCTGGGGCTCCACCGACGAGGAGGATGATGCAAATCTCAAGAAGATTCTGGAGCGAGCACGGCAGATCGGGCTGAAGCTGAACCTCAGTAAATGCATGTTCAGGATGAAAAGCGTCACTTTCGTCGGCCACAAGTTCACTGAGGATGGTCTGAAGCCAGATACGGAGAAAACAGACGCAATCCGGGAGATGCCTGCACCTGAGAACCGGGCAGCTCTTCAGAGATTCCTTGGCATGACAAACTACCTAAACAAGTTCATCCAGAACTACAGCGAGAAAACAACAGTTTTGCGAGAACTGCTACGCAATGACATTGTTTGGAGCTGGACTGACGCTCACCAGCAAGCTTTCAACAGACTCAAAGATGACCTCATGAATCCTCCTGTCCTGAAGTTCTTCGACCCTGCGAAGCCCGTCGTCTTGTCTGTAGACTCATCCAAGAGTGGACTGGGTGCCGCATGCCTGTAAGAGGATGCTCCAGTGGCCTACGCATCACGAGCCTTGTCTGACTGCGAGACAAGGTATGCGCAAATTGAAAAGGAGCTCCTGGCTGCTGTATTCGCCTGCAGGAAGTTTCATGACTTTGTCTATGGTCGGAAGGTGACCATAGAGACTGACCACAAGCCTTTGATCACCATCGTGAAGAAGTCACTGAATGCTGCCCCTGCTCGTCTCCAACGCATGCTTCTACAGCTGCAACGCTACAACCTTGATTTCGTCTACAAAAAGGGCAAAGAGTTGTACCTTGCTGACACGCTGTCCAGAGCGTTTCCCAATGATCCAGCTGAAGAGGAGGAGTTTGACTGCGACGTCATGACAGTTCTCTCCATATCGCCGGCGAGAATGACTGAACTCCAGAAAAAGGCTTTGGCTGACCCGACCATGCAGAAGCTTGCAAAGCTCATCAAAGATGGATGGCCTGACCATGAGCGAGGCCTGCCGTCTGATGTGAAATGCTTCTTCCCATTCAGGGATGAGTTGGTGATTGAGAATGACGTCGTCATGAAAGGACAGAGAGCGGTGGTTCCGAAAGCTTTGAGGTCCACCTACATCGCCGTTCTCCACAATGGCCACATGGGAGCAGAGCGCACCAGACTGCTTGCAAGCGACATCGTATTTTGGCCCAAGATGCGTCAAGACATTGAAGACGCAGTTTCCCAATGCTCAGCCTGCAACAGCTGCAAGGCCCATCTGCAGAAACAGCCCCTCATGAACCACCCAGTCCCTGAACTCCCTTGGTCCAGCCTCGCAGCCGGCATATTTGACTGGAATGGCAAGCAATACCTGGTTGTTGTCGATTCCTACTCTGGTTGGTTCGAGATGGACATGATCAACAAGATGACTTCAAACATGGTGATCCTAAAGATGAAGCGGCACTTTGCGTCTCATGGCATCCCAGAAAAGCTGATGACAGACAATGGCACGCAATTCACAAGTCGTGAGTTCAAACAGTTCGCACAAGAGTGGAACTTCGTGCACATCACCAGTAGCCCCCACTACCCCAGATCCAATGGCTTGGCAGAAAACGCCGTCAAGCAAGCCAAACAGCTGTTGGAAAAGAGCGAGAAGGACGGATCAGACGTGTACCTTGGTTTGCTGAATCTTCGCAACACGCCACGTGATGACATGTGCTCACCTTCGCAGCGCCACAACTCAAGACGTATGCGCGCGACACTGCCCACTTCAACAAAACTTCTCCAACCCAAAGCTGTGAGCACGCGCAAAGTCTCCAACCAGTTGAAGAAGTCCAGACAGCAGCAGAAACAGTATCATGACAGATCAGCGAGAGATCTGCGTCCTTTGAAACAGGGTGAAGTTGTGCGGATGCAGACTGAAAAAGGCTTCAAGAAACTTGCAATAGTGAAGTCAGCACGCCACTCCCCAAGATCGTACGTCGTCACTGCAGATGGCGCTGACTACGTACGCAACAGACGTCACCTTCTCCCCGTCCAGGAGCCCAGACCACAGGTTCCGCAAGCTCTCAGCACGCTACCTCGTGACAATCTTGGAGGTCCAGGTAGTGTGCGACCACCATTCCCTGCACCCTCCGAACAGCAGCCAGCCTCATCGCCGCCTCCCGCTGCTGTCGTTACCCTCCCCTTGTCTGCCCCCACTCCTCTCACCCCTCAGCTTGCCAACGTGCCACGAAGCAGGTTCACCCCAGTGCAGCTCTTCCCCTCCCCAGCACCTCCCGCTCCAACCTGTTCCATGCCTCGTCAAGCCGGTGCCACCAACAAGACACCAGGTCCAATCGAGCCCACGACACCGGGTCCTGTGCCGGCCACTACACCAGGTACACCACCAGCCAAGCTTTCAGGTCCCAGCACCGACCGCCTTGCAGCCCCAGCCCGTGGTGACCCGTGCCGGTAGAGCCGTGAAACGCAACCCCAAATACTTTGACTGAGTGATGTCGGGCCATCTACCAGTGCCTTGATGTGACATTTTGCTGTTTATTGTTTTAGTTATGTATATTTTTTTTCTATTTCAGGAAGGAAGATGAACATGAAAAGTTTGCATTATTTCTTTTTGGCTCTAAGGAAGCACTTTGGACAGTAAATAATTTCCATTTAACTTGCTCAGCTTAGTTCATAATGAATTTTATTTTAAAAAAATCTTGAGAAGGAAGATGTAGATTATTACAATTACATATGTACGACTTACGTATGTTAAGCTGAATTATGACGTCACTCGGATAGATACGCCATGACACTTCCGGTACGCCGATGTCGGAATGAGCAACTGAACAAGAAACCAAAAACAAGCTTGACTCGACTTCTTGTTTATATTGTATGACTGGCACATCTTCACTTTTAATACACATCCACTTCGCTTGCATACACCCAGTGCAGTAGCCAAAGTGGTGATCATAGACATGTTCTCGCTGTTTCATCATAAAGTGAGGGTAAGTCTGAATGAACCAAATTGAATTGAGTTGAAGTCCACTCGGTATAATTTTGACTTATCTAAGTTGGAGATGGTGGCTGATCTCTCTCTTGTGGCTGGTGACTGATC